>JAQIUQ010002048.1:0-372500 GCA_030378365.1 Hybognathus amarus
GTGGAGCTCAGATGGAGCTGGCAGATTCTGAGGGAGAGGGGCGTGAGCCTCAAGTGGATGATCTCCCACCTGACTAGGGTAATGTCGCAGATTTAATGTTGAGCATCTCGCTTTCTCTCTCTCTCTGGTGAATCTGTCACTGTTTCTCTTCAGGCCAGGGCAGGAGTGGGCTGTAAAAAAAAAAAAAAAAAAAAGGATATGTGGATATGGAGATAGAAAAGGATGTGAGTTGGTTGAGACCAAGACCGTACTCAGCCCTCCTGCCCAGTGCACGCTGAGCTGGTTGACTGGTGGTATGGGGCGCACCCAGACGAGGTACAGTTGCAGTTGCAGTGGAGGCGCAGTCTGGGAGGAACCCGCTCATGGTATTTTGGATGACACGGTTCCTCCCCACCCATATTTATATTGGAAGGGGTTTGCGCTGTGCGCTTGGCTCCGGCCTTTCTGTGGCTCGGACTCGAAGTTCTCTGCTCTGGGTCCCACTCTAGATGTTGTCCTTTGGACGATGCATTCGCGACAGGCACCTGCCCATGTTGAGCTATCTGCCTACGGGCTTGGTGGTTTTGGGTCTCATAAGACCTTTGCGAAAGGTCTAAGCCCCACGTCGTGGGTTCTGTCAAGATGTTGGCCTCTGGGCATCCTGAAGGATGAGCTTGCCACATGCTGTGGTCAAGAGATCGGGTTTCAGGCCAGCACAGTGCCAGCTGAGAGGAGTCTCGGCACTTTCCTGGTCATGAGAGCCCTACGCATGTCTTGAGAGCTGCCCACACAGGGAGTCATCAGGCCTTAGGTCTAGGTTGACCTTCCTGCGTTATGATGCCTTTTCTTACTGGGTACTGGGTAGAAACTCATGGATTTGAGTCGCCGGACTACGTACTGGACTCGCACTGTCCGGAGATCCGTGTCTGTGATCCGAAACTCGATGGTTTTCTGCCAGCTCGCCAGGCCTTCAGTTTTACGAAGGAGGCCTTTCCCTAGGCAATTTCCCAGAGGCTCTGTCTCGGGACGGACAGGCTGTGGCCAGACTGTGTGTCTTCAGTACAGATCACAGACCAGCCTGGGGGGCATTCAGGGAGATTGTTCTCCTGAATAGGTGCACTGGCTGGGAGTATCCCTTGCGCCCCCTGGCCACTTCTACCTAGAAGGAACCCTATATCTATTCTGGACAGTGGTGGTGCTAAAGCCTTAGAGCTGTCCCAGATTTACCCACGTTTGTTATGTTCTGACTTCGGTCTATGGTCTACAGTCAGCTTGGGCTATGACCGTCAGAGGTGTACCACTAAAGCACAGCCCGATGTGACCTTCAGGTGAGTGGTTTCAGTGCTCCTCTAAACTTTCTGGTTCTTGACAGTTGTCACTGCCTTTGGGCCTGCACAAATGGTGGAGACTGGTATTGTAATTGAGAATTAAGCTTTTCGATGGAAACTATTCGCAGGAATGTTTTCTTCCATATAATGGATTTCATGCAATCAATTTTTACCACAAGTTGGATTACTCTTCTATGCTTTTTCTCAATTTGGAGTCTTTTTCTCTAAATAAACTTTAATATTGAGCTAAAAGAAAATGAGTACATTCTTTATAATATCATCTATTTTATATTCCACCAGAAGAAACTCAGTCAAACCAACTTAAAACCAACATGTAAATGAGTGAGTAAATAAAGCACTTTTCATTTATCGCAATAATCAGATCTCTCTCAGTCTAATACCTGTTTCTCTGTTTCCCTCTGTGCTTGCTAGTCTTGATACCAGTGTTGTGGACTTTTATGTTCACTCTCCTTACAGCACACCAATGCACACTGTTCTAGTCGGTGATACAGAACATTCTAGCATCTTTGTCAGTGTTTCAGGCAGATGCACTGTTGCCTGCAGCTCGTTCCATGTGGCACTGTGAATCACTTTGTGCGGTTCACGAGAGGTGATATTCCTCATAGACGGTCAAAATGAGTTTGACAGTAAGCGTCCATGACACACCAACAGAACTTGAAGGGCTTGTGTTTCTCCATTACAGCGTCACACTCCACGTCTCCAGCTCCAGCGTAACAGTCAGCAGGAAGTTTAGTCTTCTTCAGTTTCTCCACCAGTTCAGCCAGAATGGTGTTTTTCCCTAAAGCAGGTCTTGGACTGAAGGTCTGTCTGCACTGAGGGCAGCTGTAGATGCTCTTCTCATCCTCCTGATCCCAGCAGTCTGTAATACAGATCTTACAGTAACTGTGTCCACACTGGATAGTCACTGGATCCTTCAGGAGATCCAGACACACTGAACACATGAACTCATCCTGAGAAAATCTGGCTTCTGCCAGTTTACTAGATATTCAGAGACAGGGACACACAGTCAGCTGCAGACTCGATACTTCAGTTTTCTTTTCTCTGAACGGTAGAGAAGCTGGGATATGGTTGCTGCTTGTGTGTTTGAGTGACATGTGTTGAACAGGGGGTGTGTGTGAAGCAGCTTCCTCATTCCTGGTCAGTGAGTCACTTCACTGCTGTGTTTGCGTGCTCTAGTGGAGTGGGACCAAAGTGGGTAATAGACCTTATGTAGCCCCGCCCCCTTTTCAGCGCTGTGCTCGTTGTCTTTTGACTTCCGGTCTGTATTTTGACAGGGATCTTGCATTAGGTGACTGAATAAGACTGTCGTGAAAAAACTCCTGGTCAAGACATTTGGATAAGATTCCTCTGCTGTTACAATGCTTATGATAAACATTACCGTGCTCATCATGATACCTTTTGTTAACTCTACAATAATGTAAATCCTCTTCACCAGCTAATTACTCCTCAACAGCGATACCATAGAGTATACAGAGTGACCGCAGAAACAGAAGTTCAAAGACAATTTTCTAAAGATGCGGCGCCCACGATTCTCTGGTGCATAAGGTCTTAGTGTTATTCTTTCATATATGTAGTCCTTTTTGACTCCTGTGACAGTGTGTTTGTCAAACACATTTGCAGCAAAGAAAGCTAAAGTGAAATGAGGATCAGGTGTTGATGCTTACCTGTTGATGGATTTATAATCATAATATAAATGGAAATACGACTCATTGGCTGACTCAACAATTATGTTAAGTTATGTATTTCACTAATATATTCAACTCACAAACCATGTTTTACTGCAGCATGGAGTCCAGCTTGTAACAATCGGTTTAAACTTTTTTAACAAACATATCAGAAATTATGTCATCCTTATGTTGACACAGTATGTTGAATAAGTGTATGAATCTCACCAATGGTAACAATCACAAATATGTAGAAAAACAGATTAATTCAGAACATCACTGAAAAGATACTAATCCACACTACAGATATTCAGTTTAGGCACCACTACCATTTTGCAAATTATCGATTTAGCACTGGTATTAATAAAAAAAAGCAGCACACATTCTATCAGCTGCAGTTCTGTCGCCTCTGTCACAACACTGTACAACTCGACGTATATTCAAGTTAATGCAGCTGTAGAGTATGGAAAGCCAGAAGGGCCAAAAACGTGAATTTTACCACGTCAAAACGAAACATATTTAATGTGTCTATTGTGCGTGACAAATCAGGCCACGTTAAATGCGTCATTGGCTGCTGAAGACTTGGGTCTAACCATTTCTGTGAGCTGAGGTGAGATGGTCCTCACTGCAGAACCCGAAATCCAGGGGGAGAGTCGGATCCAAATCCAACTCCTCCCACCTAGACCTACATCTCCACCCCCTGATCTCTAACCCCACCCCTAATCCTACCCATCTCCACCCTGATCCCAAACCTCACCCCTAATCCTACCCATCTTAGATCTGGATCCATCTCCGCCCCTGGATCTCATGTACTGCAATGAGGTGCTACTGGCTTAGGGGTGTACTGTTCATAGACTAGGCTACCACCATTTTTGTATAACCTATAGAAATAATATATTTAAATTGCAGTGTTATGAAAATTTTAATAAAAATAAAATTGCCTTTTTATAAATAAACACATTAGCGAACATTCTAGCTTTAACATTCAAAGCTTTAACATTTGTGTGGGGAAATCAGTTACAGTGGAGGGAAGCAGCCAATACAGGTTTAAGATACAGACCATTGTAATCAATATCTGTCTTTGGAAACAACGTGAGCTTTTGTTGTGGTTACATTTACAGCTATCGCAAGCAGGTGGCGCTCATTAAAACCATCAGACAAATGTTAATGCTTTGATGTTAAAGCTAGAATGTCCACTAATGTGTTTATTTACAATAAGCATGAGTGGAGAAAAACAAGGCAATTTTATTTTTATCTAAATTTTCATAAAACTGCAATTTAAATATATTAATTTTATAGGTTACACAAAAAAGGACAAAATAAATAGGCAGAATAAGCTGATCTATAGCATGTAAAATGGTGGTAGCCTAGTTTATGAACGGTACACCCTCCTAAGCTCACAGACATGGTTAGACCCAAGTCTTCAGAAGCCAATGACACTGACCCGTTCAAACATTTAATACTTGTTAATACTTTAATACTTGACGTGTTAAAATTCCCGTGTTTTTGGCCCTCTTGGCCTTCCATAGTAGAATTACACTCACAGGACACTGCACCTATTCGCAATCACAAAAGTGTATTATTTGCTCGTGCTTTAAAGCTTTGCCAGTTAGACATTTCATTGGCATTCTGTTCTGCCCGAAGCGCGCGTGCACTGTCAAAACAGTGCCTGATCTTTATCTTTCACGTCTGATTGTGCTAATGCTGCCAAATACACACAAGGTTTACATAAACACAGTTTGGCCACGTTTACACAAAGCCGGGTATTTAGCAAAACGAATATTTTTCCCCTCTCCGTTTTCAAAAATAAAATCGTTCACACACCCGCATAAATACGCTGTCGAGCGCCATCATAACTATGCCAAACCTATTGGCGGCAGTGTAGGGGTTAAGGATTAAGCCATGCAAGCCAATCAGAATCCTCAGAAAGTAAGACGAGAGAACCTAAAACGCTGTTTCTCCCAGTTCACACAGCAACACATAACCAGCATTTTCAGAAATCTCCCCTTTGCCCAGAGTTTTAGAAATAATAGTTTTCAGTGAAAAAATGGCGTTTTCGTGTAAATGAGAGGGCAAAACGCAGAGAAATATCTGTGTTTTCCCATCGTGTAAACGGGGCCTTAGTCTACATTGCCTTCACCGTTTATCCCCCCACCCAAGATTTGAACATAATTTCAACATTGTTTCAATATTAAAACAGGGTGTAAAATGATATAAAATCAACATCAGAGTTTAATGTTGATTCAATGACCTAATGTCGACAACGGAATATTGATATCTGGGAAGTATCTTCTATGTTTTCTTTTGTCAGTATCTTGTTAAACTGCACAGGCTCACATTCACAGCTAGCCTGGCAAACCAGGACCTATCAAGATGTTAGGTCTGAGAACTCACAATTGGCATACCTCAATCCGGAGGGCGGGATAAAGGTTGTCTTTCAATATCCCTCTGCACGCCATAGGTTAGCGCTAACCAACCAGAGAGATGATGGCTGTAGCTGAGATGAGTCCCATGCGTTTTCCCCATGGTTTTCTCTCCAGCGGAGCAAGTTGATATATTAAACTTTTGCCTTATGCGTATCGTCAAAACTCTGAACACATCTTCATTTTTAAGAATGACTTAAGTCATTCTCAAAGAGGCAAAGGCGGATATGACGTAATGACGTAGTGCGTGTGTGTGCGTTGGGTGCAAAAAATACAACATGGCAGCACGCCGCTGCTAGAAAAAGATAACAAACTTTTTTTTTTTTTTCCTTTTCTCTATCTCTCGCTATTTCCGTAAACAACATCACCCACTTTAAACCTGACTCAAAAACCTGGATTCTAACTCGGACCTGGACCAACTGGAGGATTACATTGACCATCACTTCAATAGACTCTGTAACGTTACAATGGGCCGATCACGAAAAGCCAAAAAACCACGCACTTCGGATTCAAACTTATCAACCGATTCACCGCCGTCACCAACATCACCAACTTCCACTCCGATCCAAACAAACTGCTGTTCCGACGTGCTCCTATCAATCAACGAGCGATTATCTAATCTGGACTCTAGACTCTCACTAATCGAAGTACTTCACAAAGAATTTCAACACCTCCGCCATAGCCTGGAATACAGTCAACAGCAAGTCGATTCACTCACAGAAGAAAATAAATCACTGAAAAGCTCCGTGGACACACTCACTGCAAAACTTTCAACTGTAAACACTCAACTTACCTCCGTCATCGCTGAGAACAAAGCCATGCAAGAAACCATCCTGGATATACAGTCACGCAGTATGAGAGACAATCTGATCTTTTCCGGCATTCCCGAATCACCCACCGAGGACCCCGAAAAAACTGTTAAGGACTTCCTGGTCAACCAGCTCAAACTTACACCGGAGACTGTGGAGCAAATCACCTTCCATCGCGTTCACCGTTTAGGACAGAAACTCATCAACTCCACCCGTTCCCGCCCCATCATCGCCAAATTTGAACATTTCAAACAAAAAGTACTGGTTCAGCGACAAGGACGACAGCTCAAAGGGACTCATTACGGACTCAACGACCAATATCCACAAGAGATCAACCGCCGACGTAAGCTACTCTTCCCCATCCGCAAGACAATGATCAACCAAGGTAAAAAAGCAATAATCACAGTGGACAAATTATATATTGATGGACAATTGTTTAAAGACAAAGACACTACTCCCTGGCTTTACTAATTACTGAAATTATCAATGTAACACTTCCAATCCGTCTATGCTCAATTTATATTCAATTCATAATCTTTTACAGCTATTCTTTCATTAAGTCACTTGCACCATGCACGCACATTGTATTATAAATGCACCTAAATAACCTTGCTCACTGTTTATATGTTCTGTTGTTGGTTATAGGTATCTATGTTTTCCCTGTTTTAATTGTCATTTGGTGTTCTAGATTTACACACACACACAACCACATTCACATCCATACACACAGACTTATACTCACACAAGGTAACTTTGAAATATACATTATAGGTTTATGCAGTTAAAATTCCTAACTTGGAATATTCGTGGGGTTGGTTCACAAACAAAAAAAAATAAAGTTTTAAATTACCTAAAAAATACACAAGCGGATATATGTCTAATACAGGAAACACACCTCTCACAATATACTCAAAACAGCTTAAAAACTACACATTTTAACCACTGTTTTTCCTCCCACTATAATTCAAAACAAAGAGGAGTATGCATCTTAATAAATAAAAAAATACAGTTTAACCACCATACAACCATTTCAGATCCTGAAGGCCGTTTTATCATTATTAACATTTCAATCAATAATAATCCAATTACAATTGGCAACATTTATGGACCAAACTCTGATGATTCCTCCTTCTTTACAAATTTCTTTTCCTCTCTTTCAAACATTTCCAACGGTCCAATAATTATAGGGGGAGACTATAACACTGTAATCAATCCATCACTCGACAGGTCAAAACATACAGGGAAATCTTGGCAATCTTCCAAAACAATAAAACAGTTCATGAGTGATTTTGGTCTTTGCGATGGTTGGAGGCTAAAACACCCACTCGCCAGAGAATACACCTTTTATTCTAATGTCCACCAAACCTACTCCCGCATTGATTTCTTTCTAACCAGTAATTCAATCATACCAAATATCTTAGAAACCAAAATTCATCCAATTATTATCAGCGATCACTCCCCGGTAACTCTCTCATGGAATATATCTGCAATACCAAAACACCCCACCAGATGGCGTTTTAATACATCACTCTTGAAAGATCCAGAATTTGACAGCTACTTCAAGAGAGAGTGGACATCCTTCCTCGAAATAAATGACTCTCCAAAGTCGTCAGCATCACTGCTCTGGGAAACATGGAAAGCAGTTTTACGGGGAAAAATTATATCTTATTCAGTAAATAAAAAAAAGGACAGAGAAAAAGAAGTCCAACTAGAAGAAAGAATAAAAGAATTAGAAATTTTACATGCAAATAATCAATCAGAAAGCATCTATAAAGAAATTAGAGAAAAAAAAATTGCTTAATGAAATAATAAACAAAAGAAACCAGTTTCTGATTCACAGGCTCCGTCAAGAAACTTTCCACCATAGCAATAAATCCGGAAAATACTTAGCCAGTCAAATTAAAAGAAATAAAGAAAGAACAGCCATAACCTCCATCAGAAACTCGGCAGGGAAGCTAACCAATTCACCAGTTGAGATAAACAAGATATTTCAAGATTACTATACAAAATTATACTCATCTGATCTGGACCCAAACCAAGAAGACATAATCGAATTCCTCGATAGCACCATTCTACCAAAACTCAACATGGAACAAGTAAACACTCTAGAATTACCAATCACCGAAAAAGAACTTCACTCCGCATTGAAAAGCATGCAAAATAATAAAGCACCAGGTCCAGATGGCTTCCCTGCTGAGTTCTATGAACATTTTTGGTCAACTTTATACCCACTATTTAGCAGAACAATAACAGAAATAAAACATAACGCAAAGTTCCCTTCCCACATGAATACAGCACTTATATCACTCATTCCTAAACCTAACAAAGACCACACCTTCACATCCAACTATCGTCCCATCTCACTTATAAATGTCGACATAAAAATTATTAGCAAAGCATTAGCCCATAGAATTGAACAAATTATACCGTTCATAATCCATCCTGATCAGACCGGCTTCATAAAAGGTAGACATGCATCTAATAATACACGCAGATTATACAATTTAATGCACTACTCATCAATACAACAGAAAGATACTCTCATTGCCACATTAGACGCCGAAAAAGCTTTCGATAGGGTCAACTGGAAATTTCTATTCACCACGTTACAAAAATTCGGCTTTGGAGAGTCATTTATTAACTGGATCAAGATTTTATACACGTCACCATCGGCCACAGTCACAACGAACGGACTAACCTCACAAAGCTTCACACTGCACAGGGGGACGAGGCAGGGATGTCCACTCTCTCCATCCCTATTCACAATTTTTATTGAACCTTTAGCAGCAGCTATCCGTCAAAACCCAGCAATCAAAGGTATTGAAACACCACAACAAACACATAAAATCTCACTTTATGCAGATGATATCTTACTATACATACAAGAACCACTAGCATCTACTCAAGAAATAATTAAAACAATCCAGTCCTTCTCAAAAATATCTGATTATGCAATAAACTGGAATAAATCTTCCATCCTCCCTTTAAATAAAACCAAATGGGATGTGGCACCCCATCAATCACCAATACCTATATGTCATGATCACATCACTTACTTAGGCATTAAGATTTCCTCCAGACTGTCAGAGTTGGTAACACTCAACTTCACACCATTGCTAAAAAAAATAGAAGACGATTTGCTCAGATGGCTCAACCTCCCAATCTCCATAATCGGCAGGATAGCAGCAATAAAAATGACGATTTTACCGAAAATTAATTACCTATTCTCAATGATTCCAACTCATCCTACACTCAATTGGTTTAAATCACTAGACTCCATTATAACTCGCTTCTACTGGAAAAATAAAACGCCACGGATAAAACTCACCACACTACAAAAAAGTAAAGTTCAAGGAGGACTAGAAGCACCAAATTTCCAACATTACTCAATGGCCAACCAACTGCAATACATATACAAATGGATTCACCCCACCCAATCTGATATTATATGGCTAGATATAGAACAATCACTATGCAAAGAATTAAATACAGCTGACATACCGTTCCTCACCAAATCAATTAAACAACACACATGTTTTAATGCAGTAACCATAGCCACCACTCTGACAGCCTGGTGGAAATTTCACCAAATCACTAATTCTACGTTAGCTCCATCTAACTTCACTCCACTGTGGAATAATCGTGACTTTATAAGCAATAAAAAAACATTGAATTTTCACACATGGGCGGAAAAGGGTATCACCCACATTAAGCATATTTTCACATCCAACACATTTAAACCATTTCCACAACTGGCCCAGGAGTATGGCATCGGGAACAACGAATTTTTAAAATACCTACAAATCAAATCTTCTGTTCTGACAAAAATAAACATCAGAGACACAAATTTAGAACTTCCACCGGCAATATCAGACTTGATCAACATTTCCTCCCCAAAGAAACTTCTCTCTAAAATATACAAAATAATTTCAAACCAACCTCAGACCATATACTTACCAACAATAAAATGGGAAAACGATCTTTCAATAGCCCCTGATGCCAACTTCTGGACCCAAATCTGTAAAAACATCTATCACATGTCCAAAAATGCGAATCTTCAGTTAATACAATACAAAATACTGCACAGAACACATTACACGGGCAATAGATTAGCTAAAATGGGTTTCACATCAGAAGTTTGCACACATTGCAATCAAAATTCTACAGATACATACATTCATGCAACCTGGCACTGCACTCCAATCAAACACTTTTGGGAAGAGGTCACACAGGCACTATCCACTATAGTTGGCTGCCACATCCCACTGTCGCCTTCCCTTTGCTTGCTGGGGGACCTCACAATAATCACTGATAAAACTATAAACTCTAAAATACTCCTCATAGCTCTAACCATCGCCAAGAAAACTATCCTCATGAACTGGAAAACTCGAAATAAATTACACATTAACATCTGGAAAAATCTTATAACCGATTTCATTGCAATGGAATACGCATCCCCCCTTCATAATTACACATCTAGAACTGACCCCTGCCGCCCAACACTTTCTGACCTCTTACAGCTATAATCCTTTCTCTGTTTTCAACTCCGACTCCTCCCACCTGCTTAATCAA
This sequence comes from Hybognathus amarus, assembly GCA_030378365.1. NCBI lineage: Eukaryota > Metazoa > Chordata > Actinopteri > Cypriniformes > Leuciscidae > Hybognathus > Hybognathus amarus. The sequence goes on from JAQIUQ010002048.1 coordinate 10,797, forward strand.
CCCACGAATATTCATGCAGTTTGGTGGTTTGAACTTGTTTCTGTCATCATTGTTACTATTATCTTTACTGGTACTATTATGATTACTATTCTCATTTGTATTTTTTCATTGTTGTAATTGCTATTGTTCCTGTCTTTTACTTTCACCATTGCGATCACCACTGCCATCATCATTAGCATTTATTATTAATATCAATATTGTTGGTATTGTTATTATTATTATTACTATTATAATCATCAATATTGCCATTGTCAATGCTGTATTAGAGTTAAGTGTCATTATCATCACTACTGCAATGATTTTCCCCTTATCTTTTCATGGGTTTTTAATGCACCACAACAAAAGAATAGGAGAAAAAAAAAAAGAAAGGGAATAGGTATACATGGAAAACTTCACAAACACCAGGGCAGGCAAGACAGGCGAGAAGTGGTTTCAGCGGGATAGCATCTCTATCCCAAGTTGAGACACTCTCGCACTGTACTCCCTCTTTTAATGCACTTTAGACGCTGCATATAACACACACACAAAAAATAAATAAGTAGTAATAATAATAATAATAACAATAATAATAATAATTAGGAGAAGATAGGGACTGAAGAGATGTGGGGGAATGTTATCTTATCATATGTTATCTTATCATATAATATCTTTTTTTTATCTTATTATATCATATTATATTTTATGCAGCGTTGACAATGGCAATTAGGAGAAAGGATGAAAATATAAATAGACATACAATATTGGCAATATGGTGGTAGTGGGGAGTAGGGGTGGTGAGGGTAGTGACAATGGTAATAAATAATAAATGGTTACTTTGGTTACGCATACACACACACACACACACACACACACACACACATACCCACAGTCACACCCACTCACACACCCACTCAGATCAAACACTTGAACCACTTTTTTGCTCTTATATCACTTCTGGAATCATGGAATTACAAGATTGCTCACTATTGCACTGTTTGTTTGTATGTATGTTTGAATGTTTAATAAAAAAAAGAAAAAAAGAAATGTAAAATAGATCGCCAAAAAAAAAAAAAAAAAAAGAAAAAAGAATGACTTAAGTTACGTTCTTAACTCCAAGTCATCCGAAGTCGCGGCCAAAGCCGAATCGAAAGACCGCTGTTCGCCAGCTGCATCTTGTTTGTTTTTAAGTAGCAGGGAAATCACCAACGGAAATCACGGCGCAGAACCGTCACAACTCTGCCATCATTGTGTTAAGCCCGCCCACCAACTCTATACACGATGTGATTGGCCAGACCAGAGTTTGGATTTTCCACTTCGATTTCTAGGCTAATTCACAGCAGCAATGACTAAAGAATATAAGCCACATTCTTACCTCATGCCTCTGCCTCTTGCCAAAATGCTTCAAATAAATGCACAAAACATTTTTTTTTCAGCTTAATTTGTTATTTTAATTTAATAATTTGTACAACCAAAAAAAATACACATTCACATTTGAATAAAATTGATTTTTCCAAAGTACTTAATTTGTTTTACTTACAGTAATGTCGCAAGTGTGGTACAGCTTGAGGTATTTGTTGGTTAAGCTACATTACAGTGAGTATTGGAACTGAACCACTCGAATTAGGACATTTTCATAAAGTGCCTTGGCGAAAAACAACTTCATTTAGTTACAATGAAACTATACAATATGTTAACTATATGCCTGCTTACACAAATTATTAGCTATGCACTTGTTTTAAGATACTGCCAGAGAAAACCATGCAATGTAATAGTAGTGTGAGAACAACAGGCAACAGCTTCATGGTGTGAGATAATAGATATCTTAGTTCACATTTGTCAGAAGTAAAAATGAATTATATGCTCCACAAAAGCTTTTGATGTCCTTCGGATGAAACATTAAACCGAGGTCCTGACTCTCAGTGGTCACAAAAAAACCCAATTTGCCCATTGGCCTCTGTCCATCATGGCCTCCTAATCATCCCCATATACTGATGTTTCATCACGGTCTCCTCTCCACCAGTAAGCTGGTGTGTGGTGGGCATTCTGGCACAATATGGCTGTCGTCGCATCATCCAGGAGATGCTGCACATTGGTGGTGGTTGAGGAGATTCCCCCTTATGTATAAAGTGCTTTGACAGCCGAGAAAAGAGCCTTATAAATGTCATGAAAGTGGCCCTATATACCCAAAAGACTTAATTGATGCCTTGAAGAAAGATTTGGAAAGCTGTAAGTGAGAGGAACAGGATGGTAAACGAGAAGGAAGAAAATGCTTGTGACCCATCAGGGGCAGCTTGGGGTTTGTTGGTTGTAGTTTCACTTGCACTTGTGGAGCTTGTGGAGCTTGTGACTTTTGGAGGGAAAGGGCCCACCACAGTTCTCAGGAATGATGCAAAGCTGGATGTTTTACTTAAGACCTGGACATCTTGAAGGACAGAAGAGCGGGATCTGCTAATTGTCAAAACGGCAGCATGGATCCATGACAGACCCTGCTTACACATCAGCGGACCCCCTTCATCACCCTGTGGTGTGTGTGTGTGAGAGAGAGGGAAATCTTCAATGAATGTAACCAAATTTACATAAAATGATATTTGTCGCTTCATATCTTTGCAGACAGATACTACTAATTTTCAGAAGAAAACTACTGTTCAAAAAGTTTTGTCAGTAAAATTTAACAAATACACTTCTATTCAGTAAAGGTGCTTTAAATTGATCAACGACAGTCAAGACATTTACAATAAATCATATATTTTTTAATTTAAAATACACATATTTAGCAGCACAACTGTTTTCATCATAATAAAAATAAATGAAAATAAATCATGTTGTAATGATTTTAACATCAACTATTTTAAATTGTAATAATTCATGTAACTGTTATACTTTATTTTAAACTGTTATATCCATTATATCTTATAACTATATCTTAAACAAGATAATGAAATAGGCATCATGATCTAACAATGAACAACAATCTTTGTTTTAGTATTTGTTAATGTTAATTTAGAATATATAATGTTCATTTTTAATTAATGTTTGCTCATAACTCATTAAATGTACTGTTAATATGTGTAAACAGAATTGACTTGCCTGCTGTAAGTTCAAAGAACTTGTGCAAATACTGTTGCTTTGTGAGTTTCCACAACCTACAATAGAGGTCTTGGATTCCTGAAGAGTTTGATTCACTAAAAAGAAGGAAAACAACTTAAAATTTTGAAGACATGGAAAAAAGGATAAACAGTGTGCAATGTTTCAAATCATTCACACCCTAAATCTAAACCTACTCATTACAGAAAACATTACTTTATGCATCATCATTACATTATGATTTAAGGGGCCCTATTTTAACGATCTGAAACGCAAGTGTCAAAGCGCAAGTAACTTTGTGGGCGGACCCCGGTGCTGTTGCTATTTTCCCGGCGGGATAAATGCCTCTTGCGCCTGGCGAATCTAAAAGGGGTTGGTCTGAAGTAGCTTCATTATTCACAGGTGTGGTTTGGGCGTAACGGAAATAAACCAATAAGAGTGTCATCTCACATTCCCTTTAAGAACGACGTGCGCTTGTTCCATGGCGCAATACTATTATAATGGCGCATTTACCAGACGCGCTTCACAGCCGCGGAGAGCAATGTTCTCGTCAGGGCCGTAAAAGAAGGAGAAGGGACATTGGGGATGGGACAAACACCCAAATTAGATTCGGTTATACATGCATATAATAATTTGGGTAAACGTGTAAGCTTCTATTTTTCCCATTGTAATGAACACAACAGTGATTTCCCTCGTGTTTTAATAGTTTTCCGGTAACACTTTACAATACGGGTGCACTAATAAGCATTAATTCATGCTTAACTAATGCACAGATAATACTGAATTAATGTGTAACTAATGATTATCTAAGCTATTCATTAATGATTACCACATTAGGAACTAATTAAGAGTCTGTAAGGTTAATGTATTAGTTCATACATGAATTGTTATTAATTAAATATGTAATTGAAGATTAATTCCATAATAACTCATATTTTTTAACTAATAGTGTTAATTAATAAGTTATTACCAGAATGGGCCAAAGCCTTGTATTTCAACTTCCAGATAATATGACAGGTACACTAATATGCATTAATACATGATTAATTACTTCATTGTTACTGCAAATTCATGTGCAAATTACTACAATTACTAAATGACTAGTTAATAATAATGTGCCTCAACAAGTAAAGTCATAACATAATGATATCTTTGCAAATCATTAGCTAATGATTAATTAAAGCAGACAACTGGAAGTTGAAGTGCATAGCTTTGACTAATTGTGGTAATTAAAACATTAATTTACACTATTAGTTAATAAAATATGTTATTAAGGAATTAATACACAATGACAGATTGAATTAATAGCAATTCATGTATTACTTAATCTATTAATCATATAGACTCTTTATTAGTTGCTGATGCAATAATCATTAATTAATGGTTTAGTTCTTCATTAATTATACATTAACTCATGATTATCTGTGCATTATTTAAGCATGAATTAATGCATATTAGTGCACCCGTATTGTAAAGTGTTACCAGTTTTCCTTATAATGATGTATCATTTGCAAAAATTAATATGCATCTGTGTTGATGAGAGAATCATCTACAGTGTATGTGTGTTGTTCACACTCTGTATTATGGCCAAGCATGCGCGCATAAAATAGCATCTGAATGTACGCGCAACACGCATACAAATTTTTTTCTAATAATTGTCAGTGGCGCAATTGTTTTCTGGAACTGCAAAATAGCAGTATGTTTGCGCGAAACACACCTCCTTTTTTGCGTCGAATCGCCCAGGGAGCGCAAGTTCATTCCCTAGTTTACCGACGTGCGTCTGTGGAAGGAAAAGCCCGCTTTGCGCTGGTGCAAAATAGGAATGATAAATGTGTTTGTGTAAAAAGTAATTTGCGCCGAGTGCAAGATAGGGCCCATAAACTGTTTTTCTCATGGGGACCAACTATATTGTATATCCCCATAAAGTAAGGTTTACCAGGACATGCACACCTCAGGTTCCATGTATCATCGGGACTTTCCATATACATAATGATTTTAAAATTGCATTAGCACATTTTCAAAAAAATCACTTTTTATCAGCTGTTCTCATCATGGTGACAATAAACGTCTTTGTGGGGACATTTTATCCCCATAACATAGGATTTACTCGAACCACAAATACACACCTCCTCCTGCTCCTGAGCTCCATCCTGCCACCCAGCATTGAGTATCAGCGCTGAAGGTATTCTCTCCCACGTCCACACATATAGGCTGAATGAAATCTGTAAGGTTTGGTGCGACGGCCAGCTGCAAGACTGCAACGTTGTCGCCTGTGGCATTGCTGATGGTGAGATTCGCCACTTTTATAGAGACCTCATTGGGGTTGGAGCCATTCTGATTTAGACGGCCCAGGATCACGGTCCAATCGGAAGCATTGTTGGAGCTGGGCAAAAAGAATACCATTAAATCAAACATTTTGATTTCTCTAATCAAATGTCCTTTTTTCATATTTAGTGCCATTACCTGGTAAAACAGCTGGCAGAGCTCAAGACAAATCGTTCAGCAATTAGCGTTCCTCCACAAACGTGACTGCCGTTAAACTGCAGACTGGCCATCCATGGCCATATGCTTGGAGACTCAAGGGAGCTGCCTGCTCCTACTCGGGTGTTCAGATTGGCACGTCCACACACTACAGCTACAGGAACAGAGAGAAAGACAATGAACACCGGGATTTATCAGTCAAATGATTATGCTTAGACTACAAAGTAATGGGCTATTAGCATAGAAAATGAAAGCTATGTAGAGCACTGGAAGAACAGGCGTTTAGGCCCGTTGTTTGAATAGTCAAAATTACTAGCTATCCGTTGTTTGTCATCACAAACACCGTCTCAGGTTCCAAGCCTCTACACCGTTTTCTTTTATAGTGCACCTTTAAGCTAAGCATTTAAAAATCCCCAGCATTCACTACAGTCCCCAGCAGAGGTGGACTTATGAATCAGTTCTTTTTAATGAGCCAGTCAACAGTATTAATAAAAAAAAGCATTATGCTTGGGACTTCAGACTTAGTGTAATAATAAACACTATATACTCTCACAGTAAAATATAACTGAAAATTCATGATCCTAACCTTTACCTCCTTACTGAAATATTAGGTGGCCAGAGAGCGATTCATCTTTTCTGTTTCATTTAAATACTGGTGTCTGGGGACTAGAGGTGGACAGTCGTGAAGCATTTTTACTTTACTCAAGTACATTTTTCAAGTGTCTGTACTTTATTAGAGTGTTTTTCTTTGGAAAACTTTTACTTCACAACATTGCAAAACATAATGTTGTACTTTTTACACTTTTTATAAAGTACAAACACTTGAAAAATGTACTTGAGTACATGAGAGGAATCGCTCTCTGGCCAACTGATGTTTTACTAAGGAGGTAAAGGTTAGTATCTTGAATTTTCAGTCATGTTTCAGCACACTGTGAGTGTATATTATACATATTTAGTATATAGTGTAAATTATTATTCTTAGTCTGAAGTCACAAGCATAATGCTTTTTCATTAATAGTTTTGACTGGCTCATTAAAAAAAGAACCGATTCATAAGTTATTTGTTTGTTCATGGTTGCAGTTAGGAACTCTAATGAAATTATGATCTCTGATAAAAGTGTTGCTAATTGTGAATGCATTTTAAATTATTGTAGCTTTCTCTTTTTGTTGCATTGGGTCTGGAGCCCTGTGCCTCTTTCACCTTGCTTGAATATGACTACATGAATTTCCTTCACTAGTAATTTAAATATGTGTTTACATGAATTTAAGTCAAAAACACTTTGAAATCAAGTACACTTTTAATCCACAAAAGTCCTTGGACAAGTTGCCAAGTGAACAATGTATGCATGATTTTTTTCAGGATCTTATAAAATGAAGGAACCTCACTTGAGACAGTTGTAGTTGGAGGGGCAGTAGTTGTGGTAATGGCAGGCACATCAGTACAGCTGATGCTCAGGTCACCATCAGTACCATTGGAGGTGAACGTAATGAAGCCTGGCTGATTGGTGGTGATATGCTCATTGATCCAGTTCTGGTACTTAGAAACTCTGGCATACACACCAGGAAAGTTGGGTTTAGCACAACCCTCGCCAAAGCTCACAACTCCAGACTGGATCCAGAGCGAACCCTGTTTGCTGACCATGGGACCACCAGAGTCACCCTGTAGGATGAAGAACAGGTTAGTTACAGTACATGCCAAGTATCTTGGTCCACACATCTATTCTAGTAGTTCACAGCTGTAATATATAATATGAAGGAATAATGGGAAGATTACTTCCTTGTTATTGCATGTTTAAAGCATCAAGTTATTCTTATGTTAGGAAATGTCCTGAAGATTTTAGTGCTTCTCGTTTTCATGGACGATCAACATTCTTCATTGAAAATTACACTGTTATGGTTGGAAGACTTGTCACAAGAAAACTTCAACATGACTACACACACACACACACACAAGCACACACACACATGCACACAATATCCCAATGGTCCGAACATTGCAATTAATCCATTAGTGTTTTGAAAGTGATTGACTAGGTTGAATTAGCTTGCATTGGAAAAAATTCAACCCTATGGCTCAGTTTATTTGTCTAAAGTAAAAGTTTTAGTCCAAACCCTTCATTCTACTTATTCTTAACTATAACTATATAAACTTTGCAGAATATTAGCAGCCCATTAAAACTATATGAAGTAACACAAACATAAGTGTGGGAGTTGTTACCTGACAGGAGTCTTTGCCCCCTTCCAGTCGTCCAGCACATATCATGTTGTCTGTGATTGTTGAGGCACTATAAAGACACTTACACTGCCTGTTTCCAACAATAGGCACATCCACTTCCTGTAGAGTTTGTGGTGAAGGCAGGGGAGCTGAGAAACACAATAAAATGGTCAAATAAACATTAACTATTGCAATGGTACAGTATCCCGTGACTCTGCTCAAGGTTAGTTAAATGAAATACGTACTGCCTGAATTAATCGTTCCCCATCCTGTGACCCAGCTGGAGGTTTGGTTGAAGAACACACTGTTTGAGGAAGCCAGACAGACCGGACTGATAAAGTCAGTAAAACTCACCGGCGAAGCCAGTCGCAGAAGAGTGATGTCGTTATCGATGAGTGCTGCTAACATAGTTTGGGTGTTTTATGATACTAGAGACACCTTTAGACACCTCATATGCATTTGTTCCTTCCTGTGTCTGTCGGCCCAGGTACACAATTAGGCCAGATGTTGAAACACTGGAATATGGTAGAAAAGAAAGTGTTAAGCGTTCTCCACATCAATTGAATAAGTTTTTAAATAATTGCAAGGGCTGTTTTATTATAATGACCTGTTAAAGCAGTGAGCTGCTGTCAGAACCCATTGATTGTTGATGAGTGATCCACCACAAAAATGTCTACCGCTCCTATGAAGGCTGACCTGCCATGGCCAAGCCCCAGCCGGTGCATCCACTCCCCCACTATCCGTGAGTTGAAACGTGCTTTGCCACACACTGACAATGGACAAGATAAGGAAAACACATTTTAGACAAACAATTGGTAATTTTTATAGGAATTTGGCAACTTAAATTGTGCACAGCAAAGGCGGAGAGTAGTTAAGTATTTTTACTCTGCTTAAGTACATTTCTTAAAGCGTCTGTAATATATTAGTGTTTTTCTATGGAAAACTTTTACTTCACAACACTGCAAAGCATAATGTCGTACTTTTTACTGCACTATGTTTCATATTGAATTTCATTTAATACTTAATTACATTGGAAATCTAGTCATTTCTTATTTTTATCAAGGAAAAGCAATTCAATGTTTTACTTGAGTAAAAGTAAGGAAGTAAAAAAATTCTAATGCACTTAAGTATCAGATGTAAAATAAATTAATAAAAAAATGTAGACCATAGACTTTTATTTACAAAATGTAGTGCAGTAAAAAGTACAACATTATGTTTTGGAATGTTGTGAAGTAAAAGTTTTCCAAAGAAAAACACTCTAATAAAGTACAGACACTTGAAAAATGTACTTGAGGAAAGTAAAAATGCTTCACAACTGTCCACCTCTAGTCTCCAGATACTAGTATTTAAATGAAACAGAAAAGATTAATCGCTCTCTTATTATACATTACAGTATATAGTGCATATTATTATACTAAGTCTGAAGACACTAGCATAATACTCTTTTTCATTAATACTTTTGACTGGCTCATTAAAAATAACCAATTCATAAGTCATATGTTTGTTCATGGTTGCATTTAGGAACTCTAATGAAATTCTGATATCTGATCAAAGTGTTGATAATTTTGAATGCATTTTAAATTATTGTAGCTTTCTTTTTTTCCGCATTGGGTCTGGAGCCCTGTGCCTCTTTCACCTTGCTTGAAAATGACTACATGAATTTCCTTCACTAGCAATATAAATTACCTGAATTTAAGTAAAAAACAATTTGAAATCAAGTACACTTTTAACCCACAAAAGTCCTGCCAAGTGAACAATGTATGCATGATTTTTTTCAGGATCTTATAAAATGAAGGAACCTCACTTGGGACAGTTGTAGTTGGAGGGGCAGTAGTTGTGGTAATGGCAGGGACATCAGTACAGCTGATGCTCAGGTCACCATCAGTACCATTGGAGGTGAACGTAATGAAGCCTGGCTGATTGGTGGTGATATGCCCATTGATCCAGTTCTGGTACTTAGAAACTCTGGCATACACACCAGGAAAGTTGGGTTTAGCACAACCCTCGCCAAAGCTCACAACTCCAGACTGGATCCAGAGCGAACCTTGTTTGCTGACCATAGGACCACCAGAGTCACCCTGTATGAAGAACAGGTTAGTGACATGCCAAGTATCCTGTTCCACCCATCTATTCCAGTTGTAGTTCACAGCTGTAATATATAATATGAAGGAATAAAGGGAAGAATTCTTGCAATTGCATGTTTAAAGCGTCAAGTTGGTCTTATATTAGAAAATGTCCTGAAGATTTTAGTGCTTCTCTTTGTATGGACCATCAACACTTGTCATTGAAAATTATACTGTATGGTTGGAACTTGTCACATTAAAACTATAACATGACCATACACACAAACACGCCTGCACACACGCAATATCTCAATCTGAAGATTGCAATTGCTCCAATAGTGTTTGGAACACTAGGTTGAATTCCCTTTGTAGAGAATTGAGGCGAATCAAACACAACTTAATCAAATTCATCTCTCATGTGATTCAGAACTCAAAGTTTTTGGAGCTCACATTCCATTGACTGGATGGCTCCAAAAGGTCTGCGTTGGGGCAATGAACCCCTCAGGAGGAGACTTTTATGGCACCACAAGAAAGGGACCACCCTTTGATCCCCTGACAGAGACATTACCCTGAACTTTGCCTGAATCCTCAACACATACCGTGACCGCACTGTGAGATCTGAAATCTCACACATCAAATTAAACTCACCACAGAACAATTCTGGGACTTAACCAAACATCATAATTCTTATTGCGTTCTGCAATTTATGTGTTGTGTTTATTATGCTTAGATCACATATTAATCATGTAAGTGTTGTTAAAGTTAACAATTCACTCTTGTAATTGTTATACAACCATTAGAAGTGTGAATGAATGAAAGACTATCGTGCTTCCTATCAAACTGAATTGGATTCTCTTAATTCAAAAGAGGGCTCGATTGAAATCTGTGTAATATGCTTTGTTTTATGATTATAATATGAAGAGTTCAGATGCAAAAGCCTCTAAATGCCATTTGAAATTTTCATCTAAAATGACAATTTTTATCAAGCTTTATTTAAGTTTAGTAATTTCACTTAAATGACAATTAATAGGTAATCTTCATTGTCATTTAAGTGAAATTACTGAACTTAAATATACAAGCTTGATAAAAATGGTCATTTTAGAAGAAAATTTCAAATGGCACTTAGAGGCTTTTGCATCTGAACTCTTCATATATAATCTTAAACTGTGTTCTCTGGTTTCTCTGCTTAGTGCTGAAAACCAGGCAGATCACAAGACAGTGATAAGCAGAAGTAGATCCACCTCCAAAAGGGTCTCATTGGTCTGAAGTTTCTGGAAGGTTGGACTAAAGTTTAAGTTAAAAATTTGAACAAAGGACCTCATGTTCAGTTTTTCTTTTGTTTTTGGGTTGTAGTTTTCGAGTTTCAGTTTTGTAACTTTAAGTTCATGCCTCTCCCTTTAAACAGCAAGAGAGTGTTTTCTGTTCGTGTTTTTCTCTGAAAACAACTCTACATCGACCAGACCAGCAGACAGAAATAACCCATCTAGAGATCGGGGTTAAAACAGCTTCATTCAAGCCATCTGAACTCGTTTTGTTTTCATCTCTTTCCTTTATTTTCTCTCTCGTGAAAAGTCTCAGTCCAAAGTTAAGTTTGCTGCAAAGTTCGTCTTTCCTGCAACGCGCTTCGAATTGAAAAAGACTCTCATTTGCTTGCTAGTCACACGTGACCGGCAAGCTCAGAAACTTCCATCCCTGCACTTCAAAGACAACCACGTACGACCACGCGGACCGACCGGGAACCCCCTTTCGACGCAGCAAGACAAAGGGGATCCCCTCAACCGCACAGCAAGCAAGTACCTCAGACTCTAACTGATCTGGTGCTTTAATGTAAATTAAATAACCTATCTAAGGACGAAGGTTTAAATTACTGCTTGATGGTCCTTTCAGGTCATGTTGTCTTACGTGCATATAGAAAGTTAATACTTTCTCTCTCTCACTCTTTCCAACTCCCTCTTTCCTTTCGTGACTGTATGAATGTGTGTGTGAGTGTGTTTAGACTTAGTTTTATGTGTTTAGAATAGTTAATAAAGTCTCCCATATATTTGAAAAGACAAATTGCCTTGTTTTGTGCATTTTAATGTCTTGTACTGTTCGATCTAAAGTTACCTTGCTAAGACATAGTGTTTCATTATAAATTGGGTATTTATATTCTTGCAAAAGATTATAATTACGGCCTTTCGAATAAACTCTAAACGAGTCATTTGCTCGGTTCCATAAGTGACTTCGGTTCAGATTCATTGCAAATCAATGAATCATCCCCTTTGAGCTAAATTCGGCCTTCCGGCCCCCTTAAATACGTTTTATGTATATTATTATTGTGTAGTTCGCTACACTTACATTAGACAAAGTTCAACCCTTACATTATCAGTTTATTTGTATAAAGTAAATGTTTTAGTAGAGACCCCTCATTCTACTTATTCTTAACTATAACTATATAAACTTTGCAGAATATTAGCAGCCCATTAAAACTATATGAAGTAACATCAACAGAAGTGTGGGAGTTGTTACCTGACAGGAGTCTTTGCCCCCTTCCAGTCGTCCAGCACATATCATGTTGTCTGTGATTGTTGAGGCACTATAAAGACACTTACACTGCCTGTTTCCAACAATAGGCACATCCACTTCCTGTAGAGTTTGTGGTGAAGGCAGGGGAGCTGAGAAACACAATAAAATGGTCAAATAAGCATCAACTATTGCAATGGTACAGTATCCCGTGACTCTGCTCAAGGTTAGTTAAATGAAATACGTACTGCCTGAATTAATCGTTCCCCATCCTGTGACCCAGCTGGAGGTTTGGTTGAAGAACACACTGTTTGAGGAAGCCAGACAGACCGGACTGATAAAGTCAGTAAAACTCACCGGCGAAGCCAGTCGCAGAAGAGTGATGTCGTTATCGTGAGTGCTGCTAACATAGTTTGGGTGTTTTATGATACTAGAGACACCTTTAGACACCTCATATGCATTTGTTCCTTCCTGTTTCTGTCGGCCCAGGTACACAATTAGGCCAGATGTTGAAACACTGGAATATGGTAGAAAAGAAAGTGTTAAGCGTTCTCCACATCAATTGAATGAGTTTTAAATAATTGCAAGGGCTGGTTTATTATAATGACCTGTTAAAGCAGTGAGCTGCTGTCAGAACCCATTGATTGTTGATGAGTGATCCACCACAAAAATGTCTACCGCTCCTATGAAGGCTGACCTGCCATGGCCAAGCCCCAGCCGGTGCATCCACTCCCCCCACTATCCTTGAGTTGAAACGTGCTTTGCCACACACTGACAATGGACAAGATAAGGAAAACACATTTTAGACAAACAATTGGTAATTTTTATAGGAATTTGGCAACTTAAATTGTGCACAGCAGAGGCGGACAGTAGTTAAGTATTTTTACTCTGCTTAAGTACATTTCTTAAAGTGTCTGAATTTTTTAGAGTGTTTTTCTATGGAAAACTTTTACTTCACAACATTGCAAAGCATAATGTCGTACTTTTTACTGCACTATGTTTCATATTGAATTTCGTTTAATACTTAATTACATTGGAAATCTAGTACTTTCTTATTTTTTTCTCAAGTAAAAGCAATTCAATGTTTTACTTGAGTAAAAGTAAGAAAGTACAACATTTCTACTTAAGTATCAGAAGTAAAAGAAAAAAAAAAGAAAAAAAAAAGTAGACCATAGACTTTTATTTACAAAATGTAGTGCAGTAAAAAGTACAACATTATGTTTTGGAATGTTGTGAAGTAAAAGTTTTCCAAAGAAAAACACTCTAATAAAGTACAGACACTTGAAAAATGTACTTGAGGAAAGTAAAAATGCTTCACAACTGTCCACCTCTAGTCTCCAGATACTAGTATTTAAATGAAACAGAACAGATCAATCGCTCTATTATTATACATTACAGTATATAGTGCATATTATTATACTAAGTCTGAAGACACGAGCATAATACTCTTTTTCATTAATACTTTTGACTGGCTCATTAAAAATAACCGATTCATAAGTCATATGTTTGTTCATTGTTGCATTTAGGAACTCTAATGAAATTCTGATATCTGATCAAAGTGTTGCTAATTTTGAATGCATTTTAAATTATTGTAGCTTTCTTTTTTTCCCCGCATTGGGTCTGGAGCCCTGTGCCTCTTTCACCTTGCTTGAAAATGACTACATGAATTTCCTTCACTAGCAATATAAATATCACAGCAAAAACTCCAGTGTTAAATTAACTCTCCTGGGAGTTTATTTGGCTCCAGACTCAAGAGTGTTAAAGTGTTAAAATATGAGTGTTAAATTTACACTCAAGAGTATTAAAGTTAATGACCTAATTAAGTGATTAATTGAATGATAATTGACCATTGTTGAAGACACCTGAATTTAACAAGCATAATCACTGAAGAAGAAAATCTCCTTTTTGAAGTCACCATTTTGGTGATCATTGTTTGCTTTAGTATGCCTCTTGACCCTTAAACTATTAACAATAGTTGTAGTTTGGCTGTTGTATCCGAGTTACAACTGTTAGATAAACTAAGAGAAAAGGTGATCAGGTGGTGTTGATTATGGTGTGACATAATCATTGCTTAACCAAAATCACAGAACTCATTTAGAACATTAGCTTTACCTTGTTGATTACAGCAACACTATAATTCTATAGCAAGCATAGTTCAGCACTTTCAATATAATCCAAAATATTTTGTAAAATTAGTTCTGATCAAAAGAGTTTGAACAATTATTTTATTTAGACACACTGACATCAATAATCAGCCTGTGAATCTAAACAATGGTGACAATAAAAAATAATTTTAAAATGCATTATGGGCTCCACCAATCAAAACTCATTCATGGCTCCCATCATGCATTGTAATACGAATAAATTATGATCTGAAATATTTTAGTAATTTCCTTTTCCTAATGGTGTGTCACCATTGTTGAGATTCATACACTGATTCTTGATTTCTGTGAGTGCCTAATATATATATATATATATATATATATATATATATATATATATATATATACATATATATATATATATATATATATATATATATATATATATATATATACATATATATATATATATATATATATATATATATATATATATATATTTATCAGAACAACTTTTAAGACAGAATTTGAATTGAATCAAAATTTTTGGATTGTACGCTGTAGAATCGCTGTGATCCTGTAATCAGCAATATACATTAAAGTCAGAGATTACGCTCTACAGTAGTTCAGTGATTCAGGACAACTAATGATTTTGCTAAAACATAACCAACACCATCAGATCATCTTTTCTCTATGTTTATCTGGCAGTCATAACTCAGATACAACAGCGAAACAATATCTAAAATAAAAAAATGTAAGGGTTAACTGCCCAACTAAAGTAAACACTGATCTCCATAATGGTGACTTAAACTTGTGATTTTCCACCTTCAGTGATTCTACTTGTTAACATCAGGTGTCTTCAATGTTGGTCAATCATCGCTACATTAATAACTTAATTATCTCATTAACTTGAACACTGTTTCAATGTTAATTTAACACTCTTGAGTGTGGAGTCATATAAACTCCCAGGAGAGTTAATTTAATACTGGAGTTTTTGCTGTGTGTTTGCCTGAATTTAAGTAAAAACAATTTGAAATCAAGTACACTTTTAACCCACAAAAGTCCTGCCAAGTGAACAATGTATGCATGATTTTTTTCAGGATCTTATAAGTTGAAGGGACCTCACTTGGGACAGTTGTAGTTGGAGGGGCAGTAGTTGTGGTAATGGCAGGCACATCAGTACAGCTGATGCTCAGGTCACCATCAGTACCATTGGAGGTGAACGTAATGAAGCCTGGCTGATTGGTGGTGATATGCTCATTGATCCAGTTCTGGTACTTAGAAACTCTGGCATACACACCAGGAAAGTTGGGTTTAGCACAACCCTCGCCAAAGCTCACAACTCCAGACTGGATCCAGAGCGAACCTTGTTTGCTGACCATAGGACCACCAGAGTCACCCTGTAGGATGAATAACAGGTTAGTGACATGCCAAGTATCCTTTTCCACACATCTATTCCAGTTGTAGTTCAAGGGAAGAATTCTTGCAATTGCATGTTTAAAGCGTCAAGTTAGTCTTATGTTAGAAAATGTCCTGAAGATTTTAGTGCTTCTCTTTTTATGGACGATCAACTCTTGTCATTGAAAATTATACTGTATGGTTGGAACTTGTCACATTAAAACTATAACATGACCATACACACAAACACACCTGCACTGCACACACGCAAAATCTCAATCTGAAGATTGCAATTGCTCCAATAGTGTTTTGAAAGTGATTCACTAGGTTTAATTCCCTTACATTAGACAAAGTTCAACCCTTACATTATTCTTAACTATAACTATATTGCAGAATATTAGCAGCCCATTAAAACTATGAAGTAACATCAACATAAGTGTGGGAGTTGTTACCTGACAGGAGTCTTTGCCCCCTTCCAGTCGTCCAGCACATATCATGTTGTCTGTGATTGTTGAGGCACTATAAAGACACTTACACTGCCTGTTTCCAACAATAGGCACATCCACTTCCTGTAGAGTTTGTGGTGAAGGCAGGGGAGCTGAGAAATGCATACAATGGTCAAATAAACGTTAACTATTGCAATGGTACAGTATCCCGTGACTCTGCTCAAGGTTAGTTAAATGAAATACGTACTGCTTGAATTAATCGTTCCCCATCCTGTGACCCAGCTGGAGGTTTGGTTGAAGAACACACTGTTTGAGGAAGCCAGACAGACCGGACTGATAAAGTCAGTAAAATTCACCGGCGAAGCCAGTCGCAGAAGAGTGATGTCGTTATCGAAAGTGCTGCTAACATAGTTTGGGTGTTTTATGATACTAGAGACACCTCTAGACACCTCATTTGCATTTGTTCCTTCCTGTGTCTGTCGGCCCAGGTACACAATTAGGCCAGAGGTTGAAACACTGGAATGGGAGAAAAGGCAGTGTTAAACGTTCTCCACATCAATTGAATGAGTTTTTTTAAATAATTGCAAGGCCTGGTTTATTATAATGACCTGTTAAAGCAGTGAGCTGCTGTCAGAACCCATTGATTGTTGATGAGTGATCCACCACAAAAATGGCCCCCGCTCCTATGAAGGCTGACCTGCCATGGCCAAGCCCCAGCCGGTGCATCCACTCCCCCACTATCCTTGAGTTGAAACGTGCTTTGCCACACACTGACAATGGACAAGGTAAGGAAAACACATTTTAGAGAAACAATTGGTAATTTTTATAGGAATTTGGCAACTTAAATTGTGCACAGCAGAGGCGGACAGTAGTTAAGTATTTTTACTCTGCTTAAGTACATTTCTTAAAGTGTCTGAATTTTTTAGAGTGTTTTTCTATGGAAAACTTTTACTTCACAACACTGCAAAGCATAATGTCGTACTTTTTACTGCACTATGTTTCATATTGAATTTCGTTTAATACTTAATTACATTGGAAATCTAGTACTTTCTTATTTTTTTCTCAAGTAAAAGCAATTCAATGTTTTACTTGAGTAAAAGTAAGAAAGTACAACATTTCTAATGTACTTAAGTATCAGAAGTAAAAAAGAAAAAAAAAAGAAAAAAAAAAGTAGACCATAGACTTTTATTTACAAAATGTAGTGCAGTAAAAAGTACAACATTATGTTTTGGAATGTTGTGAAGTAAAAGTTTTCCAAAGAAAAACACTCTAATAAAGTACAGACACTTGAAAAATGTACTTGAGGAAAGTAAAAATGCTTCACAACTGTCCACCTCTAGTCTCCAGATACCAGTATTTAAATGAAACAGAACAGATCAATCGCTCTATTATTATACATTACAGTATATAGTGCATATTATTATACTAAGTCTGAAGACACGAGCATAATACTCTTTTTCATTAATACTTTTGACTGGCTCATTAAAAATAACCGATTCATAAGTCATATGTTTGTTCATTGTTGCATTAAGGAACTCTAATGAAATTCTGATATCTGATCAAAGTGTTGCTAATTTTGAATGCATTTTAAATTATTGTAGCTTTCTTTTTTTCCCCGCATTGGGTCTGGAGCCCTGTGCCTCTTTCACCTTGCTTGAAAATGACTACATGAATTTCCTTCACTAGCAATATAAATATCACAGCAAAAACTCCAGTGTTAAATTAACTCTCCTGGGAGTTTATTTGGCTCCAGACTCAAGAGTGTTAAAGTGTTAAAATATAAGTGTTAAATTTACACTCAAGAGTATTAAAGTTAATGAGCTAATTAAGTGATTAATTGAATGATAATTGACCATTGTTGAAGACACCTGAATTTAACAAGCATAATCACTGAAGAAGAAAATCTCCTTTTTGAAGTCACCATTTTGGTGATCATTGTTTGCTTTAGTATGCCTCTTGACCCTTAAACTATTAACAATAGCTGTAGTTTGGCTGTTGTATCCGAAGTTACAACTGTTAGATAAACTAAGAAAAAGGTGATCAGGTGGTGTTGATTATGGTGTGACATAATCATTGCTTAACCAAAATCACAGAACTCATTTAGAACATTAGCTTTACCTTGTTGATTACAGCAACACTATAATTCTATAGCAAGCATAGTTCAGCACTTTCAATATAATCCAAAATATTTTGTAAAATTAGTTCTGATCAAAAGAGTTTGAACAATTATTTTATTTAGACACACTGACATCAATAATCAGCCTGTGAATCTAAACAATGGTGACAATAAAAAATAATTTTAAAATGCATTATGGGCTCCACCAATCAAAACTCATTCATGGCTCCCATCATGCATTGTAATACGAATAAATTATGATCTGAAATATTTTAGTAATTTCCTTTTTCCTAATGGTGTGTCACCATTGTTGAGATTCATACACTGATTCTTGATTTCTGTGAGTGCCTAATATATATATATATATATATATATATATATATATATATATATATATATATATATATATATATATATATATATATATATATATTTATCAGAACAACTTTTAAGACAGAATTTGAATTGAATCAAAATTTTTGGATCGCACGCTGTAGAATCGCTGTGATCCTGTAATCAGCAATATACATTAAAGTCAGAGATTACGCTCTACAGTAGTTCAGTGATTCAGGACAACTAATGATTTTGCTAAAACATAACCAACACCATCAGATCATCTTTTCTCTTTGTTTATCTGGCAGTCATAACTCAGATACAACAGCGAAACAATATCTAAAATAAAAAAAATGTAAGGGTTAACTGCCCAACTAAAGTAAACACTGATCTCCATAATGGTGACTTAAACTTGTGATTTTCCACCTTCAGTGATTCTACTTGTTAACATCAGGTGTCTTCAATGTTGGTCAATCATCGCTACATTAATAACTTAATTATCTCATTAACTTGAACACTGTTTCAATGTTAATTTAACACTCTTGAGTGTGGAGTCATATAAACTCCCAGGAGAGTTAATTTAATACTGGAGTTTTTGCTGTGTGTTTGCCTGAATTTAAGTAAAACAATTTGAAATCAAGTACACTTTTAACCAACAAAAGTCCTGCCAAGTGAACAATGTATGCATGATTTTTTTCAGGATCTTATAAGTTGAAGGGACCTCACTTGGGACAGTTGTAGTTGGAGGGGCAGTAGTTGTGGTAATGGCAGGCACATCAGTACAGCTGATGCTCAGGTCACCATCAGTACCATTGGAGGTGAACGTAATGAAGCCTGGCTGATTGGTGGTGACATGCTCATTGATCCAGTTCTGGTACTTAGAAACTCTGGCATACACACCAGGAAAGTTGGGTTTAGCACAACCCTCGCCAAAGCTCACAACTCCAGACTGGATCCAGAGCGAACCCTGTTTGCTGACCATAGGACCACCAGAGTCACCCTGTAGGATGAAGAACAGGTTAGTGACAGTGCCAAGTATTCTATTCCAGTTGTAGTTCAAGGGAAGAATTCTTGCAATTGCATGTTTAAAGCGTCAAGTTAGTCTTATGTTAGAAAATGTCCTGAAGATTTTAGTGCTTCTCTTTTTATGGACGATCAACACTTGTCATTGAAAATTATACTGTATGGTTGGAACTTGTCACATTAAAACTATAACATGACCATACACACAAACACACCTGCACTGCACACACGCAAAATCTCAATCTGAAGATTGCAATTGATCCAATAGTGTTTTGAAAGTGATTCACTAGGTTTAATTCCCTTACATTAGACAAAGTTCAACCCTTACATTATTCTTAACTATAACTATATTGCAGAATATTAGCAGCCCATTAAAACTATGAAGTAACATCAACATAAGTGTGGGAGTTGTTACCTGACAGGAGTCTTTGCCCCCTTCCAGTCGTCCAGCACATATCATGTTGTCTGTGATTGTTGAGGCACTATAAAGACACTTACACTGCCTGTTTCCAACAATAGGCACATCCACTTCCTGTAGAGTTTGTGGTGAAGGCAGGGGAGCTGAGAAATGCATACAATGGTCAAATAAACGTTAACTATTGCAATGGTAAAGTATCCCGTGACTCTGCTCAAGGTTAGTTAAATGAAATACGTACTGCTTGAATTAATCGTTCCCCATCCTGTGACCCAGCTGGAGGTTTGGTTGAAGAACACACTGTTTGAGGAAGCCAGACAGACCGGACTGATAAAGTCAGTAAAATTCACCGGCGAAGCCAGTCGCAGAAGAGTGATGTCGTTATCGAAAGTGCTGCTAACATAGTTTGGGTGTTTTATGATACTAGAGACACCTCTAGACACCTCATTTGCATTTGTTCCTTCCTGTGTCTGTCGGCCCAGGTACACAATTAGGCCAGAGGTTGAAACACTGGAATGGGTAGAAAAGGCAGTGTTAAACGTTATCCACATCAATTGAATGAGTTTTTTTAAATAATTGCAAGGCCTGGTTTATTATAATGACCTGTTAAAGCAGTGAGCTGCTGTCAGAACCCATTGATTGTTGATGAGTGATCCACCACAAAAATGGCCCCCGCTCCTATGAAGGCTGACCTGCCATGGCCAAGCCCCAGCCGGTGCATCCACTCCCCCCACTATCCTTGAGTTGAAACGTGCTTTGCCACACACTGACAATGGACAAGGTAAGGAAAACACATTTTAGAGAAACAATTGGGTTTTGAAAGGAATCTGGCAACTTAAATTGTTGAAAAACTAGTTACCATCCAGTTGTGCGTCACACCCTAGAAAAAATAAACAAAGTTTAGTTACCAATAAGAGGAGAGAAAAGTTGGTAACACTCTTATTTTACACTGTTCTTGTTACATATGTTACTTACCATACAGAGGTGAAAAGTGACAAATTACATTTACTGATGTTAAGTATTGAGTACTTTCTAAGTTTTTTAAATCTGTTATTTTACTTAAGTATGTTTTGTTTGAAGCTCTACCTCGCTTTAAATCATACCCGATATCGAGTAAAAAAATAATAAAGGCGGGAAATAAATCGCTCTCCAGAAACTAGTCCATTAATCAGAGGGTGGAAGAACAAACGCGCAAAGGTGATGCAGACCTAGCTAAAAGCGAAATGCTGTGGAATTTTTTTTTAAGCAAACCATTGCCAGTATGGGAATATTTGGATGTATGGGAAAAAACGTGGTTGTCCTTGAGGATAGGTCAAAAAAAAAAAAAAAAACGTGGGCGCAAAGTGGATGCAAAAGAAGGAAACAGAGAACACCATCCCTCCGTGCAGATAAAGGTATGTCCCGTTTATAACTTAAAGCAGAATAAATTCCGTGATGCAGAGGGATCTGCTGATCCGGAACTGTTAATATTAAAGCATATTGTTTTGTGACACATATAATGAGATATGTATCGTATCGTGAGCCCCTTCTCAATACACAGCCAGAGACTGTTTAAACTGTCACCTGCCCGTATATGGGCAACCTAAATTTACTTCACTATTTTCTAGTCATGACAAACTATATATCATTGGAAAGGTCTAAGACTCCTAAATAGATATTTTGGGTCTGTTTTTTCTTACAAATTAGGAATGAACAGTAATATATGAATTTATGGCAAGAGTGCGCCTCAAAAAATCGACGTCATTACAGGAGTTTCTGACCTTTGTCACAAAAAGTCGACGCACACACTTTTAATAATTGAAACTTTGTTTTTTTTAGTGCTAAAGTTCATAATAAAACATAATCTAGTATTTGTCAACAAAAAAATTATATATATTATATATATAAATAATTTTTTTAATTATTATTATATCACATATTTTAGTAGTTATCATAAATTAGGTATCATTTGAAAGCTTACGAACTCAGAATTCATCCTGTGAAAACCGTTTTGAAATTAGACGTTGCGTTACCATAGAAATGGTATTTTTTTATTAGGCCCCTTCCCTTCAGAATTTCTTATCAAAACCTTTTCTAATCTTGACAAAAAACATATTGTCAGAAAGGTCTGAGTCTCAAGGTTCCATATTTAGTGACAGAAGTGATATTTGGATAGAAAATGTATTAATTTGTTATGTCAGAAATCATACAATTAAATTCAATGGAATTCAATGGCACCCGGTGGCTATTTTTGGTATAACGCCTAAACAAAATCTCATGGGAACTTCAATTTTTGTGATATCAACTTTAAATTTGGAAGACAACTTGGTTAGATATATAGCTTTCATTTTATAGTAATTTTATGGTAAAAAATATTTTGTAAAATATTTATTTTATATTAAAACATATATATATATATATATATATATATATATATATATATATATATATATATTAATAAAGTATATTTTATTTACTGTAAATTATAACTTCCATAACTTTTTCATATTTTTTGAAGCGCTTTCACTTCAGTAATAATCTGCTGATTGTCTTCTTTAAAACAAGACCAAACTTGTGTACTGTATATATTCCAAAGCATTCTTGAATTACAATTATTTAAGTTTGTATAGTGCATTTTAATGTCAATTATCAAAAAGGGGGTGACAGGTAAAGGGTTAAGTCCAAAATAAACCATTTATTTATTTAATAATTGATTTATACCGTAAACCATGATATATTTTTTTTAGATGTTTATCATACCATTAAAATCTCATACCTTTACAACCCTCCACAGGGGAATCTCCCACCTGATCCCCGCTGTTAAAAATGTTTCTCAGTAATTTTGATTCTGAGTAAATTTTATAAGAGGTATTTTTTACTTTTACTTGAGTCATGTTATGGCCAGTAATTTTACTTGTATTTAAGTAAAATTTAATTGACGTAGTCGTACTTTTACTTAAGTGCAATATTTTATTGCTCTTTCCACCTCTGCTTAGTAATAGTTCATTATGCATAATTACATGCAACTAACCCACAACCAATCAAACCCCAACCCTATAGTAAGTACATGTAGTTGCTCAATATTACTTAGTACTTACATATATAATTACACTGTAACAATGACAACTTAAAATAAAGTGTAACCAAAAAGTGTTATAGTTAATAAAAGTTCTTACCGCTCATTAGAAGAGAGATGACAATTGCTACACTGAGTATGTGGATCATCTTCATCTTCATCTCTGACAACACAGACACCTCCAGTCCTGCTCTTAAATACTCCTGCTAACCTGTTTCCAACACACCCACACATGCTCTCATTACATTATAACGCCTTCTCTCTCCGTTTTTAAACTCCTTCATTGTTCATTCAAGTGTCTTATTGAGCAACCGGTATGTCTGAAAGTGCAATAAAGGACATGTTAGCGACTCTGTCATGCGTAATTGTCACCTGTGCAAACTCTGAAATCTAAACTTGTAAAAAATAAAAAAAAGATTTTTGTTTCTGGTGGCTTTTTAATGTTGAGTAGATCGAAGAACGTTCATGAGGTGGGTTTAGTTTTTATAAATAAAACTATTGTATGAGGCTATGTTTTCATATGAATTTGTGCCATGTGATGCATATGGAAAAACACGTTTTTTATAGGTTGAACTAAGCATGAAGGTCAACCTCTTATAAGCTCAACCTATAACTGTAGCAAAAAAATAAATATAAAAATAAACAAAAACTTTATGAATTAAATGACCAGTTTGTAAGGGCCCAGAAAACACCTCAGACCTCCGAGGGATAAAATGATTAACCCTTACTACACTGAGAGAACCCTTACTAGCACTAAGGGGTACTTATGAAACAACAATCTTACATTTGGGAGCAATTTAGCAAGAACATACACTCTGCGTACATAAAAAATGGTGTACCAATACATTCTGTATGCAAATATTAGAAATGAACAGGCAAAGCGCAAAGAAATGCGCAAAGTTTCATGCTAAGTGATTACCAGTGTAAAACTGGCTTTGGGTTGATAGAGCCGAAATATAAAGTTAATAAAACTAAACAACCGAGATACATTTTTATTCCACGGACATCTGAATAAAGGAGCAAACTTCCTGTTGAGGCAGGGGCTTAGGCCTGGGGAGTGGAGGTTTCACACTCGAGGTGGTGGAGCACATTTTGGAATTTTATGGCCAGGCACAGGTGGATCTGTTTGTGTCTCAGGATACGACACACTGTCCACTTTGGCTCTCTCTCACGCATCCAGCCCGACCAGGACTGGACGCATTAGTGCAGACGTGGTTCCCGTTCTCTTTCCCAAAGCGTCATTGGCGCAGCATGAGTCTCCTCAAAAGTGAACGTCTCAGGTTACGAGTTACGAGTTACGAGGTAACTTCCCTGAGTAGAGAAACGTGACGCTGCATCACTTTACCATACTTCCTACATCCCTAAGATTGACTTGCTTTGGTGGTCTTGAAGTCCACCCGCCCATGACGTGAATCTCTCGCCATTGGATAAGTTGACACATGTGCTTCAGACGCAATCACGCAGGGCCGTTCCCAAAGCGTCATCGACGCAGCGTCTCAATTACCTTCTCAGGGAAGTAGGGTTACAGTTGTAACCTGAAGAATGTTCAGGTTTTCCAGGTTTGTTTTTCAGATATCTGCTGGCTTAGTCATGCACACAATACAGAAAATGCCATTTGCTTATTTGCATATATAAAGATGTGTTCATCTGTGAAAACCCAAAGATACACAAAGAAAAAACAAGGATCATGGAGATGATGATGATGATGATGATGATGATGATGATGATGATGATGATAAAGTACAGATGGAATTGATGAAGAGAAATGAGATTGTGTATGAAAATGGAAGAGGACAGGATGAAAAGATGGCAAAGGAATCATGATGGTCTACAAGTGCGTCCCAATCCTCATTTTTGTCAGATTTTTTTTTACATCTGTGGATTAATAAATGTGTTAATAACAACAACAAAAAAAAACCCTGAAGTTACAAAGTGCTAATAAAAGCGATACAGGCACCTTCAGGCTACGGCAGACGTGTCATTCAACCTACTGTAAGTCGATGTACCATCTCAATGGGTTTTGGTAATATATTATAAAGGTTGAAGAGTTCCACAGTGTGCTTTAAGGATTTATATGCAAGCACAAAAAATTTAAAATGAATCCTAAAATGACACGGTGAATCGAGATCCTTCTGTCCAATCTCTCATCACTCGGCATCACTGGATCTTCCCTCCACTGGTTTGAGTCCTATCTCACAGGTAGATCCTTTAGGGTCGCATGGAGAGGTGAGGTATCCAAAGCACATCAACTGACCACAGGGGTTCCCCAGGGTTCAGTGCTTGGACCCCTCCTCTTCTCCATTTACACAACATCACTGGGACCCATCATACAGGCACATGGTTTCTCCTACCATTGCTATGCTGATGACACCCAGATCTACCTTTCATTTCAACCAGATGATACCACGGTATCTGCATCGGATCTCAAGCTGTCTGGTGGACATCTCGGCATGGATTATGGAACATCACCTGCAGCTCAACCTGGCTAAGACTGAGCTTCTCGTCCTCCCTGCCAATCCGTCTCTACAGCATGACTTCACTATCCAGCTAGATTCTTCCTCAATCACCCCTTCAAGGTTGGTCAGAAATCTTGGTGTAATCTTTGATGACCAGCTGACCTTCTCAGACCATACAAAGACAGCTCAATCATGTAGGTTTACTATGCACAACATCAGGAAGATCAGATCTTTCCTAACTGAGCGTGCATCACAACCTCTCGTTCAGGCCCTGGTCATTTCTAGGCTTGATTACGGCAATGCTCTTTTGGCTGGACTTCCATCATGTGCAACTAAACCTCTACAAATGATCCAGAATGCTGCAGCTCATCTTGTCTTCAACGAGCTCCAACTTCAGGCTTAAAAGAGATGTCTGGCTTACTATTGTAATGCATAGAGGGCATTACAATAGTCCAATCTAGAGGAGATAAAAACATGTATAACTCTTTCAAAGTCTTTGAATGACAACAAAGGTTTCACTTTAGATAAGAGCCTTAACTGATAAAAACTAGCATTAACCACAGAGTTAATCTGTTTTTAAAGTTTAAAATCACTGTCCATGATCACTCCCAAGTTTTAACAGATGATTTAACAAACAGAAGTAAAAAACCCAATTCCGTGTCAGGGGCCACATGGGTACTTGGGCCAAATATCACAATTTCAGTTTTACTCTCGTTAAAATTAAGAAACGTCATGGCCATCAAAGCTTTTTTTTTTCTGTGAGACAGTTCAACAATAATTTCAAGGAGCTGGTATCCTTATGTTTTTATAGGCAGATAAAGTTGTGTGTCGTCTGCATAACAGTGAAACGAAATGCCATGCTTTCTTAGGATAGACCCGAAACAAAGGATGTATAAGGAAAACAGCATCGGGCCAAGAATAGACCCCTGGGGACTCCACAATTAAAATGTGCCTGTGGGGACAAAAGTCTCCAAGGCAAACAGAAAACTTCCTATAAGACAGATTTGTAGACAGAGCAATACCTCTGATACCAACACTGTGGTCCAACCTAGAGATCAGAATATTATGGTGAATGGTATCAAATGCAGTGGTAAGGTCTAACAGCATAAGTATAGCAGAATCTATACTAATGTTATATATCTACACTAATATTGATGTTAATGTCATCTACACCAATGTTAATGTTATAAAGTTATTTATAGTTTTAAAGTTCAAATATTATTATTTTTAAATAATTAAATTAGTTTCATACAATTTCTGAGTATATTGTAAACATCTGGAGGTTTGGAGTGACATGAAGGTGAGTAAGATGACAGAATCATAATTTTATGGGCAATCAAATCTTGGCATTGTTGAATTTAACAGAATTCAATTATATCTGAAGAAAAAAAAGATATGTTTCAGAAAACAGCTGAGATTGCTCAGCATTACTTTATATTATAAAGCATAACAAATACAAAAGTACTGTTATTATCTTTTTAACTCAGTAGTTCTGGAAATCCAATTCTTCATAGCAAGTGGAGTAAAGTGGCTCAGTGTGTTTAGATTACAAGTTTGTAAACCTTCGACTTTAGTTACAATGGAATGCACACACACTTGCAGAGACACATAAAACCTGTTTGTCCTGTCAAACACCAGCTAAACAAACAAACAAACAAACAAAACATTTCTTTTTTTTAGTTTAAAAAATGTCATGCCAGGGCAATGTTTCCATGAAATGACGTCATTAAAACTTTTTAATAAAGGACTGATTTTGTGCCACAGAAAAAAAAACAAAAAAAAACAGCAATAAATATGTTTATGAAATGTTGTAAATGAAATATTCAAATAATATAATAAATAAATAAATAAATAAATAAATAAATAAATAAATAAATAAATAAAAATAAATAAATAAATAAATAAATATATATATATATATATATATATATATATATATATATATATATATATATATATATATATATATATATATATATATATATATATATATATATATATATGAGGCCGGAAAAGATTAATCGTGATTAATTGCATTCAAAATAAAAGTTTGTGTTTACATAATATATGTGTGTGTAATGTGTATAATTATTTTATATATATAAATACACACTGATGCATGTAAACATTTAAGAAATATTTGCATGTATATACTTCATATATATTTATACAAAATTAATATTATACATAAATATAAATATTTTGATATATTAATAACACATTTTTCTATAAATATATACATGCATATGTGTGTATTTATATTTACAAAATAATTATACACACTACACACACATATATTATGTAAACACAAACTTTTATTTTGGAATGTCGATTAATCGCGATTAATCTTTTTCCCAGCCCTAATATATATATATACATATTTTTTTTTTCAACATGAACCAATGAACCAAAGTCTATCATAATGATTCATGCATGCATAACAGCAGCTTTAAACCGGCCTTTCAGACTGACATCATCTGTCACCTGAACACTCTCAATTTCCAAGCAATGCTGAATGCTATCGGAGCATTTAAGAACACAATTACTTCCCTGTACATATCTGACAGAGAATGAATTCACTTCCCCAAAGATTGCTGGGATCAGTAGTTCACTCTCTATCAAGAGACTGGCTGTGATGATACTGTACCTCTGTTCTCTGACTTTTTGAAAAGCCACACAACATCACTTAACTGGGCAGACTACTAGTTATAATACATGTGTATTTGATTGTAGTTAATATTAAATCATGGGCTGAAATTGGTAAGTATATTTAACTGTAAATTCATTATGATATGCCCCCTCAACTAAAGTCATTGCCCCAATGATGCACTTACAAATCATTAACTAATTATTACTTTTTATTATCATTAATAAACATATTCAATAAGAGTGCCACACTGATTCCTTTTCACCCATGGTAAAGAAACAAAGATGCAAATTATGTGTATTTGTTTTATTTTTATTTCTAACATTAAACATATGTGGACTTAAAAAAAGCCTAGCTTCAGTAAACAATAGCAGTAATTTAGATAGGAGAGCTTTCTCTATTTTATGTACAGTAAATACTGTAGCACATGTTGTAAACTCTCAAACTCATTATTGTCAAGCTGATTTGTAGTCAAGTACTTATTTAGTGTTCTTGCATAAATGAGAGATGAAAAAATGGCCAGATTTTGACAGTAATTTGCTAGGCAAGGCAAGTTTATTTATATTGCACATTTCATACACAATGGTAATTCAGTGCGTTACATAGAAAGAATTTAAATTATCAAAAGAAATATGATAGTTAAAACAGTATTGAATAAAAAATTAAATAAAATGCAGTGCAAACAGAGTGCTCATTCATTGAATGCACAGCTAAACAGATGTGTTTTGAGTCAGGATTTGAATGTGACTACTGTAGGAGGACATCTGATCTCTTCTGGAATCTCTTCTTCAGCGCCTGACATTGTAGCTAAAAGCAGACTCTTCTGATGGTGGTCTCTGATGGTGGTCAGTGTTTTCTTTAGTTGGGCTCTTGACCTTTGACTTTTTATCACCCTTTTTCTCTGTTTGCTGTTACTGAGTGTGTATAAAACACATTTGTTATGGCACAAAAGAAAATATGATTATGTATCGATGGTTGTATTTTGATGATGAAAATCATCATTTTGTGACTTGATTTACCGATCTTTTACAGAACCTATTAATTTATGTATTACTTGTATCATAATTTATAATTTAACTGTAAATCTAAGGTGTAAGATCCATTGTTGTGATGATTCAAATTTTTAAAACATATAGGGCGCCGTCATCTTTAGAATATTGTCTTTGAACTTCCGGTTTCGCTGGTCCCTCTGTATATTTCTATGGCATCGCTGTCTAGGAGTAATTAGCTGGTGAAGTGGATTTACTTATTGTAGAGTTAACAAAAGTTATCATGCGCATTGTAATGTTTATCATAAGCATTGTAAAGCAGATGTCATAACAAATGTCGACCGGGATTTTTTTTACGAGCAGTTCATTCATGCCTATGAAAGATCGCTGTGAAAATACAGACCGGAAGGCAAAAGACATAAGGTCTATATAGCATGCTCACTCACACAGACATCAAGAATTAGCTTTTATAAGCATTTATAGCTGTATTTACAAACTGCTTATTAATGTCTATTAATGCTATAGTGATGACTACTGATTACTAGTGTGCAGTTATTATAAAGTGTTACCGAAAATTTCAAGAAATGTGGATAGAGGAATTTTTTTTGTCCTCCACGGCATCGAACCCTTTGTGTTTACTATGCAAACAAACCTGCTCTGGTTTCAAGCAAAGTTTTCAAACGACACACCCACAATTCAATGAAAGTTACCTACCTGGAAGTGTTATAAGGAAGAAAAAAATAGAGTGACTTTTTTCCTCCCTTTCTGGTCAACAAAGGCTCATACACAGGTGAGGACAACTTCTATAGCTAAACGTTTAACTGAGGCCTGAAAAAATTTTTTTGCAGAGTTTGACAACAAGGACACAACTGTAAAGCAAATCGAAGGTTCCACATTCACAAAAATGAAGATTCCACCATAATGAGGTGTAGAAATACCCAACTTTGTCCAGTTTCCACTGCATCACACATCAGGAGTCACTGGTTTCAAAACTGAAAAATAAATACATTCCAAAATGTGATGCAAACAGTTGTTCGTGTGGTAGAACTTCATAGTCTCCAGAGCGCTGAATCACAGACAGCTCAGACAGTTGATTGAGGAATATGACACAGAGTATGATGATTTACTGATGCACAGTGAAGTAAAATGGTTGTCCCATGGGAAAGTGCTTGAATGGTTTCTGACCCTCCTCCCTGAGATTTGCACTTTCATTGGACAGCAAAGGAAAATGGGAGCCATAGCTAGAAGACCCATGCTGGATCACACAGCTAGCCTTTCTGACTGACATCACCGGTCACTTGAACAGTCTCAACTTGCAGCTTCAAGGAAGAGACATGCTTCCAAGCAAATGCTGAATGCTATCAGAGCATTTCAGAATAAAACAACTTCCCTGTACATACCTGACAGAGAATTCATTCACTTCACCCAAATTCAGAGCTGTCACCACAAATGTCCCATCTCTGCAGCAGCACTTCAGCCACAAAGGATTTTTGAATGTTTTGTAAGATGAGGGGGGAGGGGCAACTTTATTGAAAACCCATTCCATGTGTATGTGTCATCTCTCACTCCAACTATCACTCTGCTCTCACCTTACTCAGCTCACTGATGTAGAAATGGTAAAACTGCAGACAAAAGACATTCTCAAAGTTGAACACAGAGCAGGTTTTGGTCACTTCTGGAGTTTGGTTTCTGAACAAGAGTCAACATTCTCAACAAAGAGAAACCTTGTCACCAATGGTAATACGCACCTCCGTGGAAATATGCAATCAGTGCCCGCCTGAAGGGGGGAGGGGGACTTACAGAATACACATATGACCGAGAGGGGCTGCATAATGAAAATCACTGGGGTCTCCAGCCCAAAGGGTGGAACGTTTCAACCCCAGGAGTGGCAAGGTGGCTTGTCAAGGGAAAGACACATGCTCGGATACACATGCGGGGGTCACTAGTGGGGAACCAAGCACATGGAGGCACCTATCTAATGTGAAAGCTGCCGCAGGCATGAGACTCTGGCGTTGCACGTCAACAGCGCTGAAGGAACTCAGGGCTTGGGGAAAGCTCACCTGAGGAATATATCAAACGTATCCAGTCAGTGAAGTGGAATGGCGAGCAAGTGAAGACACCTGAGCGGGTCCTAGTATCAGCTAGTTTAGGCAAATAGGACACTGGCTCCACTCGGAGATTGTAGCATCTGCAAATTCTGTTAGTTGTCGCCCAGCTTGCAGCTCTGCAGATGTCTGTTAGCAAGGTGCCATACAATGGCGTCCACTATACAATGAGACAGCCTCTGTTTGGAGAGAGCCTCTCCCTTCAGCTCCCCACGATGACAGACAAAGAGCTGGTCTGAGGTTTCCTAAACACTGTGTTCTGTGCACGTGCTAGACAGAGTATTGCCAAGGCTGGGTCTGCCTCCTCTAGGGGCAGCGCTGCTTGCAGGTTCACCGTCTGATTTCAGAAAAGGAGTGGTGGGAACGTTGGGCACATATCCAGGCCAGGGTCTCAGGATCACGTGAGAATAGGCCGGACCAAATTCCAGGCATGCTGCATCAACGGAAAATGCGTGCAGGTCAACTACCCTGGTGCAACCAGGAGCACTGTCTTAACTGACAGGAACTTAAGCTCCACTGATTGAAGAGGCTCAAGGTGAGCACTCTGCAGGGTTGTTAGAACCACTCTAGGTCTTAAGAAGGAACAAGAGGAGGGCGAGGAGGATGCCCTCTCAGGAACCTGATGATCAGGCCGTGGTTTCCCACGGACTTACCCTAAACTGTGTTGTGATGTGCGGCGATAGTGGTAACATACACTTTCAGGATGGAGGGAGACAGCCTTCGCTCCAACCATTTTGAAGGAAGGAAAGCACAACATTGATCGGGTGAGAAGAGCACCAGTTGAAGGAAGAGGTTCAACTCCAATGCGTAGGTATGTCTTGTGGACAATGCTCTAGCGGAAGTGATGGTAGCAACCACCGCTGGTCATCTTTGAGTAAAACCTGCCTTGTCCTGTCAGAGGCCACGTGTCAGCCAGGAGCCACACATTACAAAGATAGGCATGAGGGTGCTATAGGGGGCCCCGTCTCTGAGAAAGGAGGAATTGTCCAGGAAAATGCTGTCGTGAGTAGTACAAGTTCAGAGAACCAGGTCTAGCTGGGTCAGTGAGGTGCAACAAATATGACCTGCTCCTAGTCCTCCCTGATCTTGCACAGGGTCTGTGCAAGAAGGCTAATGGGGGCAACGCATGCTTGCGAAGGCCCCGAGGCTAGCTGTGTGCCAATGTGTCCGTGTCGAGCGTGCCCTGGTGCCCTCATCAGGGAGTAAAACAGGTAGCAATGGGACGAGTCATAGGAGGCAAACAGGTCTACATGTGCGTCCCCGAACTGATCCCAAATCAGCTGAACCGACTAGGGATGGAGTCGCCATTCTCCAGTAAGAGGCTGAGACGTGAAAGCTCGTCGGCAGCACAATACAGAGTTCCTGGAATAAAATGGCTTTAAGTGACCTCAAATGCTTCTTGACTCCATAAGAGGAGGTGGTGGGCAAATTGCAAAATATGGCGGAAGCGTAGACCACCTTGTCGGTAGAAGTATGCTGCTGTTGTGGTGATCAAACTAGCACGTGCTGGTTCTTAAGCAATGCATGGAAGCGGTGCAGAGAGAGAAGTACTGCCATCAACTTGAGGCAATTGACATGCCAAAAGGCTCTGGAGTCCTGTCCAGGAGCCCCGTTCCATGGAGGCTTGCTCTGTCTTGCGACAGAGGAGGAGAAGTAAGTTACTGTTACCAATAAGTTACTGTGAATTGTACAGTTTTTTATTGTAATCTACAGTAAGTTACTGTAAAGCTGCACTAAATTAAAACTCAAGTTAACTAATTTCACTTGCAGAAACCAACTGCCTTAAAATAGACCAACTCTCATTTAAATGTATCAACTACATTTGTAATATAGTAATAATATGAAAAAGAAAAAGAAAACAGAACTTATTTCATTGGACGTTCACTTAAAAAAATATTGTACATAAAAAAAATTCCACTGGATCAGCAACTACATAGTCACTGCTTGTTAAATAAAGCAACACACTGCATATCGTCAATGTTTCAATATCTTCTCCTGGACTGAAGCACAGGCTCTACTCTTCAGCACAATGGTGACCCAAAAATGTTTATTTTACAGTAAACTACTGGCAACACTGTATAAACCTGTTTTTTAACTTACAGTTTATTACTCTTAAAATATATTTCGTAGGTGTGTCTTTTCTCTAACACTGTTCACCCTTTCAACCCCACAGGAAAATCTACACTACAAAGAGTAAATAGTAACATTGATGCAGTGTTGCAGTGAGATTATTAGGTGAATATGTAAGTGATTGTTGAGCATTAGTGATGAACACCTGCTGTTAACAAGCAGAATCACAGAAGGAAACAGGAACACACTAACAGAAAATAGAAAAACAAGATCTACAACTGACTTCCAGCCATCACACATTATCACAATAATTATCATCCAGTATTACTTTATATCTGTCATAC
Organism: Hybognathus amarus; assembly: GCA_030378365.1. Taxonomy (NCBI): domain Eukaryota; kingdom Metazoa; phylum Chordata; class Actinopteri; order Cypriniformes; family Leuciscidae; genus Hybognathus; species Hybognathus amarus. The sequence continues at coordinate 44,619 of JAQIUQ010002048.1, forward strand.
ATCTGTAGAAGATGTTTTTGAAATGATTAATTGAAAATGTTTGGTTTGGATTTACCATTGTAGAGATCAGTGTTTGCTTTAGTTGAGATGCTGACCCTTGACTTATTTACATAAATTTTTTTGTATGTGTTTCTTCAGGTCACACTTGTGCACAAGCAGTTAACAAGCATGGTCTTTGAATGATTGTGGTTATGTTGATTAAAATGACAAATATAGCTTGATCATTCACATATCTCATTCAGTGTTTAATTCTCTGAAACTACAGTAAGGAAATACAATTAAGTTTTTTTAACAAATATGCACAACCCAAAAAAAAAAAAAAAAAAATAGAGCTACGGTGTCTTGTAAAAAACGATATCATTTTAATGTATTTATTCATTCCATGCTGCAGTGCATGCTGGGTGTTTTATACTATCCTAGAACCCAGAATGCATTACGACATAAAACCTTTAATTGTCACCATTGTTGAGATTCATATGCTGATTATTGATGTCTGTGTGTGTCTGAGTCAAACAGTTCAAAATGTTTTAATGCATTATATGATAACTATATTTTTCAAAGGGTCTGATTACAGAAATGTTGCTGGATTTAATTTTGAAGATTCACAGATGGAAATGTTTTTTGTAATTCATCCATTCCCATAACAAAACAATATATATATATATATATATATATATATATATATATATATATATATATATATATATATAACATATATATTGAATAATATAATGCAAAAACAACTCAATATTTGTATAAAAGCAGCTTTATTTATGAAAACATTGTAAAAAAAATTAAGATAAATATAAGACTTCGACAAGAGATATTCAAAATGTCAGTCAGCGCCTTCAGGTTTAACATTAGTCCACGAACCCTCTGTGTTTCTGCAGGTTTACAGTGTGTGCTCCTGCTGCCCAGCAGACAGACAGCACAGCGGTCCATCTGGGGAGTGAAGTACTCTTTGCATCAACAGGATTGAATCCCTTGTCACATAAAAGATATCTTTTGTGAAACTACTAACAATCATGAGAACATCAAAAGAGCCCCTGGGACATTATGTTTAACACAGCAATGCAAATGAACAACCTGCAGATGGCATTCAGAAAAAGTCTGTCTGTAAACACTGAGAGATGCTGGTTTGTGTAAATGTATGGAGCTCCTGTGAAGTTCACATAGACACGCATCTTTACATATACCGTCCTGGCATTATTGTGTTACTCCAGAAAAAAAAAAAAAAAAAAAAAAAAATATATATATATATATATATATATATAATTACTTGCTTAGACTCAACTAAATGAGAAATCTGCCATTAGAAATCTCTCTTCCTTTTCATCCTCTCCACTCAAACCTTCTGACAATCTAGTATGTAATACCGACTTTTCATAATCCAGTCTATTCCCAATGGATAAAATCACACATTTTCTTTCTTGAATATCATGTTTCACTCAGAAATAAAAATGGGCTGTTTATGGTAGTGTTTTGACTTTCAAAGCTCTGTAGCTTTGTACTAAAGTCGCATATACAGCTAAAAGCAAAAAAAAAAAAAAAATAAGAAAGAAGAATATCCAGGAGAACATTCAACCACACAAAATGAGAAGCTCAGGACAGTGATCATAAATTCTAGCATTTTTTCCTCAGTTTTTCTGTGTCCCTCAAACACAACCTGTCTCTGAAGAGTTTGAGCAGATCTTTACAGTCTGGGTCGATGAGATCGGCTGGTTTCTCCCCATTTTCATTCTCCGCTTCCACACTGGCACCCAGAGAGAGAAGGTACCTAGAGAAAAAATATATATTTTACATTTTAATACAAACAATTGAGCAATATCTCAAAATAAACCTTCAGTATACTTGGAAAAAAACAGTACCTGTTATGAGACTATCCGGTATAGTTATCAAACTGTCCATTAATTGTCATGGTTCATTGTTCATTGTTTGTTTAGTGCATGAGTTAATGTTTGTGTTGACGTATGAGTGATTTTATCATTGAAATACATTTGTTTTTTGCAAGCACAAGGTAACCAAATGCAAAATTCATTTGTTTTCAGATGTTTTTTTGGTATTGCCTGTGTAAACTTGCTCTCACCGTGCAATCTCAGGGTAACCGTCACTGCACGCCATATGCAGTGGTGTCCATCCATTTTCATCCCTCTGATGAACGTCAGCTCCGTACTTTATCAGGAGCTTCACACACTCCAGGTTTCCTGAGAGAACGGCTTCATGGAGTGCTGCCATTCCTGAGAAGATGAAGAAAAATACAAATCAGCTCTTTTGGTCTGCTCAGTTTCTCAACCCAGATAGCTTAAAATACCCCAGACTCAAACAGATGCCATAAGCTTTAACTAATTCTCCCTAAAAAGACACACAAAGAACCATGTATTAAGTTAATTGTGCTATTTCTGCACCAAAAGCGGCACCAAATGGGATGGCAATATTCCCAAAACTCTCCATCTTCCATTAGTTGGCAAACGATTTTTTCCCCAAGTAGTTGAGAGCAATTTGTTAACGTTCCCTTTCAACTTAAAGGGATAGTTCACCTGAAAATGAGAATTAAGTCATCATTTACTCATCCTGGTGTTGTTATAATGCTAAATAGCGACTAGCATCAACCTTTTTTTTTTTTTTAAAAGATACAAAAAAGTATCACAGAATGTGATTAAATATTTAATTTTCATTTTAGGGTGAATTATCCCTTTAATGTCATTTGCTCTGCTGATGCGTACAGTCAAGGATTTTTTCCACTATTGTTTAATAGGCTATCAGTTCTGTTGACTTGTTTTTGACCAATATTCTGAGAAATAACCATAAACACATATACAAAGAAGTCCCTGAAGTAAAAAGAGAAGCCAACAAAATCCATCACTGATGAACTTCTACAATGACATTCACTCTCAGAAACAAATGTGCAGAAACTATAGCTTATTTACCCAGAAAAACTTTATAGTATTACCCTAAGGTACTGATATTCAACTTTTAAGGGTACAAATTCATCCTTTAAAGGTTACTGTCCCAGTGACAAGCAGTTTTGCAAATGCTTTAATGTATTTTTGTGATACTCGGCTACTTTTGAATAGACAAAAGAGCAACATACACTGTAAAAAATATATTTTCATGATTTGTAATCACAACAATTTTTCTTTTGTCAAATCAACTATAATTTATGTAGTTCAGATAACATAATATTTTGAGTTTTTGGTGATTAAATTAATCTCCTTTATTGTATGAACTCAATTTTTCCATTTCAATGAACTTAAAATTTTAAGGCAACCAGGTTACTTATTTTTTTAAGTTAAACCAACAATATTTTTCTACAGTGTACTTTTTATCACAACGGTGTCTACAAACAGATGTGTCCATTCAAGTCCTCTTGAAAAGTTTCTATTTATGAGTTTATAAGTCATAATTATGACCTCAAATAACTTCAGAGCAAGATCATTTGAGATTATTTGACTCCTACAGTACAAATCATAAATCAGCCATCTCCAAAACTCTTAAGAAAATCATTCATTCTCATAATTAAACTCAAAATTATGAGTTGTGCTGATGTTCTCGTAAATATGTTCTTTCTGACCTGACTTGAGCACACCGTAACTGTCGAAGTTAAACCTGAACCAGAAGTTGACATGTTAGACCGTTTAAACTCAATGTTACAAACACGCCATAAAGCCAATGCCTTCACACTTTTCAGGAAGAAAACCTATGCTTTTGCTTAATCTCAGCACAATAAAATCTTAGCACCTCTAAAATAAGTTGTAGAATTGGTGAGGTTCACTCACCAGAATGGAAGATGGTGTCCAGACGCACTTTCCTCGCCCTCATAAACCGGCCGATCTGTTCCAGCTCACTGTGCCGGACTAAATCCTGGAATACAAGATCATTTGTGAAGCGCACAGCCCGGGCGGGTTTGAGGGTTACGGTAGGAGTAAGCTGTACACTTGTCTGGGCCGAACTGCTCTGCCGTGACGGCTTGCCGAAGACGGTGGTGTAAGTGGAGGTGGGCTTGTACGCAGGTGTGTAAGCTGGTGGAGTGTAGTATGATGGCGTGTGGAGTGTAGTAGGGCTCAACTTCGCGGCACTGTAGTAGCTGGGCGAGTACGAGCTGCTGGAGTAATGTGAAGGTGTGTAATGGGTGGATGTATAGTGTGTGTTGGAGCGTGTGTACTGTGACACCGGATACTGGTAGCTGTACTTCATTCCCGCAGACGCCACGGCTCTGCCTCCCCTCGGCTCTAGGCTCAAGAGGAGGACAAAGAACTCAAAATGCCTCAGATCAAGATCCACGTTAGAGTAAAATCCTTTTCGGGGGAAAGGGGGATCTTGAACCTCAGACACTTTGGGTTCACACCGTCTTCTGTTTTTAAAACAAGCACAATCCGCTTCAAGTCTGAAATAAAGGTCACTTTTTCCAAAAGGAATCTGTTCCGTTTTGGGTGGATTTGCTTTTTTTGGTCAAGTTTTGTCAGATTTATCTGTCCCGTCATCACTACTAGTTTCATTAACCTTATTCCACGATGTACACAGTCTGCACTTCTGACAGTGAAGGTTGAAGCAGATCCCTTTATACCCTTTATGGAGTTATTTTGGGGATGTCATCCCCTGTATTGAGTGACTGTGGTGTAACTCCACCCAGTTTGCCACTGTACTTTCACAAGCACATTAAGCTTCAACGCCACCCCTAATAAACATCAATGACGGCACCAATGAGCAGCCTGCAGGGTCTCTTCAAAAAACTTGGACAATATGTGTTTACCACATAAATGAGCTCATCCTCAATGGAATGATTGAACACATGGGCAACAGCTAAAGGCAATGGATGTTTTATGACAGGAGACCAGCAAGAGAAGTATAACATTAAATCATGTTCCTCAAATCTTGCCTCTTCAAGTGGTGCGAATGGACGTGCCACGATATCTGTGTACAGTGTAGACATTGGCTGTGCATGAAATCACATACTCTCGGAGTTCTGTGAATCACGTTTCGCAGCCACTAAAAAAGCATGTTCTATATATATACACGTATGTAGTATGAATGTGTGTAATGGGAATGTAATCTGAGCATACTATTAATCTTGTTGTCATTGTATGCTGTTGACAAAATAGTCATAACATGTTAAATATACGTTTTTAGCCATTTTGTTGTTTTGATGTTGTAGCCACTAATAGTGTCTTCTTAAATTCAGGGAAATTTTCAGAAAAATCGCATACAATTTACTGTTAGGGTAACATAGTTCAACGCTATCTCATGACCAGTGATTAAAAAGTGGCTAATTCATATGACCTTACCTACGTCAGAATTAGATTACGAATTTGTCTAAACCCACGTGATGTGTAGGTTTAGGGCGGGGTCAGGGGTAGGTCATTCATATGAATTCATTACGAAGTGAGGTCGTACGAATTGTTACGAAATAGACACCTTGTAAAATTTGTACGAATTGCCGTGAGATTGGGTTGCATAGTTACATAAAACATCAACTTTAGCAATCAGATAAAAAAAGGAAACACAGATGTGATGTTTATCCAAAGGTCTTTTTTGCATGTTGGTATGGTTAATTTGGATCATCGAAGGTCAGCTGTAAAAAAACATTGGTTAATAAAGTGAGATTATGTATTCAATTATTGCGTAATATTATGAGTTTTTCAATTCACTATTTTAATTCATTTTGAGGAATAGTGATTGTGTTTGTGCAAGTGAGAATGAGTAAACGCACGCTCACATTTCGAGCTATAATAACCAACATGTTCACACAAAGCGCACACAACGCCTCTGCACTTACTCATGGGGAAAGGAGTCAGTCAATAAATGGAAAAACAAAGTAACTTGTGTTAATTGTTTGAAAACGTAATTTGGGTATTTTGTTGTAAATTTAAAAGTAATGGGTTACTTCACTTGTTAGTAATCCGATTATGTAAGGTTACTTGTAATGCGTTACCCCCAACTCTTCTGTTACTTTTTAAGATTCATATATTTAATACATTGAATATATTTTTTATGTTCTTTTTGAAATTATTAATTACTAAATATTATTTATTTATTTAGGTAGTGTGAGATCTTAATTTTGACAAACAGAAAAACAATTGAAATGTTACAAATGCATTAACATTCTCTAAAAAATAATTACAAGCAAAATAGTGGCTGGTAAAAAACATTTACTCTCATTAAATGAAATCAAGGTTCTAGCTAGAGGCTATACTCATGTGTTTTGAATGGATATTCTAGTATGCATATAATATATTGACAAGGCAGTCATACTCATTTTAAGGTCAGTTGTATAGGGCTGCAACCTTTTTGTTACATTAAAGTTATCCTTGCTCAATGTTTTCCAGATAGAGGAACAACACAAAGCATGATATGATTTACCAGAAAAGCAAATGAAAACTCAATACTTTATTGAGACATAATGATCAGACAAGCATCAAAACATGGGCTGTGTATGTGCCTTGATGCTGTCATGTGTTTGGTCTCAAGGCTGTAAATCAGGCCTGCTAAATTTAACATCACCCTCCCTATTGAACCAAGTAGGTCATATGCTGCATGGACAACAACACAAAAAGTTGTTCTTTTCAATTTTTAAGTTCTGTTTCTGTGTGTCTTGACATATACAGCTTAAATGCTTCTTTATAAACATTATCATAATATTTATATTTATTGAAAATATATATTTTTTAACATTTAACTTTATTTCAGTCAAAATTTAATTTGAGTTTCAGTTAACTATAGTAGCCCTGGAACAGAGTGAAATTTAGGTTGCTATTCACTGAATTAGCTCTTGAATTAGTGTCGTGGCTGTTAGAGGTAGGCTATGCCAACCAGTGGAGTTTGGCTTCCACTTGGCATGAAATGTTCTTGACAAGGTTGTTCATGGAAAACTGAAAATTTTGTAAGATACAACTGAGAACATTTCCGCAAAAAGCAATTGATTGGCTAAAAAAAACTTGCACTGTGAAAATGCACCAAACTTGGTGTTTGTGATGTTTTTCTGGGGCCACATCAATGCATGCTTCCACTAATCAGAGCAGACATTCTGCCTATAATCTCCTTTTGTTCTCCTGAAAATCCTATGAGAAAGTAAATGCCGACAGAATTCTCATCTTTGGGTGAACTGCTTCTAGAGACCCTCTGGTTCAGCATGTTGAATCTGCATCTGGGCTTTAGATAAGAGAGATCACTCTGATTGACTGTTTAGATTTGTGAATCAGTCAGTGCACGGAAATATGTTCTCCCCTGGAACATATTATCGCAAATGAACTGAGAGGGATACGACACCCACTCCCAGAATGCGATCGTGAAAGGACCAAGGGGATTCGCCCCCGTCCCCGAGATGTGATTGTGAAAGGACCAAGGGGATACACCCCAGAACGTGATCGTAAAAGGACCAAAGGGGGTTTGCCCCCTTCCCACGAATACGATCTCAAAAGGACCCGAGGATTCGCCCCTGTCCCCAAGATGTGATCATGAAAGGACCAAGGGGATACGCCCCAGAACGTGATCGTAAAAGGACCAAAGGGGGTTTGCCCCCTTCCCACGAAATACGATCCCAAAAGGACCCGAGGGATTCGCCCTGTCCCAAGATGTGATCATGAAAGGACCAAGGGGGATACACTCCCGGAACGTGATCGTAAAAGGACCAGGCGGGTTTGCCCCTCACATGAAATACAATCACTAAAGGACCCAAGGGAGATTCGGCCCCGTCCTCGAGATTTGATTGTGAAAGGACCAAGGGGGATCCGCCAACGGAACGTGATCATAAAAGGACCAAGGGGGGTTTGCCCCCTCCCATGAAATATGATCGCAAAAGGACCTGAGGAGGATTCGTCCACATCATTAAGATGTGATTGTGAAAGGACCAAGGGGATTCGCCCAGAACGTGTTTGAAAAAAGGATCAAGGGGGTTTGCCCCCTCCCACGAAATATGATCACAAAAGGACCCGAGGGATCGCCCCATCCCCGAGATTTGATTGTGAAAGGACCTAGGGGGATCCGCCACCGGAACGTGATCATAAAAGGTCCAGGGGGTTTGCCCCCTCCCATGAAATACAATCACAAAAGGACCTGAGGAGGATTCGTCTCCAAGGCTGAGATGTGATTGTGGGGATACGACTCCGGAACGTGATCGTAAAAGGACCAAGGGGTTTGCCCCCTCACACAAAATACGATCTTAAAAGGACCCGAGGGATTCGCCCCCGTCCCCAAGATGTGATTGTGACAGGACCACGGGGAAAGGCCCCCAGATTGTGATCATAAAAGGACCAAGGGGGGTTTGCCCCCCTCACACAAAATACGATCGCAAATGTACCCGAGGAGGATTTGCCCCGTCCCTAAGATGTGATTGTGAAAGAACTAAGGGGGATCCGCCACCGGAATGTGATTGTAAAAGGACCAAGGAGGGTTTGCTCCCCTCCCACGAAATACGATCACAAAGGACCCGAGGGATCGCCCCCATCCCCGAGATTTGATTGTGAAAGGACCTAGGGGGATCCCGCCACCGGAACGTGATCATAAAAGGTCCAAGGGGGGTTTGCCCCCTCCCATGAAATACAATCACAAAAGGACCTGAGGAGAGATTCGTCCCCAAGGCTGAGATGTGATTGTGAAAGGACCAAGAGGGATTCGCCCCAGAACGTGAATGAAAAAAGGACCAAGGGGGGTTTGCCCCCTTCCCACTGAAATACAATCACAAAAAGACCCAAGGGGGATTCTTCCCCGCCCCGAGATGTGATCGTGAAAGGACCAAGGGGGATACGCTCCTGGAACGTGATCGTAAAAGGACCAAGGGGTTTGCCCCCTCACACAAAATACGATCATAAAAGGACCCGAAGGATTCGCCCCGTCCCCAAGATGTGATTGTGACAGGACCACGGGGGATAGGCCCCAGATTGTGATCGTAAAAGGACCAAGGGGGTTTGCCCCCTCACACAGAATACGATCGCAAATGTACTCCGAGGAGGATTTTCCCCCGTCCCAAGATGTGATTGTGAAAGAACTAAGGGGGATCCGCCACCGGAATGTGATTGTAAAAGGACCAAGGAGGGTTTGCTCCCCTCCCACGAAATACGATCACAAAGGACCCGAGGGGGATTCACCCCTGTCCCCGAGATGTGATCGTGAAAGGACCAAATGATTGTGATAGTGAAAGGACACTAAGAATGCGATCGGTGAATGGACCAGGGGATAAGCCCCTGGCATCATAGATGAACAATAAGCCTGAACCATATTTCTCACAGATTTCTGCTCACCCTCTATAGGCCATGAATTATCAGCGACTAGTCGACTTTAATGGTCTTCCATGACACTTTAAAGGAGTAGTTCACTTTAAAAAAAAAACTTTTGCTGATAATTTACTCACACCCATGTCATCCAAGATGTCCATATCTTTCTTTCTTCAGTTGAAAAGAAATTAAAGGCACAATATGTATTTTTTCTGCATTAAAAATAGCAAAAATAACTGTATCTATTAGATGTGTACTTACATTATCCCGACAGTTTCCACCAACTTTCAAATACGGAGAAATTTATAGTTTAATTCGAAGACACGGGACGTGTAATTCTTTATTTCCGTTTCGTCGCCCGTCTTTGGCGTCATTTAACCTTTGACTCTTCTATTTTCTCTACCTTCCTGCAGAACCCGGCGAAACCACCAAACACAAAGGGGAACACTGGACTACCACCAAAAAAGCAAAGAAAATTACGAAGAAAAAAAGTAGTACATATTTTTATGTGTGTAAATCACGTGCCCGCTCATGAGCGCTCACTCTTAACAGACACACTGTGCCCGGCGCTGCTTGCGCATCACAGAATGTTCATAAAGCATAAAGTCTCATTCAAAACAGCCAGCTGTAGCTGTCAGCGAGCCGCGCACATTGAATACTCATATGAGTCAGGCTGCGAATGTAAGTTACGTGCCCGCCCCAGCGCGCTCATGCTGACTAAATAAACGCCTCACCTCCGGCGCCGCGCACTCGCTACATTCCCTTTAGCACATCTAGTGGATGCATAACGCAAATAACGTCTTATAATCCGGTGCGTCCTATATATGAAATATGTTCTAAAATAGGTCATTCATTGAAGGGGCGTAATATAAATATTTATATTAATCTGTATTATAGTTATGGACCACGATTACGCTTTGCCTGCACATTCTGCTGCTACAGCCAGCTCAGGTAAAGCTCAGAACGTACGGGTGAAAAACATGACCCGAGAAGGGTTTGGGATAGGAGAAAAAACATGATACAGATAAACATTGGGGTTGCATTTAAAGCGTCGTGACAAGCTAAATCTTACAGAGCGATGCCGTATATCCGTAAATTTTGTGAAACGATGATGTCATGTCCTGAGCTGAGCTGGTTGTCATTGGCAGCGACAACAACTCCAGTGTGACCATGCTCTTTCCCGACGTCATCAAAGTACATCTTTTGTTATTATTTTAAATGAGTGACTGCTGGTGGCCAAAAATTACATACTGTACGTTTAAGGTTTTTGATCAAAACATTCCAGGATTTTTCTCCATATAATGGACTTCATTTGTTGCCACACGATTCAAGGTCCAACTGAGAGTTTCAGTGCAGCTTCAAAGGGCTTTAAACGACACCAGGCGATGAATAAGGGTCTTATCCAGCGAAACGATTGGTCATTTAAAAAATAAATAACAAAGTTTAAGTTTTATAAGCTCAAATGCTCGCCCTGTTCTGTGATGCGAGTTCGTGACTCTCCTGTTCGAACTGGTTCATCAAAATGAATGAATCTTTTTACGAGTCATTTCGTTCATTTAACGAATATATATTTGATTATACCATCTGGATGCTCAAAAATTTATCGCATGAATGCACGTTTTACACAACTTATTGTACAGGTAAGTTAATCACCGTTCTAAACTGCTGCTGGGACTGTTCAACCCCTAGTTACACATCACTCAATTTTTTTTCAACAAATTTAAAATTCCCCACATCCAGTCCATTATACTGTTATTACATTGAGATAATATATTTAAAAAATTTCATGAAATCCTGTCAAATCTAATTAGTGATATCTTGAAAAGGTCAGACTGATGTACGTGCCGGCTCGCACATAGCTGTTCTGTAGTATGAGCAGTCATTTGTGTCTTTTCCTCATCCTCTGATCCCTAGGTCTGACCCGCAGCACTGCAGCTGTCCTCTTGATTCCTGAGACCTCTAGGAGCGGCTGAGCTGCTTTTTTCTGGTATTCAAAGGCCTTGGTTTCAGGCTGCAGCATTTCACAAGAGGTGTAGTGCAGCCAAGAGAAATAGCAAGGACCACTTATATATATTTAACACTACAGTATTATGACCTGAACATGACACGACCAGCATGCATTCAAATATCAGGCACTGGGGTGTCTTGATGTCAACACCGAATTAATTTGATACACATCGCAATATGTCTCACTATTCATCGTTCACATTGCAACTTTGGATTAATTGGACTGAATGTCAGTGAATCTGTGGGATCCATCTCTTTTGCATTACGTCATTTGTGAGATTTTTGAAAAGATTTTTACTTCAAATAAATCATGTTCTTTTGAACTTTCCATTCATAAAAAATGCTGAGAAAATGAATTGCAGTTTTGCTCAAAAATATGATAATAATAAATGTGTCTCGAGCAGCAATTCACCTAGAATGATTTGATTGTATTTGCACAGCCCTAGTTTGAATTGGCTCAGAGCTGAAGTCTAGACAGAGATATTATTGAGGTGGAGATAATTCAATTTTCACAGCCAGCTGTTTTTAACCTGACTATCATATTGCACACTATAATTTATGGCTGTGCAACAGAGATTGGCCCACAGTTGAGGAGAAAATGAACATGGTTGGCTAGAAGGGATTGTCTCTTGGTGTATTGCATCACCCTTGGATATGTGCCAACATGATGCGACCTTTCCTGTTAAAGGGGTCAACATCTCAAATAAAGCATGTTATACATAGTACAAGCAGCCCTACCCACACTCTAGAGTGTACGTGTTACACACTTCAGATCAGAGGAGAAGAGATAATTCCTAAATGTGTAGAGTATATCACTCTAGTCCTGAGACACTCTCTCTCTCTCTTAGGTGTAACGGTTCACAAAATTCACGGTTCGAGTTCGAATACACTCGTGTCATGGTTCGAGTTCAACACAGATTTAGGTACGTTTCAAATACAGCAAAAAGAAAGAAATGGATATTATTATTTAATATTTTAATATTTTATATAATATTAAAATATTAATAATATAATATTTTATATTTATATTTTTAATTAAAACTAACCAGCGTCTCTTATGTTATGAACGCACTTGCCATACGCGGCGCGCCTACATTGAACGAAATGTTGGTCGGCAGGAAAATGAACCGTTTGAACCGTTCGAGTTAAAGAATGCGTACCGAAAACCGAACCGAAACCCTCGTACCAAAAGATTCAGATACGAATACGTGTATCATTACACCCCTAATACATTGGACAAAATAAATGTAATATTGTAACTTTAGTAGTTATAAACAAAGGTTTATTTTAGTTTAGATTAACATTTGAGGGCAGCAATTGTATTCATAATGTCAAAATACAACCGACGTGATGTTACTTGAAAGCATTATAGCCTACTATTCCTGCCAAACTTACAGATAGTAGTGTTATACAGTAAATCCATGGTGATGTTGCTGATCTGTGGACACTGGATAGTTCATTCATGGCACAAAGTTTCTTCCTGGTTTCCACGTCAGCGCTGTTTGATCCGTTAATAACGGAGAAATGTGAATGTTTCTCACTAGATCTCGCAGCGATGTTATTACTTCAGTGGCGAATTCAAATGTTTTCTGGATTTGGCTGTGCAGTAACACAGTGCTGATGATGAAGATCGGCTCGCGCTGCATTCAGTGCATTGGTCCAAACTGATAAACGGTCCGACATCCAAACAAACAACCACACAATAACGAGCAGCTCAGTTTCGTTCCGCTTACATTATATTTGCCATTTGATGTTGGCAATTGTTGTGGTCACGCCAACGTCTCTTACTCTTACATTATGAACGCGCTTTGACACGTGAGACGTGCCTACATTTGAATAACGAAATGTTGGTCGGCAGGAAAAATGAACCGAACGAACCGTGAGCAGTAAAAAAATTAAACAGTGAACAGTCAAAATGAACAGTAAAAACAGTATAAACACTTGTACTGATACAAAAGATTGCCTTAACTACATAAACTTTCCACACTCAATTTGTTAAATGACACCCATGCAACACTATGAGATGGTGTGGTGCAGTGGGTTAAAGCTATACGGCCTTGTAATTTGAAGGTTGCTAGTTCACCAATGAATATAATGGTTAACCTCATTTACTGTAGCATCTGCCACACTCACTCATAATTTAGTTTACTGTGGAGAATGTATGTAGAGCTTTCACTTTGAAAAGCTGTCCATTTATGAGAGGTCTAGTATTTGACCTCTTTGCCTCTTTGGCTGCAGTGTCAGTCCTGCTGTCATGCGTTAGATTTGCTACATGCTCAGTGCTTTACCATAGATGGGCCGATGTTACGGCTGTCAGGTAGCCAGTATTAGGTGTACTGCTGCTTACCATGAGGTGACAAACACAGTCCTGTTCAAGCACAGCTAAGACGACAGGCATTTGTTCTGCATATAATCTGTCAAACTGGCTCTCGTTCATGTTCATGGTCAATTTCAACATGACATCATGACATTTGCGTAAACATACACGCCATTTTCAAGTCAAGTGGTATGTTATCTATACGCATTTTGAGCTATCCGCGTGTATGTACACGCCGTTAAATGTCCGAGCGGAAACGAAGCAAAATGTAGATCTACATCTGGGGAGCGATATTTTTTCCTAGGATGGTAGGGAAGACTCATAAATGGTATTAACCCCAGTGACGGGTAGGTTTAGGGACGCGGTTGGGGTAGGTCATATATTTGTTTATACAGTAATAGGGATGGGAACTCGAGAACCGGTTCCACTCGGAGAACCGGTTCTAAGTTTGACGATCCATCGATATTGTATGCCCTCGACGTTAACGATTCCTCTTATCTGAATGCTCCTGCTCTGACTCAACCATAGTATGTAGGCTACAGACCGTGAACTCACAACTGTCCCTGTTGTATTTTTTCACAACTGTCCCAAGCAAATTTTTGTACCGCCAAAGTCTTAATTGATCGGTGAGTAAAACTGTCTCTCTCTGTAGTTATAAACCGCTGCGCTTGTGCGCATGTTAAACTGAACGAGCAGGGAGAGAGAGAGTGCCTCGGTCGTGCGCGCGCACTCTCTCTCAGGCTTCACCGTCTCAAAACTAAGCGCTGTCTTGCTCACTCTCTCTCCCTCGCACATATTAATCAAAATAATCGACACGATGGTAAGGTCAGGAGACTAAAGTTTCATGTGGAGCATTTCGGAGATTTGTTTTTCCTGAATTACCGCTGGCCATGAATTGTGCTAAAATAGGCCTACGTTGCCTTATCTTCTCTGAAAAGCGTTCCGCACATTCAGCTGACATAAACCACACTTCAAATAAACGGAAAAAAAACGATCCAGGGATGAAATGTTTTCTTTGACACACATCTTGTGGGATGTCCCAACCGCCGGGATAATCACACAACGCGCACACGTCCGATGATGACACGTTCAATTCGCGAACTTATGACTCATTTGAACCGATTCGTTTTAATGAATGGTTAGATCTTCCAACACTGAACTCACAGGACTTATAATCGTTGAAATAACTAATCGTAAAACTTTTTAATAAGGTTCCATTTATTACATAAATAACATAAAAAGTACAGTTTGCTTAGTCAAGTGTAAGGTTTAAAACAAATAAAACCACTTGTTTTCCCCTGAAAAAGCATATGACTACTTTTTCCCACACAGTGCTATCAGGAATCGATAAGAGAATCGTTAAAGAATCGGATCGATAAGCAGAATCGTTAGTGGCATTGATATCGATAAAATCTTATCAATTCCCATCCCTATATAGTAATATAGCGTTAAGTCAATGGCGTTCATAAACACGCTGAAAAGCGATTATGCATGTTGATAGCACGCCAGAAATGGAAATATGAATTGGTGTGTCATACATACGCCGTTTCATAAGATCAGTCTGTCAATTTAGATGTTTAGATTTTTTCACTCATCCTCAAGATATCCTAGGTGTAAATAACTTTCTTTTTTCAGCCGAACACATCCCAGACAGCAATAAAGTGTCAGCCCAGATCCTGCCCACTTCTGTTAACGTTGAATCCACATCTAGCTGTACCAGATGTGGCCCAGATCTGGGCCGACCATATGTTGCTGTTTAGAAATTAAAAAACTAGGAGGAGCAAATTATTTTGAGAAAATTATTTTCAATAAATTGTTTGATAGTTTTTGGGTGAACTATTCATTTAAGGATACTCCAAAGGGTACTGACCCCTGTGAAAAAGAACACTTTAAATCAGCCATTCATGTGTTTCCTGCATTAGAAGATTTGCAACAAATGTGTGGATTTTCAAGAGGGGTTTAGATCATGACCCCTCCAGACAGAATATAAAAGTATACCCCATGTCTATATCAGGGTTCAGTAATCCACTGTCTAAAAGGAGCGTCTAATCACCTGCTCAGCGATGACCGCTGTAAAGACACAGGACACACAAAGCTAGCATGTGGTCTTTAGCACAGGCAGTGCTCGTCTCCTCAGAAAGCCAGCATTCACCATATGCCACATGACGGGTATTTTCATGCATTACTTTGTTTTAGCAGCTGCTTTTGATGCTACCCTGAGCTAGAAGTTACAGTAGAAATCACAGCGAAGGCTGGTTTGGTTCATAGGGTTCCACTTTAAACTTGCATGAACAGTTTTTAACGACCAAATAACGTAAATAATATCGGTCTTGGACACCTCCTACACAATTTATCAAAATTTCTGTCACGATTTGCATCATGTAGCTTAATTTTTATTTCACCATAGATAAAAATAGTTTTCTCTTCTGGTGTGCTGAATGGAAGACTATAAAGCCTTCAACAGGTTGGAGAGCTGACAGATTTTAATGCCCTGGCACGGCCCACTGTGCTCTGTTTTCTGTGAGAAGTTTCCAGGCTTAAACTGAGCTTTGCACTCGGCAAAACAAGACTTTTCCACACCTGGCTCTGGTTGCACGGAATAGATTCACGGATCTTATTCCAGCATAGACTGCAGAGTTGCCCGGCTTTGAGCCACAACCACATGTTTTCCATTGAGTTTCCAGTTGCATGTCAAAAATAAAATGTTTTTGAAGTATTAATAAATTTGGGACAACATATTTTGGTTGCACATGGCCTAATAGTTAGAAAAGTATTGCAACCCGAAGGTTGTGGGTTCGATTATCAATACTGACAGAAAGCGGTTGAGGTTCCCTTAAAGGAGAACTCTGGCGAACAATGAACCTTTGGTCTAATAAAACATCAGTACCTAGTCAATCGTTCTCTGAGATTTGTTTTCATGATAATCGAATGTAAAGAGTTTTATCTCTAAAAACTGTTTCAGCGTATAATGCTAGCACTGGGGGCATTGACTAAGTAAAAAGAAATTGCTAGTTTATACCACTAACAAGGCTCAAAATAGCCCCACACTAACACAATAACATAATGAGTGTCCATACATGCAAAACTAAGCATTGAGAACCCACAAAGACACTGCCCAAGCAAATACATATAATATACAATTGGATAAACATGACAAACTATATCCATGTTTTTCCCACAGAATTATGGTGCGTTCTATTTCTAGTCCGTCTCGGAGATCCGAATCGGACGACAGAAATTGCCTAGCAACACGCCCCCTTTCCTCGGATTTCTCCTCTCGGATGTCAGACAACTGTGAGGACACCGAGCAAGAATTCCGTTTCGGAATTCAAGATGGCTGCGCCCTGTGACTTGTAAGAATGAATTGTTTTCATTGTTTTTAAACCGCTTTGGTATTTTAAATGACGATTATAACCACTCGTATTACTGCGTCCCCAGTAGTTGTGGGAATCGGTTGTTGTGAGTGCAATTACTAACGATGTTAGAGTTGCTTACAGATGATTAACATGAAAAACATTAAATAAAGTGAACATTTTTAATTTCAAATAGCTGCGTATTGATAAGGTGTAGTTATAATATTTTTTGTGCCTGGTTCTCGGCCAGTGCTACCATTATAACAGCTTTCCGCGTGGCGTCCATTTTTCTCCGACTCGGACACGCAAAACATAATAGAACACTTGAAGTGTGGACGTGACGTCAAATCCGAAGGTCCAGAGTTGAGTTCGTTGGCTATAATAGAACGCACCATCACGCTTTATCATCTATAAGCTGTTTCCCGAGTCTCTCATTGGCTATTGTGAAAGAACTGATGAAATCATAGTCATAATCATCCCAATTTAAAAACCTAAATATCAAACATGTTTGACATTACCGTGGCAGATGTGGCTGAGTTCAGATCATAAGGTTTAAGATTTGATCTGTAAACGTCTCACAAATATCTAAAATCTCTTTAAATAAAACATCTCAACAATGTCTTGTGACCATAGTGTAAGTGGAATAAAGGTGCAAATGATATACATAATTAAGCTATTTTAGCAACTTTAACTTTAAAGTGGAAATACCGTGTTGATTATAAGGTCATTTTAGGACTAGCACAATTTAAGCCACTACATGTCATACACAAAATATCCAACACGTAACTCACCAAACATTTAGAGTAGTATGATCTCTTGGAACTAAATTCAGTCTATAGAATTAGTTCAGGTTCTCTAAGGACTGTTGATGGAGCACAGTTTCGGTCAGATGGCAGATTAATGAAGTGTAGCAAAAATAGGTCACCCTAACAAGTCTCACCCTCCTTATTCTGAGCTTGAAAGCAAAAGTCCCTTCTTCCCGGACCATTTACCCCTGCTAAAAATACCAGTGCTTTAAACGGTGAGGGTTTGTTTGTGGACAGAGTTACTACAGTTTCTCGAAACTGTTGTGATTAGCTAGCTAGTTATAGACATTATAATGGAGCATCAGCATGACTAGCCACAACAGTGTAGAACAAAAAATGTAGAAACTTTGTTGCATGTTCAATTAAACCACATCGATTCAACAATAGACGTTAATTACGTCATGCAGTTGGTGGAGTAATAACTTCTGCTAATTGATCAGTGAGATCAAATAAATATCAGAATATTGCTGTAAATTGCAAACATGGCATCTGAGGACTACTTCCATATTTAGTTTTCATTTATTTCATGATGTTTGATTCAGTTGCAGGTTTGTCTTGTCACCCGACCCCAGGATACAAAGCGCTGCAGTGATTACGCTGAGTATAAATGATAAGTTAATCATCACAATGATTGTGTCGACAAAAACCCAATATTTTTCAAAATCACTTTCATATTTTTGCAGAAAATAAGCTCTATGACCAACAAAAGTTTTTTTCTTTTCATGTTTTGTTCACCATAATAGTTTTTGTTCCCCCTTGCCTTGTGTGGACTTTTGTCATTTCCTATCCACCATGTTTTGTAGTCCCTTGTGGTTATTAGGCTCCCCAGGTGTTTCTCATTAGCCACGCCCCCTTGTTATCTTCTTTAGTTTGTTAATCTCTTAATTTAAACCCTGTAGGCTTGTTCGACTTCATGCAGCTCTGCGCAGACCGATCGGCGGCTGACTTGAAACAGTGCATGCCGGTTGGAAATTTTGTCCGACTTGATGCAGCGCTGACTCCACGTGACTATGATGTAAGCCATCAAAGTACCGCGAGAGCGATACGAGAGTAGCTCAAAAGCGGCTGCACCGGGCTGCATGAGCTCTGACGATGTCACAGCTGTTTCACGATTCGCCCAGATTCACCGCATGACAACGATCACGTGCGTTTCGTGTTTATTCTCACACATTTTGTTCCACTAAAGCTCACAAATCAGTTTTTTATAACAGTAAACAGTCTTTTCATGTAGTCGCGATGTTATATTGTGTCATGTTTATCATGTTTATCAAAATAAAACTGATTAAAAAGCGTTAACTCCACGTCATTGATTATAGGCTTATTTTGAACTTTATTCTAGTTCAAATAGATGCTGTATGAAGCAGTAAATTATTGAATGAAAATGTGTCTTAAATATCTGAAATATCTGTTTATTTGGCAAATGTTGCATTTATTTCACTTAAGCTGTGGTAAAGCGTGATGCAAACACCACGTGAGCGTCACTCGGGAACCAGAAAGTGTCCGACTTCACGTCTCCGTTTGCAGCTCCTCCCTGCCTGCACGTGACTATTCTCGCCGATCGGTTGCATCCAGCCGCAGCCGATGTCGAACACACCTGATGTCTTGTATCAGTGACTACGTTTACATGCAGCGAATAACCCGTTTAAAACCGGGATATTAGCAATAACCCGGTCACGAACGGTCATGTAAACACCGGCAAAAACCCGAATATGCACTGAAAATAATGACTTTGTGGTATGGTAAAATCTATTACATTAATTCATGTAATTTATACATTGTAAAATCAAGATTAAGTTGGAACTAGAATAAATTGTGTAAATTTTAATTAAGATATTAATGTAATAACTTAACTGAGAAGAACGAGTAAATTTGATCAAATATTTACAAATACTATTTAATGTTTTATAGTCACACCTCATTCACCTAAAAATACTAAGTAAATTTTAATCTGAAAAGCAAAGTGCGTTTGAATCTGCGCACGTTTTTTTTTTTTTACTACAAGATCCAGTTTCTTCAGTTGTGGCAGAGACGGTGAGACGGTCGGTTTGGGGTGTCGCTTTTACATGGCTGACTTATTTTCGGTAAGTTTTGACTTTTCTAATCTATATTTTATGATAACAACTATGTTTTCAATTTGATGGTTTGATTATTGCATATACTTTTACAGTTCAAAATGAACTGAACGTGAGTAAGCGCCGCCATTATCCAGCTGCAGTCCTATCTATAAAGTTGAGACGTGTAGTTAGAAGTGTTTTTGGAGAAAAAGTCACCCAGTCTGGTTAACTTCAGAGTAATTGAACTAATGTTAGCTGGCCGTGATCGTTCAAACTGTCATGTTACGTTCTGTAAGGAAATCGATGTACCGTACTGGCTGTGTGTGTGTGTTCTAACTTACATAATAATGTAAGCCGTTAGCCTCATTTAAAAGCGTCTGCGTTAGTCGTTTTTATAGCCACTGAAAATTTCGCAACGCATAATTTATCAAAGCTAGTCTGCACCAAAGAAGGACAATTTGGTTAATATTGACGTTATGAGCAGGTGAACTTGGATACCAATTAAACATTGATGTGTAGCAGCAAGTGCCTTATGATGTCATCCATTTTATTTAAGTGTGCTAACGGTATGAGGTCCGGTCACATTTTTTTATGAACATAAAATATAATGTTTTTAAAACCCAACTTTAAAGGTTTTAAAAACTAAAGGCAAGCCCCTCCACCTCATTGCCAATTGTCAGGCTCAAACTCGTCACAAAAAAATTCAATGCTGTATTAAAAGGCATTAAAACACAATGTAAATGAAAACTCAATGCAACATTTGTTTCTCTCAACAGGTAACAGAACAATGACTGGTCTGATGGCAACATTAGTTTCATACAGGCAAGTAGAAATCATTGTAACAATACCATAATATTGCTGCTCTTATTTTTCCCTGTTTTTTAGTGTGTAAATGTAATATGAATTGTCAATACATTTGGCATTAACTTTTAGAGTATTATTTTCACAAACTGTGTCTGTTCTTTTACAGGGTGACCTTGTTCTCAGGAGGAACCAATACAGTGCTAGTTGTACAGTATGTGGCCGCCATGTTGGATTTTTGATTAGCGAGTGTGTGGTTAGACATTACCGGTTTCACCTTACACCCGGTGCGGGAGTCGGATAAAGCCGAAAATCTCTTATAGTTGTTTATAGAATCAATTATATCACTTAAATTATTACTAAGATATATATTACTATCACATGAGCAAATGGCAATTAAATAGCACGGATGAAAAGTAAGATTAATGAAAAGATCAATTGTAGCCTATCACAGGGCAAACGTGTGAATGTTCACACGGTATTGTATGCAGACAACTCTTATCATAATTTTAAAACTATTTACAGAAGATATAATTCTCATTGCGTATGCAGCATGAGTCCAAGACAATCTTCCGTTCGCAAACAGTTGTATTTCATTCATTAATCTGACTTTTCATCTGTGCATTTAATTGCCATTTGCTCGTGTGATAGTAATATATAATTTAAGAGATTTTCGGCTTTCTCCGGCTCCCTGCACCGGGCGTAAAGCGAAAGAGGTATCATACACAAACTGAACAGTCAGGGCAAGTTGTGTCATTTTTGTGTATTTCATTGTGACATTGTTATTGTGTATTATATTGTGTCATTTTATTGTGTTTTAGTTATTGTAAATTATCAGAGAGCTTACTGAATCAGTTGATGTGAAGATTACTGATTTAATGGTTAAATGTGAATGTTGATTTAATAAACTGTTCAACTTTATTGTATTTAATTGTGATTTGTAATAAAAGTATTTAATGCAGAGAAAATTATTACTTTTTTGGTAACATGTAAAAAAGCAAAATTTACATAGTTTAATGAATATATATTACTCACTATTATTAAGTAATTCAAGATGTGAAATGAACAGACATTATAAAATCTACTTAATTCATAACAGTCAATATTGCAGATTTATAAAATTTACTTGATATTTTCACAACAGTGATGTTCCTTTTAAAATTAAATTTACTTAATTACTTTCAATAAATACAACCAGCTAAGTTAAATATAATTAAGTAACATTTACTTAATGTCTTCACAAATGTTGCATTTAGAGTTAGGTAAATTTTACTTGATACTGGCAAGTAAGTTGTCCTTGATATCGCAGCAGTAAAATTTACTTAGAAAAACTGAGTGCAAATTGTTACAATGATTTTATCAAGTAAATCCTACAAGTTGTTTTTATCAGTGTGCTCATATACCGGATTTTAAAAACCGGGATATTATACTTGGGATATCCCTTTTCTAACCCGAATTTTTGGTCATATAAATGCATATCGGCATATCCCCATAGTGATCTGTGTTCTGCGCATGTTCTATTCGGAAGGAATCGTGGTCTTTTGAGCAGAGAAACTTCTCGGCACATAAAAAAATCCATGTGCAGTATACCGGAAGTAAACATGGCGAGACCAGGCGAGACACAGCACAGCATACTTTTGGAGCGAGGTCAGTAACGTTAGCAGCATCAAAGCGCAAACTAAGGCGATCGCTATCTGCCCCGAATTATTCATTATCTGCATACTGCTGTTGTTGTTGTTGTCTTTGTAACACAGTCTCATCGTCATATAACTGACGTCTTGGGACGTCTTTTGACCATACGTCAACATCTGCCGTTTTAGGGTACCCTTTAACCCCCTGTGGACCAAAAACGCACCCCGCGTTTTGATCGTTTTTTTTCACATAGCTGCACCATAGACTTAAAATACTCCATCATTAATGGTCATATAAATAAAATCAATACATGACTATAAACTATAGAGGGTCTTCTTTTTTGTGTACACTCTTATTAATATCAAAACCTTGTGTTTTTGTAAAATAAATAAATTTAAACAGGGTGCGCTTTCAGCTCACTCTGTCTCCGCAAAAATCTTTCTGAAACGCGTCTGAAAAAAGAGCTGTGTAACTCATTAAATACTTGTCACAGAGACACGAAAGATCTCTCTTTATGAAGCTGAGATTCTCTTCTTTTAAATTAAGCCATTTGTATAAAAAGCAACTATTCTCAGTTGATGTAATCTCTATGAAAAGAGAGAGATGTCAGTATTTTCCCTTTCACCTCATTACAGCGAGTGAGGTGCTAATG
The DNA here is from genome assembly GCA_030378365.1 of Hybognathus amarus. Taxonomy (NCBI): domain Eukaryota; kingdom Metazoa; phylum Chordata; class Actinopteri; order Cypriniformes; family Leuciscidae; genus Hybognathus; species Hybognathus amarus. The sequence continues at coordinate 67,447 of JAQIUQ010002048.1, forward strand.
TGACCCCGCCCACTGAGAGCGCATGCTATTCAAACACTAATGTTAAGACAAGCCATGAAAACGCCCACATCGATAAAAAAAAAAACATACAGTTTATTACGGATCTTAACCTCGTCCTAACCTTTTTTCAAAACCGTTCTTGCTATGCAGTGAGGAGATCCTGAGGAAAAACTTACCTCAGATACAGTTTCATTTTGAAAAGCACGGATTCAGCTGATGCAGTAAGTCATTTATTATAAGTGATTTGTTCTAATCGCGTTAGTGTCTGTATCTGTAAACTGCACAAAGACCGAAATATCAAATGCGTGTCTGATAGGAAGGAATAGACGAATTCACAGACGCGCGCGGTGTGCGTTAATTCACTTTCGCTTTCATTGGAACAAGAATCGCATGTGACATCCACATCCTTACATTAGTAGGATAACTATGGCGTTAAATCAAAGTCAAAAAGAACCGAGCGCACAACCGATGCTGGCGTGCGCGGTAAATGACTTTACCGAGAGGAAAACAGATCCATACGCGAGGAAACGGGACTCGTGAGCTCATTCATAACCCGTGCGCGCTCGTGACATCTCCTCTGTACGCAATACAAGCCCTCGCGCGCGGACATGATCATGATAACATTAGTTATCTGTATAACCAAAAAAAATTTTTAAATATGATTCTGGTGTGTGACGGACGTACGAACGAACGTTCATTTAGTTAAGACTGTTAGAGAGTATGAAGAGTTCAGATGAGATATGAAGAGTTCAGATGCAAAATCCTCTAAGTGCCATTTAAAATTTTCTTCTAGAATGATCATTTTTATCAAGCTTGTATATATAAGTTCAGTAATTTCACTTAAATTGCAATGAAGACTACCTATTAAATGTCATTTAAGTGAAATATAAATATATACACATACACACACACACATCTTTGTGTGTTGTCCTTTCAAATTTTTCTTGTCTGACTCACCTGAATGAAAGGCTCATTATTATGCGTGTCTTTGTCTCTCAGGTGAGAATCACCTAATTATTCATGATGGGGCTGGCCTGTTCACGCCCATTCGCATATTGCCGTGGCAAACAAAAAATGTTTTTCACAATATAACCCAATTCACAGTTTTATGTGAACGATTAGGAGGATGATTTTCAGATCATTGTGAAGAAAAAACCCTAGGCAACAACATCAATTAGTCAAAAGTCTTGTGGACGCATATTTAGTATGTGTTTAGTGGCCTTATTTCAGAAACTTTCATTTTTAGTTTTTACAATAACCACGCATAAACAATATTCTCTCAAAAATACAAACATGTACAAACATGTTGCCCATACATCATGGTAGCCCTGTTTCTGCTAAATATAGTGTAATTTCACCTGTGCCATTAATATGTTTATAAGCAGCTGAAAAAAACACAGATGTCAGGGCATGTTAGAACCTCTCAAGGACCCCAAATACACCTTGGTCCCCAGGGGGTTAATGTCAGTTACATGACGATCCTGGAACGTCATACAACTGACACTTTACCTTTAACATCAGATAGGTAACGGGGTAGGTTTAGGTCTGGGGTAGGGTAAGGTTCTGATAATGTCATCTAACCGACGTTAAAGGGTCCCCTAAAATGGCGGATGTTGACGTACGGTCAAAAGACGTCCCAAGACGTCAGTTATATGACGTCTTGGGATGAGACTGCACTGCATTGGGGAACATTGAACTGCTGAACGATGCAGGTGACAAAAGAAAACACATTATAGGTTGTAGCTGGGCACTCTTAGCTCATGAATGAACGAAAGTCCCTGATTATTTTCCTTAGATCCAATCAAAACAAACCACAATCACAGTCTGTCCACCTCAGAGAGCTTCACACAATGCTCCCTTCAAAGCTTTTTATGACATGTTTAATGATTGGACTCTTTGATTCTCACCAGTCTCCATTTGTTTCATGCAAATGTGAGCCGGGGCACACTGACATTGAGCAGGTATGAAGAATGCTAGCTTGCGAATAGCCTGAAGCTCTGAGCAGAGCCACGCAGCTGTTTTGAAGCGTTGCAGGGGCATGTGTGTGGCTGACTTCATTGGGTGGGTTGAGAGAGCATTGATGGCATGATTGTTTGTTTGGGGATTGAGTTCCCAACACCAAAAAAGATGTGGGTGCTTTGAACGGTCACTGTGTTGCTTACACAATGAGTTTTACCCGCAGCAGCCAATGAGTGCGTACTTAGCAAGGAAACGGGACGTGTTAAGGACACAGTACAAAGTAAGCTGAGTCTATCCCCAGGAAATATACATTCAGAGGAACACTCAGCAAAACAGGTGCCATGTTGCAATATACACATGTTAGTGCTTTACACTTTGCAGCAGGGGATAAAGGGGCATTTAAAACACAATGCCAAGAGCAGTGTTGTAACCCTCACATACATTGAGGAACACACCTCGGATGAGTGGTCCATCAATATAGCTTTTTATTTGTGGTGGTACCCCAGTATTGAATATTTAGATACTTGAGAAAGTCTTCAAATTTGACTGATGCAGAGATATTGCAAAAGGAATAGACATGAGGCTAATATGTTTATGTAACGGACGTATGCCTGTAAGAGCTTGTCGTGTAAACCTCACTCCTCTGGCCTCAAGCCGTCTTCAACGTCCTTGTTAGAGAGCCCATGTCCACGCTGGAGAAACTGGTTTGAATCCACCTTGTCACAATTGATCCTTACACTCTTTAGATGCACATACAGAATACATGTGATGAATACTGTAGGTAATCAGGTATTTTGATTGGATTCCAGAGTTTAGGGCAGAATTCTGCATTAAGACTATCTACATTAAGCTCTAACATCAGCTAAGACTATTAATTTCATCCATTTGGAAAATTAATTTGATCTTCAGGCTGGGTGAAGTTTAGTGAGGAGTTAACTATACCCACATGACTTTATTGCATAATACAGATATCATTTTCAGATGGATGATGGTCTATTCCAGGCACCTTCCTGTTCCCTCATCAGGTCATCTGATCAGGAGCTTTCGAGGAAAGTGGAAGCTTGTCTAAAGAAGACAGACAGGTAGAGACAGAAATGCCATGTCTTCTTACAGGATATTTTGGCGGTATCTGATGGTATCTTAAGTTCCCCACTACAGATAATGGTTCCAATTTTGGGCACAATTCTCCGCTTCCGACAATTATAGGTAAAGTCCAGAGCTGGACAGTATTGGAGTACATTTTCTTGAGTACAGTACTTAAGTACAGTTTTGAGGGATCTGTACTTTACTCGAGTATCATTTTTGGGGAGTACTTATGACTTTACTCAAGTACATTTGAGAGGGAAATGTTGTTACTCCACTACATTTCTAACCATAACCGTGAGTATTACAACTTCCAAATTGTTTTTTTTTAAATGGAAAAAGAAAAATCTCGGAAACCCTCAATTTATTGTTTCTGTCTCAAACGTGATTGGATTGTGCAGGCGCTACTGATTAGGACAACCTATCAGCAATCACCTTCAGCTTTCCGCCAAAGTCAACTCCATCGTCAGATTTAGATAAGAGACGAAACCATGGATGAAACAATGATGAAGACGCAGCAGGTCCTTCCCGGGAATGTGCCAACCCGTGACCCACCCCGCCAGACTATTTCAATTTTCTGAATTTTCTGAAATTTTCTTAAATGTTAAATAAATGGTAATGGTAAAAAGATGAAAATGACTTGATTTTACTTTCATTCCTTTTACATTCTCCAAGGTATTAACATTAACATTTTTCATAACTCCATGTACGACGTTTCTGTCCATAAATGTAAGCACAGTGGCAGAAGTAATGCAATATTTAGAAAATGTACTCTTGATACTCAAGTACTTATAAAAACAAGTACTTTAGTACTTTTACTTAAGTAGACATCTGACTGTAGTACTTTTACTTGTACTTGAATACAATTTAGTAATAAAAATGTATTAACCCTCATGTGGTGTTCGGGTCAATTTGACCCGGAGAAGATTTTCTTTTTCCTGAAAATACTAGTTAATGTTATCGCTTTGGACTGAAACTTAGTGACTTTGTTCCCAAACAGTAATCTCATTTGTTTTTTTTTTTAAATTTTTTTTTTTTTTTGTGAGAGTTTTGTTACCTTGTTACACTTGTGGTGTTCCCGGTTAAAAATGACCGGTCTAAACAAAATAGCTTATAAATCACTCATTATACCATATTTTCCCCCTAATCTTGGAATCAATCTTTTTGTCAACTAGTTCTCTTTCAATTAGGACTGTTTTTATATTTCTGTTTGCATCTTATTAATCATGGGCCTAGTTTGTCTGAGAGTAGGCATCTCATTTTTATTGAGTAAAAAATAAATAATTTATGAGTAAATTTGGAAATATGAAAAAAATGGCTACTGTTCATCACACTAGTCTACTCTAATGTTTCACCAGGAATTTTGTTTTGAAACTTTTGTTTTGTAAAAAATATGGCACATAGTCACACTTGTGGTGTTCCCGGTCAAAAATGACCGGTCTATAAAAAATAGCTTATAAATCACTCATTATACCATATTTTAACCCAATCTTAGATTCAATCTTTTTGTCAACTTGTTCTCCTTCAATTAGGACTGGTTTTATATTTTTATTTGCATCTGATTAATCGTGGGCCTCATTTATCTGAGAGTAGACATGGGCAAAAATGGTCACAATGGGCAACCATTGAAAGTAAATGGGAGAGACTGAAAATAACAGAACAATTTAGTTTTCAGGAGCATGTTGATTATTTTCATGTACACATATGAGCATGTGTGCTTGCAAACATCGAGCCCTTGGACCTTTTTTTTTATAGGCCGGTCATTTTTGACCGGGAACACCACAAGTGTACTCTCAGACAAACGAGGCCCACGATTAATCAGATGCAAAAAGAAATATAAAACCAGTCCTAATTGAAAGAGAACAAGTTGACAAAAAGATTGAATCCAAGATTGGGTGAAAATATGGTATAATGAGTGATTTATAGGCTATTTTTTATAGATCGGTCATTTTTGACCGGGAACACCACAAGTGTGACTACAGTATGTGCCATATTTTTTACAAAACAAAAGTTTCAAAACAAAATTCCTGGTGAAACATTAGAGTAGTCTAATGTGATGAACAGTAGCCATTTTTTTTTTTTCAAAAAAAAAGTTCATATTTCAAGTTGACAAAAAGATTGAATCCAAGATTGGGTGAACATATGGTATAATGAGTGATTTATAAGCTATTTTTTAAGGACCGGCCCGCTTTCTGACCGGCAACAACACAAGTGTTATAGGGTTTTGAACACCACATGAGGGTTAATAAAAAAAACATAATAAAATTAAGTAATAAACCTGTGTACTCTTTCCGCCTCTGATAAAGTCCCTATTATCTTCATGGCTCTTCTGTACCTTATTATATATTCCTGTAGTGTGACGTGTGTTACGAGTGATTGAATATGCTTGAAAGAATGTCGGGGCCACACCAATATCAAATTGTAAATATCCAACATTGAACGCTGAATATTTATGATTAGAAATCCTGTTGTGTGGGGGAAACCCGGAGACAAACTATCACACACTCTGTAGATTGGTACATTGAACAAAACGAGACACAAACAAAAAGTGACGGAAGCATCACTAGCGTCATCCATCTATTTACTTTTTCCCCAATTAACTATCCGTCAAAAACAGTCCAAACACTATTATCGCCATTTCTTCTTGCCCGTTGTCCGCCATGTTTGTTTACTCTAAAGTTATGTTTAACCGCGAGAGGTTTTGCAAGATTTCTCGTTTTCACGGTCGGGACTCTGGTTGATTGTGAATGAATCTGTAATCTGTGCTGTCTTGTTCACATTCCGGCACTCAGCACACTGATCTGATAACTATACTTATATTTTTTTTTTAACGTTCATGTTTGTGGCCTCTCACGTTTTTAAAATCTGATAAGACTGAAAAAATCTTTAACTTTAAAAACCGTATTCTGGACAAATGTGGGCAAAATAGTTTTGTTTTATTTAAAAAAAAATACTGATCTGAGCGGTACAAGACTTGGCTAGTTTCCCTCCTGAACACACACCATTTTTTTTGACTCAATTGTACAATGGTAAGTGGGTGAAAAAATAACTCCTTAATCTTGTATTTGGGTCAAAAATGGGCACCCATAGAAATGAATGGGAAAAACTGTAATTTAGAGCATTCTAAAATAAGCCAAAATAAGACACCAGGTGACAGCAAAGTCACTTCATCTTTAGGTTTTAGCTCTAAGAACTTATTGGAATTATATTTTAATGTAGTTAAAAAATAAAACATAAAAATAAGCATAATTTACATAGAAAATATGGTACTTTTCGAAGTAAATAAATTAAAAAATACCCCCAAAATTAAACAAAAACCCACCATAAATAGATAGACAAAACTTTATCGAAGACAGTGATATAACATTTATAATAAATATAAAAATTAGGATCACACCTGAGTCCTCTGTGCCCACATTTGTCCACAATTACAGGATTAAGCGCTATAAAGTGAATACGGTTTGTGTGGGCTAGCCTTAAATGTGTAGTCCAACAAAACTTCCATTCATACACATGACACATTTCACACATGCTATCATACATATGTCTTTCATTTTCTGTTAATTACATATTTATCAAAAGGAGAGAAATATCAATTAACAGACACAGATTTCCTAGCTACAGACCTGAGCTGTACCACATTTAACCAGGGTCATCTAAGAAAAAGATTTGGGAACCTGTGAACTGTAGTATAAATATGTCTCCTTCCTGTTACCCTAACCAGATTACACAACCATTATGATTAATGATATCTAATAATAAAGTATAATTTAACTGTTGAAGATATGTCGTGTAGCATTACGGTGCTGAAGGGTGTGTATCCAGGAAAGAGGAGCTTCTTGTCACAAGTCTAAGATATTCACAATGTAGCGTTCTGGACTGGCCCCATAAGGCAAAGTGAAAGACAACATATTCCCAGAATACATTTCACAGGGGTCAGCGTGCCAATTTTAGCATTGCAGCTAAAGGCAGGACTGGAATTCTGCGCAACATCGAGTCAGGGCTCATGTTATGACCGAATGAGTGCAAGAGAGGGACACTTTATGGTAGTAAAACAGAGGTACATGATGTTCCCCCTCCCTAAAATAAGCACATGTCTGAGAGTGGTGAAAAGCTCAGTGTACACACCTCACTGATACGACTTATGCAAAGTGTTGTTTCAAAGTGTTGTAGCAAAGTGGTTTCCTACACAAAACCACTGGAGTTACTGTGACACCCCTGAAGATCTATTGCTAGCTGCTAAAGTGGCACCTCATTATGGGACTCCCTTATTTCCACACAGGGGGACCATTGCTGTGGCTGCCCATGATGTAATATGATTAATGGGAAGTCATGCTGATAAGCCCATGAGTGTCACATTGAAGCCTTTAAGTAGCACCATCCAAGGACACCAAAAGTATCACAGGCAGTGGACTATTTTATGTGACATTCAGAGATGGCCTGTAAAATAACCTTACTTCTGTCCAAAGAGTTAGTTTGTAAAATATGTTCAGATTTACTCTCCCCACCAACGCCCTTGGAATTGGAGGTGCTAGAAAGTAATATTCAGTTGGTAGTCAAATACAATTTCACCGCTAGATGGGAGAAAATATAACAAAGTGAAGCTTTAAAGGGTATATATATAGTATATACTATGGAAGTCAGTGGGACCAGAAACTGTCTGGTTACTGATATTCTTCAGAATATCAGAAAATCGGCTGAATGGATTAAAAAACTGTAAAACCCAAATGTTTAACTCTGGGGGAGTTGTAAAATTAGCCTATTGCCAAAAATCGTATTTTTTTATTTAAAAAATATATATATATATATATTGCTAAAAAGAAAACATTTTTTAAATGTTAGACTGGTTTGGTTCCAATTGGGCGAAAAACGAGATACCCCTCGCTGCAGCCTGTAGCACAATGACGTAGTAGCTGGATGGTCCAATACGTAGTGGACACTGTAACGTAATACTGCTTTTAACAATTTAGATTGTTTCAAAGCAGCTTTACATAGATTATACGCATATAATTTAATGTAACAGAGATTATTTGGGCTTTATAGCGGTTCGTGAATAATGTTATTTTCCAGCTAAAGTTAGTTTTGATTGATTCACTTCTGTCGAAATGATCATTTTGTTATTAAATTATGGGACGACACCGTTCTCTCTTAACAGACTTTAAACGCGATCCTGTGATAAACGCTGATGGCACATGCACATTAAGAATAATAGAGAGAGTTGGTGAACAATTGCACATTGATCTTCCAAGAATACATTTAAATCTAAATGATCACGAGTAGGCTATGGAAGAATTAAAAAGTCAGAATTTCAAGTAGCCTCGCTATTGCTAGTTTATATCTCATAATTCTGACTTAATAACACGCAATTGCGACTTTATATCACGAAAGTCTGACTTTAACCTGCAATTGCGACTTTATATAAATTCTGAGATAAAAAGTCTGACTAGTAGTGAGATAAAAAGTCGCAATTGCCTTTTTTATTTCTCACTCTGTGGTGAAAACAAGCTTCCAGACATGTCTCACTGCACAGCAAATTAAGAGGAACCTTATAGCTTTTATTTAATTTTTTTTCCTACATCTGACAAGATTTGTTTTCCTGATGCTGTTATTATTTTAGCATTTTCCTTTGAATGTTTACTGGTATTTTAAGATGTTTACAGTTGTATCTTTAAAATTACGGAGACAATTGGACTAGCCTACTTTGACATTTTATGCTTCCACTCATAGGCAAATATGAATAAAAAATGCTTTACTTTTTAAATGTTCTATATACACACATTTAAAAAAAATACTTGCGGTGCACATGCTATTAATCTATCAAATGTAGGTTTAAAATCATGTGATTCAAAATGTAAAATAACTTTGAGATCGGCACTGCGCATGCGTATATGACATCACCGAAACACACCTCCATCCACTACGTATTGGAACATCCAGCTATGTCATCGTGCTACAGACTGCAGCGAGGACCTCTTGGAAAAAACAGGGACTAGTTCGCAAAAGTAGGTTTTGGACAAAATTCGACATAACATTTTTTTTGGTCGAAATCGAAATTTGAGATATATATCTTGATCGTCCTTGAGCCAAGGATCACAGTGGTGTAAACCTTGATTCTAAGGCAAACGGTCTAGGCAACCTGATCACACTGAAATGCGTCTTTATAGCACGCATGTGTATTGTCGTGTAATTTATACGCTAAAGTGAGTTTTTACGTGCATATGATATGCATTGGTTGGTTAGGGTAGGTTTAGGTGTGGGGTGCATGTGTATTACATGCAAATGAACTGCGTATCAAATGCACGCGAAAAACTGTGTCTCATCTGCACGTAAAAACTAATTTTCACGTATAAATTGCACGACAATACACGATGCGTGTTATAGAGATGCATTTGCGTGTTATAGAGATGCATTTGCGTGTTATAGAGATGCATTTACGTGTTATAGAGATGCAACAGGCTGGTCTAGGAGTTTTGAGCAATTTAGTACTTTTGGTTGCTATATCGCCACCTATGGGCCAATCGGGCTCATAATTTGATAACCTCTCTCTCGATTTTTTGAACTACCATATGACAAAGTTTCAAGTCTCCAACACTTACGGTTTGGGCTGCACAATGCGTTTTACGGGAGAATAATAATAAAAACTCTTACAATTACAATAGAGTTTCAGCACTTCATGCTTGAACCCCTAATAAAAAAAATCAGGATGAAAAACTGTCCTGTAAACTGTGGTATTCCATGAGAAATGTTTTTTTTTTTGTTTTGTTTTTCTTTGCCAGCTTGTATGCCTCAGTCTCAGACAGCAATCAATCCAGTTTTTGGTTTACGGTTTATAATTAAAACCTGTGAAATTCTCAAAATAACTAAACAGTCTTGCAATTAAGTTACAACAAGTAACTTGAACAAAAGTTAGCAGCGGTATTTCATCCTAAAATGTTTACAGGGGGGGTTGACTGCTTTTTTTCTTCGCATGATTGTGTTTATGGGGTGCAATATAACATGTATTCGTGTTTTTTCTTTTTTTTAAGTCTTATTTTTCATAAAATTCACCTTTATTGTCACCCGCGCTCTCCTCTGTCTCCTGAACGAGCGGTTCACTTCCTGATTCTATGAAAACACTCCCTTAGAAACACGTCGTGAGCCAGGATTGGTTTAGTTTGGCCCGGTGTGTTGTGATTGGCTAAACTGTCGCTCACGTTGTCGAAAGATTAACGCCCATTACCTTTACGGGCATGTCATGAGCTTCAGGCAGAATCAGACCGAGAAAGCCGCAATGAAGAGAGTCAAACAGAACCTCACCACACACGGCTCTTACTAAACGTTTCTGATTGATAATTTGGGTCACACTTTACAATAAGGTTCATTTATTAAACATTAGTTCATGCATTAACTAACATGAACAAACCATTTGTTACTGTATTTGTTATTCTTTGTTAACGCTAATTAATACAAATCTAGCTGTTCATTGTTGTTCATGTTAGTTCACAGTGCATTAACTAATGTTAACAAGATTTTAATAAAGTATTAGTAAATGTTGAAATTAACATTACCAAAGATTAACAAATGCTGAAGAAGTATTGTTCATTCTTTGTTAATGTTAACTAATGTAGTAACTAATGAACCTTATTGTAAAGTGTTACCATAATTTGCTACATTTTTTAACTTTATACACGTTTGTTTTACACAATAGCATCTGACTGGCAACAATAGCAACTGACTGGCTACTAATGTTATACACAAACAGCGATTGGCATGTTTACGTTCTTGATCGAAATCGAAAATAAAGTCATAAAGCATATATACATGAAAAATACGTTTAAAACATTAGTAGAAAATTCAGGTCCATAATGTTTGTACGCGTTTGTCGTAGACACAAAATAGCATAGTCTAACTAGTAGTGGCTATAAAGCCAGCGCTGGCATTTAAAAAAAATAAAATAAAACACAACGCTACGTCTTGAATTATACATGCAAATACATTTAAAATGATGAAGTCTTAGCCTACTTACAGATTGTGGCCCAACAACTGCTGCCTCTTGTTTTAAAGTCAGAACTGTTTCATGTTTTAGTAACAGTTTCTTGTTGAATCAGGTGTTGAACTCGCTAGATTACGATCGTCATTTTCAGGAACATAATCAAACATAAATTGTATCCATTGTTGAGGAAGAATAGCGTCCATGGGAAGCCCAAACACAGAAGACCTGACAGCTGCGTGAACAACACACTCGATGAGTCGACGTGCCTCAGAAATATGCGCATTGCGCATGCCATTTCTGCATATTCTGAGGGAGGGGTTGATGTACATGTGTGGGTTAGTGACGTACCATAACCCAACTGTAGTCCCAATCGAGTCGTTTTTGTTGGCAATTATACTTCCTGATTTTTAAAAGACGATATCTCTGCTTACACTAAACTTTCAGCGCTGCAACTTTGTAGATACTGTTCATGCACCAACAGCAACATTACACACTATTTAAAATGAAAAAAGTGAAATCGCAGTCAACCCCCCCTTTAAAATGACCCTTTTAAATTACTCCACTTTTAAAGACATATTTTTTCCAGTGGCTCAGCAGCTACCCCATGTTCTGGAAGCACAGATGGTTTTCCTTTTCCTCATAGTTCTTGAAAAAACACTCCAAAAAGGAAATACCAATATTAATAATGAAGACTTGACTGCTCAGATTTTAATCTCTGATACTGTATATAAACATCACAACACATCTTACTCACATTACAATCAATCCAGGCCACAGAGTAAAATAAATGATACTGTTAAACTAAAATGTTCAATGTCAACAGATCATAAATGAAAATCAGCCTCTGGTGGTGAAGAAGCTGAATAAATTAGATGTAATGTGTTGAGACACTATGCAGGTTCTTGTTCACTGTTGTTGAGTTGTGCATACTCCAGAGCCGCCTGCTGAGAAAGACACAAATAAGCTTCAATGAAATATTGCAGAGTATGTATATCTCTGTCCGTCCGTCTCTCTGTCCTGAAATATCTATCTATCTATCTATCTATCTATCTATCTATCTATCTATCTATATATCTATCTATCTATCTATCTATCTATCTATCTATCTATCTATCTATATATCTATCTATCTATCTATCTATCTATCTATCTATCTATCTATCTATCTATCTATCTATCTATCTATCATCATCTATCCTGAAATAAAATAATAAAAAAATCTATCCTGAAAGTTTGTGCGAAATATAGTTTATAAATTTTCCTCTTTGGATTTTGTGTGACCATCAAATGTTCTTGTCATGTTTCATGAGTTAAACCAAATGAGATATGAGGTATTTCTTCTGTGGCACCTATTTCTTCCACAAGAGGGCCTCCCTGTGGCAAAACTATTTGTACATACCTACATGTGGACTTGTGTGTCTGTGTCTGTGTCAACATTGTGCGTCACTTACGCCCTCAGCCTGTTCCGAAACTCCTATAAAAAACAAATGAACCATCGTCAGAAAAGAGCCGCAGCGGCAAAATAGATGAATATTTAATAACTGCAGCCCAACTTCCTGAACCAACTCCCAAGGAAGAGGAGTGTGATGCCTGCCCTGGGCTTATCGTGTTAGTGCCATGCTAAGTGTGCCTGTGTAAGTAATCTGTTTCCCTCCAGATGTAGCTATTGTTTGGCGATATGTGGGCATGCCAAAATCCATTTCAGCGTGACCTCTGCTATGTTTCAGCATTGTTTTACACGCATACCGCAATGATTATCCAGAGGTCTCGCTGGGGAAAAGGGGCTGTGGAGTGTTTATTTGCGCTGATGAAACAATAGCCGCGTTTCTGTGTCGAACATGAGGAACATGAGGCTCCAGGGCCCATTGTGAAAACAGGAAGCTCTTTCCCACCGGCACAGGAAATAGCCACCTGGCGTCTCATGCATGATGAAACCACACTTTCATTAACAATGTTAATACGCAATGCAACAATGCACCGCTTTTGCAGCCTGTTATGGTCATGCTTTAAGGGGAGGGGAGTATGGAAGCTTGTTTCTGCCACATAATGAAATATAAATGAGGTAATTGGGTAACACTTTACGATACGGGTTCACAAATATGCATTAATTCATGCTTAACTAATGCATAGATAATCATGAGTTAATGTATAACTAATGAAGAACTAAACCATTAATTAATGATTACTGCATCAGCAACTAATAAAGAGTCTATATGATTAATAGATTAAGTAATACATGAATTGCTATTAATTCAATGTGTCATTGTGTATTAATTCCTAAACATATTTTATGAACTAATAGTATAAATTAATGTGTTAATTACCACAATTAGTCAAAGCTATGCACCTCAACTTCTAGTTGTCTGCTTTAATTAACCCTCAGGTGCTCTTTGGTCATTTCTGACCGAAAATTTTCTGTTTTGAATTTAAAAATCACAGCTTCATTGGAATGTTACGAAACTTGGTGACTTTTATGGCATTGGGTATGTGACCAAAAAAAACTGAGGTCATGATTCGAGCAATTTAAGTGGTCGTAAAAAAATTAGTCACACTTTTGCTCTTCTGTCAAAAATGACAACCCATAGGAAATGAATGGGAAATTGACACACACAAAAAAATTCTACATCTACAAATCAGCCACAATTCTAAAAAAAAGTACACCGCATGAAAGGGTGACACTCTACAACATCCAGAGTGCAAAACAGACACATCGACCAACACACACACACACATACAAACACACTTTTATACAAGTACACACCAATAAATTTTGATTACAAAAAGTATGTTTTGAATTTTTAAAAATCATAGCTTAATCGCAATGTTACGAAACTTGGTGACTTTTATGGCATTATGTATGTGAACACAAAAAATTTAGGTCATGATCTGAGCATGCTAAGTGGTCTTAAAAAATAGTCACACTTGTGGTCTTTGGTCAAAAATGACCCCATAGGAAATGAATGGGAAATTTAAAAAAAAGAAAAAAATGTGAATTTTAGTTTTATCTAGTGGTTACACCATGATTCTACGCTTTTTCTCTATACTGTAACCAGATGGTGCTAATTTTCTTCAAAAAATATATTTTTTTTAGCTAGACTCTATATTAAACTAAAACACCGCATTAATTTAAAAAAATAAATAAATAATAATATATATATATAAAAAATATATATATTTTTCCATGGCAAAAATAAACCATAAAGATTGCATAAATATTAATAAATTCAATTAAATTGTCTCAAAATACTAAATTACAAAAATAAAAAAATAAATTGCATTGGTTTTACTGGGATGGAGAAAGTTTAATTTTTAGGTGTCGGTCACTTTTGACCGGGAAGATAACAAGTGTGACTCCGAAACGAAGAGCACCTGAGGGTTAATCATTAGCTAATGATTTGCAAAGGTATCATTATGTTATGACTTTACTTGTTGGGGCACATCATTATTAACTATTCATTTAGTAATTATAGTAATTTGCACATGAATTTGCTCTAACAATGAAGTAATTAATCATGTATTAATGCATATTAGTGTACCTGTCATATTATCTGGAAGTTGAAATACAAGGCTTTGGCTCATTCTGGTAATTAACATATTAATTAACATTAGTTAAATTAGTTAAAAAAATGAGTTATTATGGAATTAATCCACAATTACATTTTAATTAAAAACAATGAATGTATGAACTAATACATTATCCTTACAGACTCTTAATTAGTTCCTAATGTGGTATTTATTAATGAATAGCTTATAGTTACACATTAATTCAGTATCATCTGTGCATTAGTTAAACATGAATTAATGCTTATTAGTGCACCCGTATTGTAAAGTGGTACTGGTAATTGCAACTCACAATTCTGACTTTCTTTCCCTCGCAATTCCGAGTGTTTCACAATTGCGAGAAATGTTAAAATTTTCAAGTCAGAATTGTTTTAAAAAATTATGATAAAAATTTTTGTTTTATTCCATGGTGGAAACAAGCCTCCATTGGGTTGTCAGGCTGTAATGTGTGTGATTCAAAGATCAGAGCTCACCTGGTGTGGACATCTGGACCTCTGTATGCTGGTCACTGTGTTCAGGCTCTATGCTTTTCTTCAAAAGAACTTCTAATAGAAATATGGACACATTTCTTTTTGTTCAGCATCAAAATGGAAGTTTCTTTTCTTTACTTATTTCATTTAAACTTTAGATTAGTCATGACACAAGATCTATATTTCTGGTGTTAGACTGTAGGGGAAAGAAAACACAATAATGCATGCAAATAATTAAACTAACCATATTGAGGACAACTAAATAAACCGGAAGTTATACTTCACTTTTCCACATTTAACTCTGTAATTTTCATCATCAGAAAAGTCCACTGATGTTCATGGACACAGTCTTGTTATGTCCGCTTGTCTTTATAGAGATGGGTCCACTAAGAAGGCTGTCGCACGTGGACACATTGGGGAACCAGCAGAACCTGATTTCACATATACCAATGCATTCTCATCCTTTAGCGTCATATAGAACGCTATATGACAAAACGGCGCTATACTACGCACATGGCACCCGTTATCGTTAATATAACAAACGCTGTGATGGGTAGGTTTAGGTGTGGGGTAGGGTAGGGTAGTCTCATATTACGCTAAAGGATTTATGACGCCTTGAGTTCATGTGTTATATAAATGATAAAGGGTACCATGTGCGTAGTATAGCGCCGTTTGGTCATAAAGCGTTCTATGCGACGCTAAAGGATGAGAACGGGCTGCATATACCCCTTTTCCACCAAAAAAGAACTGGTTCGGAACTGGTGCTGGTTTAAAGTTGGTTCGGTGTTGGTTCAACTTGCGAATCTTTCAGAACCTGTTTGTTTTTCCACTGACTAGAGCACCCAGGGAACGACGTCGCTATGTCACTGTGTACGTCGCCATATGTCTTAGCTAGAAACACTTGCAAGTACAACATTACTTTGGGATTATCTCTAACTCGTGTACCAAGAAGGCTTTAAAAACAATTGAAATGTGTAAGTCTTTTAATATTTTCGTTTGATATCTAATCTTTTCTGATAAGTTATGTCCCCTGTCTTGTTTTCTTCTTTGCTTATGTTTTCAATAATAAAAAAAAATAGAAACGCTTGCACCAACTTTCAAGCAGAACAATTACAAAGGCGGACTCCATCGTGTTTTCTGCAAATGTTTCTCCTGGCTTTGCGATCCTATTTTATGGTCAGAAAAGATGTTTAGAACACATCTAAACCCGCCCCCGACGGAAACATGACGTAGTAAAAGAACGGTTCTAGTCCAGCAAAGAGTTGATGCCGCTTTGGAACCAGTTTTCCTGGCTGAGAACAGGTTCTTTGGCTGTCGCAAAGAATACAAAGAACTGGTTCGCGCGCAGGCACCGGCTCCGAACCGGCTCTCAAAATAAAATACTTAGGTGGAAAAGATGTAATAGTGCAACATGTTCCTGGATCAACATCAGATTTGAGGGTTAAGCGCTACATCAGTGTTATTCACCTATCATTTTCCCTGATTTTAGGGATTATTTATGGGTAGGGTTAGGTTTAGAGGTAGGAATAGGATTAGGATTACATTTTCAGACAGGAATGTTGTCCCAGGATCAACAAAATATGTTGACTGAGGAATTCAACTCCTTGACTAGAGCCCAAGGACCAAACCTGTAGGAGTTGGTCTGAGGTGCTACCAATCCACAATCAGATTTCTGTCTTGCTGCATCCTGAATCATAAGCACACCGTGTTAGTTCACTGGCCAGATGAGAACTGGTTTCGCCTAACGTTTTTTCCACCTCTATTTCAGTCACCTGATGGAGTTTTGGTTCATTGCCATTGTCGCCTCTTGGCTTGCTTAGTTGGGGACACTTAATATTCAACAACATTACTGATTTAACTGCACTGACATTACTGGATGTAGACAGAATTGAGCCGGATGATGATCACTGTTTTCTGCAGAACTGCTTTATATGTGAAATTAACTAATTTAATAATGGGGTGGTGGTGGTTTTGACACATGGCTTTGGTGTGAGAGACCTGGGTTCAAATCCACTGTGAGACACCAATGTGTCCCTGAGCAAGACACTTAACCCCTACTTGCTCCAGAGGCGTGCGACTTCTGACATATATAGAAATTGTAAGTCGCTTTGGATAAAAGCGTCAGCTAAATGAATAAATGTAAATGTAATAATTGATGATGTTTACAATGGAACTGAATCAACACTGAACTGACTTCAGCTATTTTCTTTCAGAGCTGCCGTATAGTTGAAATGACTACATCATTGAATCACTTTCCTGTTATCACTGCAAAGCTGCTTTGAAACAATCTGTACTGTAAAACCCAAAACGTTAAGCTAACTCATTTCATTTGAGGAAACCGATTACAAAAAAACAAAATTTATGAGTACTCTGAACTTATTTTATTAGAGTTCACTAAAACAATAATATTTCTTAAAGGGATACTACTTTTATGGAAATCGCTCCTCATAGCTCAGAGTAACCAGACAGTTTCTGGTCTCATTGACTACCATAGTATATATTTTTTCCTACTATGGAAGTCAATGAGACCAGAAACTGTCTGGTTACTGATATTCTTCTAAATATCAGAAAATCGGTTGAATGGATTCGAAAATGGTAAAACCCAAATGTTTAACTCTGGGGCAGTTGTAAAATGAGCCTATTTCCAAAAAAGTGGAGTATCCCTTTAAATCACAATTAAACTTTATATTGCATTAAATACTGTATATAGCTGTATATAACAAACTTTAAAATGAACTCAGAGCACTTGCAGTTACTGCTAGCTCACAATATCACACACAAAGTCAAATGCAATAAGTTAAGCTAACTCATTACATTTGAAGAAACCAATTGCCTCAATTCATTTAAGTTTATAAAAAAAACAATAGGTATGAGTACTCTGAAATAATTTCAGTTGAGTTCACTAAAAGTAGATATTGCAGTCAAGAAATTAAGTGATCAAGTAAGTGTGATTAATTAAGTGATTGTTGAGCATTAATTATGAACACCTGCTGTTAACAAGCAGAATAAGAGGAAAGAGAAACACAAGAACTACATCTGACTTCCAACCACAACATTAGATGAAATCAACTGAAGATAAGATAAATCTCTCAAGATCTCAGCAGAGGAGGATTGAACAACTTCACAAACAGCATTACCAGCTTCACTTATTAGTAACCAGTTTGAGTTTTATTATGCGTCTACAGAAGTTGTTATTGTGAATGAACAGAGGTTTAGATGAAGATGGTTTATTGAGTTTCATTTGAAGACATGATAGTGGTCAGTGTTTGCTTTTGAAAGAATTGCTTTTCCAATTCATTTTCCAGTGGGCTGTGGTCAATTTAATTCCATTGCAAATCAGGGTTAATAGTTAACAAAAACCATATGAAGAGTTCAGATGCAAAAGCCTCTAAATGCCATTTGAAATGTTCTTCTAAAATGATCATTTTTATCAAGCTTGTATATTAAAGTTCAGTAATTTCACTTAAATGGCAATGAAGATTACCTATTAATTGTCATTTAAGTGAAATTACTGAACTTAAATTTATACAAGCTTGATAAAAATTGTCATTTTAGAAGAAAATTTAAAATGGCATTTAGAGGCTTTTGCATCTGAACTCTTCATATAATAAGTTTAACTTTATATATATATATATATATATATATATATATATATATATATATATATATATATATATATATTGCATTTAATTTGAGGGATTCATTGACATTCTTGAATCTCACCTTTGCTGGGATCCACTTCCTGTGGGTGAACCAACTCAGAGTCCACGTCGGTATGATCGTCAGAATCTAGTTTGATAGCAAGCACACATTGTCATGATGAACTCACATCACATCACATAGGCCTCATCATTTTTAAAGTCTATACCTGAGCCAGATACATTTTTCACTCCAGACATTCCTACCCATCACACAGGGAGTGCCTGTAGGCAGAAACAAACAAGATATGACCTCAACGTTCGGTGTCAGGACAAAAAAGTGATAAAATGCAATTTTCAATTTGATTTTGGTAATCGAAATACAATTCAGCCATTATAATAACATAAACTAACCCAACACGCATAATGATATGACGTCAAACTCCACAAGAATTACACTGGTAATAACAAAATCATAAGTTCATCCACAAAGAAAAGTATGATTTAGAACACTATACAGCTAAAATAATAAACAGGCATATAACTAGTCTTCTTTACACTAGTGGGTAAAAAAGAAACATTGTTTTATTTTTTATTACACTTTCTCTCTATTTTTCCACTCGATTTCAACAAGTAAATCATCCAAGGCCATTTAATAAAAATAAGAAAAGCTAGACATATTCACTTCAGAAGTACATTCATCTGATTTATATAACATTTTATACCTAAAAATAATATTTTTTTCTGGCTGTTGACAGTACTTTCTGATTTATGCTGTGATACAATCACTAAATATACCGTAGTTAATAAACTAGGGAAAGTATGGTAATATCTATTAGCTTTTAGCCTATTCACATGTGGCGCCTTGCCTTAAACACAGCAGCTTCAAAAATAGTCAAATGCACTATTAATATTAATATGACAACAATAAGGACATTTTCTACCATTGAGAATGGTGTTGTCTTCAATGTCGAGAGTGAGGCTGACTCTCATAGGGTCACCTGATTTGGGCCTTGAAGGTTTCCTGAGACAAAAAGCATTTTCAAACACATTGAAGAAACATTAAAATGATTATATAAGACGTATAAACTGTAGATGTTAAATGGCAATTAATTGGCGTCTTACACTGATAACTCAGTTGCTTGCTTTTTTCTGCGTGGATTTGGCATTTTCTTCAAAAAGACTGTCAGGACTATGACGATAGCCACCAAGAGCAAGATACAAAACACTCCAATAAGAGCTTTCTTCCACACCGCTAAACTGACTATAAAACACACACAAAATCAGAAAGAACCTGTGAACATTTTTAACAACATCTTCTGTAAACATTGCCACATTAATGCCAGAAACATACTCTACATGAGTATACAAGCAGGGCCTAAAACACACTTTCACACCTGCAAATAAAGACTTAAGAAAATTTACCGGCCATAAATATTTTTTACCGGTCATGTTTCTGCAAAAACAGGCAGTTATGATAACAAAATTTGATTATACAAAATTCTCTATTCCAATTTCGATACCACAGCTAAAACAACTAGCCTAACTAATATAAATTTAAAACATTGAACAAGTCACTTTTTAGGTAGAGACCAGTGTTGGGGAGTAGTTAACCACAAGTAGCGTAGCTACTAACTTAACTACATTTTTCAGTAGCTTGGCAGTAGCTCAGTTGCTTTTTAAACAGTGTAGCTTTTCCAGTAGCTACTTTTTGCAGCAAGTAGTGGTGTAGCAGTGAGCAAAAGCTACATTGTCGAGCCTGCGCGAATCAGCGCGATGCAAGGATATTTTTCTTCTTGTTAGATTACAAACTCATTTTTTGCCATTACCGCTACCTGTTGTTTAAACGGGTAGCTTGACTGTAGTTAAACTACTTTAACTTACGAGTAGCTTGTAGCTTGTCAAACTACAGTTTCAGACTATTACTTTCCCAACAATGGTAGAGACATTGAACAAATGGCACTGTATAAATTAAACAGATTAATCCTTAAATTAAAGTCACAAAAGTTAATCAGTCAAGAGCAAAGATTGATATTTTTTCTTTCTCCATTGTTGTTTTATTAACATTAAAAATTAAAAATTTGTACATAATTTTGAGTGAATTTGTCCGTTCAAGCACAAGCAGACGTAAAAGAGAGTTCAATTCGGCATTCGAGCTCTGTCTGAAACGTGAGTGACAAATTGAGTTTCCTTTCGCGTCTTCTTGCGCTTTAATATTTTAAATTTGCAAGGCTTACAATTTTGTGACGTTTCCTTTGCGTGGTTCACGTTTGTTCATGTTCTCACAACATTGCAATAATAGAATTCATAAAAATGTTGCTGCATTAACTGACTGCTTTATCTGTGTAGAGTAAGTGTAATGAAGTGTAATCAAAACAGAGAAGTTCTACTGTGGCTGATCAGGGTGATCAAATGGTGTGTTGGTGTGGTATTTAAAAATGTACCTCCAATCCTGGCTGGATAACTCCTTTTAATTTCAGTGTTGTAATTGGACGCCTCACAGTAGTAGTCACCTCGCTGGTCTCGTTCTATGGTTTTGATTATATACTGTCCTTCTAAGGCTCTGACTTTTTGGCTGGGTAAAGGGAGCCTGTTGTGATACCAGGTAAAGATGATTGGGTAAGTACCCATCTGTACACGGCAGGTGAGGGTGAGGTCTGAGCCCTCTGTGACTGTAATATCCTGTGGCTCCAGGACCGGCTTGGACACTGGTACTGATAGACAGACAGAGAAGTACCAGCTACTTTAGTCAAGAATAGGAAGAGACAATAATACTATAGCCCATTCATTTTCTGAAGACATCTTATGGTCCTTAATAACTAGAAATCACCTACCTGCTCGCAACTTTATATCACATTCATTGTATCAATGAGTCAATGTCAAATTTGTATTTGAATGTGAACAGGAATGAGATTTCTGATTTCGACTTCTGTTATTTTAAACTATTTTATGACTTCAGAACAAATATAGAATGAGTTTAATGGACCACTTTTTCACTGTAAGTAGAAAAACATTTTTTCACTGTAAGCAGAAAATTACCAGTACATTTTCTGTCAAGTTTCCCTAACCCTAAAGATAATGCAATGTCTAATTCAAAATAAATGTAAAACGAAAGCAAAAAAAATCAATACAGAAAATGTCCTCATATTCATGTCTTCTGTTCTGTTTGTTTTCATTGTCTCCTGAGTTCTAGTTCTTTCACTAGTTGTGAACTAAGTGTGTGTGAATAAATAAATAACTAAGTGTGTGTGAATAAATGATGACAGAATTTTCATTTTTATGTGAACTACCCCTTTAAAAACTTCATAAACTTGTGTTTTGACAATAGACAGATTTCACATGCATTCATAAAGTATATTCACTGTTTGTTTCTCTGACATTCTCTAATTACTTAAGACGAGTCTCTCGATTTTAAACTTGGTAAAAGAATACAAAAAGAGATACACCAAACCATAAACTTGGTAAAAGTGTTTTAAAGGGTACATATCATGCTTTTAAATCATGCATTTTTACTTATAAATCATACATTTGTGATCTATATAAAGCATAACTGCAATGCTTGGGTCTGAATTCTTCATTATTATAGCTCCACAGGCCCCTTTTTTACCCCTTTTCTGATGTGCTTCTGTGAGCAAGTCGTTTCAAGGCCCCTTTAAATAAAAAGGAGTTGCGTCTTTCCCGCCCACTTTCCAGGTCGCTGAGTTCACGGTCAGTTCAACTCTCCGCGTTCGGCCATTATTGTAGTTTGATAAGAGATACGATTACTATAGCTTCAGAAGAACATTAACACGTTAACAAAATGTCAACAACGGAAGACTTGTCCACCAAGCCTTACATATCCGAGCCAGAGCGAGCGTTTCGAAAAAGATGACGACGAACCTGCAGAACAACGTCTTCATATGGAGGCAGTGGTATGTAAGTTAACTATGTTGTGTTATTAGTGAAAGTCGACTATTTCTCTTGTTAAAACAAGCACACTGACAAAATAAATGACTGCGGTCTGATCTTACCACTAAAAATCTGTATTGATAATAAAATGATATCTTGCGTTTAAAAAGCATCAGAAAACACATCAGCTAAATGATAGAAGGAATTTACCCCTCATTCAGACGAAGTCAATCGACAAACCCTTCTGTATACTGGCAGAGGTTGTTGAAGTGGGGATCCTTAAAGTGCTTCAGGTCACTACATCCAACAACCCGAACATTTTGACTTGCCCTCTCGTAACTTCTGCATCATTGAGCTTGGACTACAAAATCGGAGCGAGAAATAATAATGGCGGATTGCTCGAAGTGTTGGACCGGTAGTCGATGTCCTTATTTGTCAGTTCCGCTGCAAATACTGTGACGTTATTGTTCAAAAAACGTCATAGACAACAGAAAAATCTGAACAGGTTGAAAAATATGACCAAAACAGAATATAAAGATATTAACGAAGCACCTGAAAAGAATAATTTAATCTTTTCTGTACTTATAAACACTCCAAATATACAACAAAATGCATTTAAGGGCTTTAAGGTCAACTGACGAATATCAAATGACAGGAAAATTGACCAATCATATTGTTCCTCTGAATGGGTGGGGCTTGTTCCCCTCTATGCTGGGGGGAACCTGATTGTGGTAGAAAATCCTGGTAAAATAGATGAATTAGATAAACAGATAAAACACTAAAATGCTAGTGAGGATGACATTGTTGCTTATTTGTTATTATTAATTTATTTTTATGTTATGTTTAATGTTATTATAATTTGAAAAGGAATTGATGTTGTTGGTGTTTAACTGCCACTCTTGTTTATTTCAGCTGGAAACTGCAGTGAATTGTATGCATAAGTATCTTTTTAGGCTGTGTCCACCAAAGCGGTTTTCCACGCGCTTGGCATATGTTTTCAATTGTTTTCAATGGGAGCGCCGCGTTTTTTAAAGGGGTGATGAACTGAGAAATCAAATTTTCCTTGAGCTTTTGACATCTAAGAGGTCAACATATTATAAGAATATCCTGTAAGTTTCAGAACTGAAAACGTCCTTGTAAGTCCAATAAAAGCTTTTATTGACACCAGCCTCAACAAACGCTTCGTTTTTGAAAGTGGGGAAATATGACGTCAAAGAGGATAAAACACCACCCCCGCAGAAGAAGATCAACACCTACTTCAACATGGCCGGTTTAGCCCCACCATTACACGCATAATTAAATAACATAAATGCCTACCTTGTGATGACAAACCGGATCAAGCTACCGAGCAATAAAGAATATTGTGCAGTGCCTGGTTGTGGAAGACAGTCACTGCATAAGCTTCCTCTGGATTCCAATAGGACTGCATGGATAAACTTTATTTTTAATGACGTTCCAGCTGATGAGGTAAAACATTGTCCGTCTGTCGCTTCATTTCACTGAGAATTGTTTTGTAAAGACTGGATTTGCAGATTACGATTAAGAGTAAAGAACAGTGCTGTGCCGTCTATATTGGATGTGACAGGAATTGTGCAACACACGGACTCTGGGTCGAACATGTATGGGCGAATCATTCCGGTTGCCATTTTACAACATTGGACGTTTTCAAAACAATTTCCCCATGTGCACCGACGGGTTAGTCGAAACTCATTATAATATGCAAAACTGTTATCCACTCACAGCAGTGGCCATTTACTTCCAAGTCTTCAATGCGAGACGCCCATAAAAACGCTTTTCAGCTAGGCTCAAAACTAGGGTTCAAAATAACCTATTACTTATTAATTTGATGTTTTTGACTGCAAAAACCAAGCGAACGTCATAAGTTGACCTCAGACAACAATATAATACAATTTAAAAAGCCAGTTCATGACCCCTTTAAACGCCATGAGTGTAACGAGGCTGAGCTTTTATTTGACACTGGAGCGCCTTAGCCCAGCGTTTTTACTGATCGCCGAGAGTTGAAAAATGTTCAACTTTGGGTAAAACGCAGCGCTCATTTTTTACTCAACTGTCCAATCACAGTAGAGGACGGGGTGGGACTAATACCTCACCGACCAACTGTCACAACATTCTGTACAACGACATCAACCAGCAGAGCTAACCCAACAAAATGAATTAAAAATATTTTTTAGTATGAAACTAATTATCAGCGAAATCAGTTACAAGTAAACTGTATTCTGTATCATAGCAACGAAACGTCTCAACAGAAAACATGCTACACTGGCAGAACGCTCTCAAGCACTCAAAGCATGGCTTCTTCAGCAGAGCGTCTGACGTTTTCAGCTGGCTAAAAACGCTTTGGTGGACACACGACCTTAAAGTTAAAAAAAAGTAGATAGAGGCTCGGTTTTTCCAATTAACTTGTGTTGCAAAAACTTTGGATGCTGTCTTGAAAAGCTTTTGTCTGTGCAGAACTGTAATATAATGACTGAATCTAAAAATGGCATCATGCACTTCCAAATTATAAAAAAATAACAGCAAAGTTTGGCACACAAATCACTGAGCATGAAGATGTCAGGGTTTGGTTCTCTTACCTATGACTTCTGCTGTAAGGGGTTGACTGGTTCTACTGATCGATGGCCCCTGGTTTTGAGCCTGACATGTGAAGCTGTAGATCTCTTCTGGAAAACTGATGGAGTCAATGCTGAAGAGTGCCTTGTCAGCAGCCTCCTCCACTCTCCTCTCAGCCATTGACATGCGGGCCTTCAGTAAGGTGTATGTTATTGGAAGTGTTCCATTCTCAGACTCACACGAAACCTTGAATGGCCGACCAACAATCACCTTATCAACAACACGGATGACTGGGGCAGAAACAGGCACTGGAAAAAAAAATGTAACCCCCCTCCAAAACATTAGGGTGCCAATTCAATAATAAATTAAATTAAATATATCTGCTTCATATCCCAAGCAGTCAGCTCTTCACTTTTAAAAATAAAGGTTCTTTATTTGCATTGATGGGTCCATGAAGAACCTTTTTATATCCATGGAAACTTTCCATTCCACAGAGTTCTTTAGATTCTCTGAAAGATGTGTGACTATATAACTGCTATTACTAAGTTATAACATGTTATAACATAGTTATAATGTAAAATGCTTTGTTCTTACAATCAATTATGTGGATAATATATGCATGTCCTCTAATGCTTTGGCTATAAGCATGAACTCTTCACCTTTAGCTTTTAAATGGAGTTGTTGGCTGGTCTTGTTAACTACTTTAGCCACTGCGACACATGAGTATTTCCCATTGGTGGCCAGGCTTGCAGTGACAATCGTAGTCGGCATCTGAATAAATGTGCCGATCTTCTTTCAGCAACGTATACTTTATATCTTCTTTTTTGATCTTCTCAGGGGAGCGTACAGCACTGCGGCAGGACAGAGTGAAGCGTTCCCCTTCAAAAACCTGATCTGGGGTCATTCTCAAAATCGGCTTCGAGAACAGTTCTAAAGAGTGAACATCAAGAGTCAAATACATTTTGTTTATTATCATCCTTTCATCCTTACTTTCGTGGCTAAATAAAATGTATTATTTGTTCATTAATAAATTAATTAATTTTGTTTTATCAAATATCTGCACGCACAGAACTCTGTACACAATATAGAATTATGTGCAATGTGTCTAAAATATTTTTTTAATGATAAAAATGTTTAATATTCCATTTTCCATTTCAATGTGATATTCCAATTCTCGCTGGAATAAGTAGCAAGGAAAACAAAGAAAACAATGAAAAAAAAAGCGAATAAACCCGTTAATAAAACAATGTCATATGGAGATGAAAGTGGACTCTTGATAGCAGAAAGCATTCTATGATGTCAAAATGTGTGTGTTTGTGGCTAGTTACCTGTGACATTTAGCTTATAGACGGTCTTCTTTTGCACGCTGCCTTTCTCTGCTTTACACACAAAGTCCCCTGAATCCTCAGCTCTTACTATGAGGCTGTATGTGAACGTTGACGGAAATTGATGCAGTATGGTGTTGCCTTTGGTAAGGAACAACTCGAGACCTGAGGAATGTCGCACCTGACATGTGATCTGCACCCTGTCACCCTCAACAACATTCACATTGGGGGAGATGCTTATTTGCGGCTTGATCGCATCAAGATCTGTAAAAAGAAAAAAAAAAGATCTGTTGATGCTAAATATAATCAGCTGTGTATATGCTCTTTAAAAAACGTTAACGGTCTTACAGAGCCTAAACTTCTGAATGGCAGTGTAAATGCTGGTCATTAATATAAAAATTATTGAATTATCTTGGATTATCTCTCACTCATGGATTATGTACGTTTTAATCTAATAAAATGTAACGTTATAATACCCCTAGAATTATAACGCCTCTCAATCCCATCACAAAATGATTATCAAATCACTGGCGACCCATTTTTTAATTCTAGGGTTTAAAAACCATTGTTTTAGAACACACAATTTTTAGCCTTTTCAATGATATCCAAACGTTCAAATAAAAAAAAAATCCAAAAATTAATTTATGTAGGCACACACAGACATCAAGAATTAGCGTGTAAATCTCAGCAATGGTGACAAACAGATCACCTCTGAACATAAGCTCATTATTTATTCATTCAGCAATGCATGATGGGAGTCATGAATTAGTTTTGATTGGTGGCACCCAGAATGCAATGCAACATGCTTTATAATTGTCACCATTGTTGAGATTCACATGATAATTATTAGGGCTGGGTGTTGCAAGGGCATCCGATACGATACGTATCACGATTGAAATATCACGATATATCACAATACAATGCGATACGAATACATATTGCGATATATTGCAATTATTATTATTTTTTTATATCCTGCTGCAATCTGGTGCCCACATACGTGGACATCACATTTTGCTTGTGTGGAGCATAATACTTAATTCTGTGTAACTGGAACATGTTTTTCACAAACATGGACACTTACACTGCCATCTGGTGGTGTCAGGAGAGAAAAAAATTATACTACACAATAAAATAAAATGAAACACTCATAATGTCAAGATGGCGGAGAGACACAGGCAATATGTCACGCAGCCACTCCATACCAAAACGTCCAAGGTAAAAATTAAATAACATTTCATTGTTGATTCTTGTTAAGTTCTGGATTATATGGTTGTATGATTAAAATGGCATGCACATTTGACAAACAGTAAAGATTTACTATGCTTCTAAATGACAATGGGACTTAGCTTCGTTGAAACTGTATAAGAATGTTAGCAAAAAAAAAAGAAATTTGTAGCTTCATCACGCACACTGGCTCACTCTGTCGAACGCGCGCGTGAACACACACTGTGCTCACGGGATCGCACACAAACTTGCTCACTCACTCGCTAACACACACTCACTCACTCATGATTGCGTGCACACACTCTCTCTCGATCGGACACTTAAAAACACTCTCTCATGATTGGACACTTAAACACGCACACGCGCTCACTCACTTGTGCTCGCACAAACACACGCTCACTCGCTCTGTAAGCTGAAAGTGTTTTTAAATTTTCCGCCATTTTCTCACTCCCACTTCCTTACATTGGCCGTAGCATGAGAGACATGAAACAACAGGACGCATCACGGAGACCGGTGTCTGCACGCACGCAATTTTTTTATAAATATCGATACACTATCAATGAAAAAATATTGCGATAGTTAGCTTTATCAATATTTTTGCACAGCCCTACTAATTGTTGATGTCTGTTTAAAAAACAAATTGTAAAAAAAGTATAATAAAAGCTTTTAAGTAATAATTTTGAATACATTGTAATAAAACACTAAAAAACACTACGTTGCGGTTAGAAATATTATGCTGTACAAGGTCATTGCTGCTATAATTAATAAAGTAAACCTAAGGGCATTTGGTGAAATCACGATTATGTTAAAACACAATCATCACCATCAAATCACCTTTTCTATTTGTCCATCTGGCTGTTATAACTCGTGTATTGCAACCAAACAACATCTAAAGTTAATGAATTAAGGGTTAAGAGCCCAACTAAAGCAAACACTAATCACCATAATGGTGACTTAAAAATTATTTTTTCTCCTACAGTGATTCTGCTTGTTAACATCAGGTGTCTTCAATAATGCTCAATTATCACTTATTTTAGGCTATGTTTACACGGAAACGATTCTGAAGAGAAAACGCAAAAGTGGCGCTACGTCATCATTTTTATTCTGTGTTTAGACGAGCGTTTTGTGTGGGAAATCCGCGTGCAAATGGTGACAGAAATGTCTGAGACAAAAAAAATTCAATGTAGTATACACTCCAGGTGGCTAGGAGTGCATACCACAGCAACAGCAAGTCCACGCGCCTGTGTACAACCTTCACTGTCAAGCAGACTTTTGCGTTTTACCCTTTACACGGGAACGCGACGGTGGAGCGATTTTAAGATTTCCACTCTGGAGGGTGGTTTCACTTTTTTGCATTTTTAAGCCTCAAAACGCCGTCGCCGTGTAAACGAAAGGCACATCCGGTCAAATATTTTTACGTTTTCACCTGCGAGCGTTCTCATGTAAACAGGGCCTTATTATTCACTCAATTATCTCATTAACTTTAACACTGCTTCAGTGTTCATTTAACACTCTGCTCAGAGTTTATATAATTCACACTTTTAAAATGTGTTGAGACACCCAACAAAAAAAAAATTCTGTCATTAATTACCCTCATGTAGTTCCAAACCAGTAATATCTTCGTTCATCTTCAGAACACAAATTAATATATTTTTTGATGAAATCCCAGAGGTTTCTGACCCTCCATAGACAGCAACATCGTTGCAGCTTTCAAGGCCCAGAAAGTTGCAATGACGTTCCTGCCTATAGAGGAAGAGGAAAGCTCTTGGATTTCATCAAACATATCTTCATTTGTGTAATTAAGATAAACAAAGGTTTTACGGGTTTGGAAAGACATCAATGAGTAAATAATTACAGATATATAATTTTCATTTCTGGGTGAACTATCCCTAAAATAATTTTGATTGTAGCCAACAATTTAGATTTTATGGGGTCTTAAGACCAAGTTTCTTTGACCAAGCAAATGTTACCTTGAACAATTACTTTCGCCGTGTTGCTTTTGTTGGAGAAGCCCGCATCAGGATGCATCATATATATATAGACACAGTGCAGGTAGACGTCTGTGAGCTTCTGCATGGCAAGAGTGGTCGTCACAGAGTTGCTCTTGCTAGAGACTCGCTTGACCTCCTGATCGTCCTCGTAGAAATAGAAGTTCAGACCGCCCATCTCCTCTGATGCAGAGCATGTGGCAGTGATGTCTTCACCCTCAGAAATTATGTCAGACTTCACCTTCAGCGTGGGGACTTGAAGGCCTGCATGGGTATAAAGACTCTTTAAAGACCCTTTTATATCCAGTGTAAGTAGACAGCAACAGCTGCTATAACAGAATTAGTAGAATTATGCTTTGATGAGCATCAGTTATGTTAGGCTACTGACCTGTGACTCTGAGTGTCTGACTGGTGCTTGTCTTGATCTTGCCGTAGATGCGGACAGCGCACTGGTAGCGACCCGAGTTTAACACCCTGGCTGGAGATAAACCACGGTCCACCACTGAGGCACTGGTATTTTTCGAGTACATGACCTGGTCGTCCTGCAGGAAGCTGAAGCTGTATGTTAGCGGCTGCGGGAGGCTGTGACTGACCTTGGCCTCGCAACGCAAGGTTAGGTTAGTGCCACTCGCCACATTAGTACCAGGAAGCACAGTCAACGTCACCTGATCAATGGTGAATGCTGCTCAGAAAGACCCAGAGATAAAACACACATTCACACTTTTGTTCCACTATATTAGAGAGGACATTGCAAATACTTCCGGTAACACTTTACAATACGTGTGCACTAATAAGCATTAACTAATGAACAGATAATACTCAATTAATGTGTAACTAATGATGATCTAAGCTATTCATTAATGATTACCACATTAGGAACTAATTAAGAGTCTGTAAGGTTAATGTATTAGTTCATACATTAATTGTTATTAATTAAATATGTAATTGTGGATTAATTCCATAATAACTCGTTTTTTTAACTAATAGTGTTAATTAATATGTTAATTACCAGAATGAGCCAAAGCCTTGTATTTCAACTTCCAGATAATATGACAGGTACACTAATATGCATTAATACATGATTAATTACTTCATTGTTAGAACAAATTCATTTGCAAATTACTACAATTACTAAATGACTAGTTAATAATGATGTGCCCAAACAAGTAGTCATAGCATAATGATACCTTTGCAAATCATTAGCTTATGATTAATTAAAGCAGACAACTGGAAGTTTAAGTGCATAGCTTTGACTAATTGGGGTAATTAACAGATTAATTTACACTATTAGTTAATAAAATATGTTATTTTTTTTTTATTTTTTTATTTTTTATTTATTTATTAGGGACCATGTACAATCTATAACATAAATGTTGCCATTTAATGCATTGTACCAGAGTTAGCCATAGGCTATTTTACATCTGCAGTCCCCTGGCAGGGTACAAATAAAAACAATCTCACTAAACACTGAACATCACTGAACAATCTAACAATCTCACTAACAATCTCTATTAAGGAATTAATACACAATGACACATTGATTTAATAGCAATTCATGTATAACTTAATCTATTAATCATATAGACTCTTTATTAGTTGCTGATGTAGTAATCATTAATTAATGGTTTATTTCTTCATTAGTTATACATTAACTCATATATAAATCTATGCATTAGTTAAGCATGAATTAATGCATATTCATGCACCCGTATTGTAAAGTGTCACCATGCTTCCATTGATTTTATGTCAAAATATCTACCGCTAAACCTAACACCCATCATAGAAACAAAACACTAGATTAAACTAAATACATGTTTGGGCCAATTTATATGCCTTTTTAATTAATGAGGACGAGTAAAATGCCCTCACTTGTCGCTTGTCATGATGATTTATTAAAATAAGTGAGGACATTTGGCCCTCACAAGTATAGTCAAACCTGTACACAAAGACATTCCATATTTCATAAATCAAAAACGTAAAAATTAAAACATTAATGAAGCAACCCCCGGCAGCAACATAGTGTCCGGCCCACATCTGGTACACATGGATTCCACACGGCCCAGTCGTGGGCTGGATACGGGCCGACACCATGTTGCTGTCTGCAGGACAGAATATAAGATCATAAAAAAAAATTCATTATATTTACAATCTGAAGCAATTTTGACAGTCAAAATAACAGAAAAATAATAGTGGCAGAAAAAGTTGTTGACTTAATGGAATTTTGTAATATTGGAATAATTATAAAATCTTATATATAATAATATAATTATTATATTAATTATATTAATATTTAAGTAAATAATAATATTAATATCATATTAATACAATTTTAATCATATTGTAAATAATCGTGAAACATCATTGTGTTTTTGAAAGGTGCATTATAAATATACAAATATTCAATATTTTATATATTATTATACAATTATTTTACACATTTATTATGGACAATTCATTGTCTGCAGTGTTACACAATAGATGGCTATTTAAAAGTAAGCATAAAAAGCGTTTTCATAAAAACCTTCTTTTGAAGAGATTATACAAATGTATTGCACTCTAAAAAAGGGGTTGTGTCTGAGATCATTTTAGTTAATTTTAGTTAAATCTGCTGTGAATTCCGCAAACTCACTCTCACATGTTTATATTGTCTTTAAGGTAATCATATAAAATATACTTAATGAGTAAAATATAATTGAATGTAATTTATATTGAAATTTGTATGTAATATTTTGAAATAAATTTGTAATCACACATTGTTATTGTGAAATATTTAAAATATATTAAGTATAAATGTAATATTGAATAACACACTTTAGTTAAAATCATAATCAAGTACTTTACATGTGCTTTAGTCAACACATAAAAATAAGTGCACTTCTTTAAACAACGACAAAATATTATTGAAACATAATGATTTAAGTAAAACTTTTAATTTGACATCATTACTAAGTGTGTTTTAACATGTTAAAAAAGTCGTGGAAGTGTCTTTTATTTCAGTAATTTTATAATTTTTGCAATTACAGGTTTTAAAATATTCTTTTAAGATTTGAAGAACACTGCAATCTATTAAGTGCACTTATTTTACGCAAGGGGTGAACTCTGGGGTTATCTTCTCAGTGAAGGGTAAATCAATGCACCAGTATAGTCCCGTATGTTCACTTCTAAAGAGTCATCCTCCCAGTATGTTTACTTTGAGCAGAACACCTTCAGCTCTTTTCCTGAAGTCTTAAAGAAGGCCACACTGAGAAGTGTGGAGAGCAGCTGGCGTTCCCAACAGAAAGAAGAGGAAGGAAGGAAAGCACATAAACAAACACAAAACATCATTCCCTGAGGAGAACAGAGCCTGTGATTTCTGCCGCACAGACTCTGAACCCGGCCAACAAAACACAAGTTCTCATCTCCGCTGTACACGTCAGTAAGTACAGCGGTAATGGTGGCGGGTTGATTAGAAAGCGACAGTTGTGGGTTGGAAATGGAATCTGCATCCCTGATTTTGTTTGAGCCTCTAATTAAACGCAGACTAAACTTCTTGCTATTATACGAAGCGCAAACTTCCTCTGAGCGGCTAAACAGTCCGTGACAAAATATCTGTGAAGGATCAAAGCATCCGAGCGAATCACAGATCTGCTCTGGCTAAAAATACATCCCAGAAGAGAAGTCCCAGAAAAGCACAGAACTGTAAGGATATTTCACTGCTCCCTTTGCCCGACTATATGAATCGGAGTGGTCAGTTCAATCTGAGAGAGGTAGAAATAACTCAACAGCCCTAAAAAATGTCCTCTTGACCAAAAACCAGTTGCCTCGCATGCAAATAAAACTGAACTGAGGACTTACCTGCCTGTGTGTTGGCCAATTGCCCTGCAGATGAGAGCAAAAGTGAGAAAGAGGTGAGACAAATGAATAAAAAAGAGGATGAGATGGTCTGAATCAGTCCGTAGTGTCCTTACACAGAGCGCTCAGGCCGAGCCAGAGAAGACACGCGCTCATCTTCACAGGTGAGTGTTCATGAATGTGAAGGACGCCGAGGATGGAGAGAAGGGGCAGAGTGCTCGCACTTATCACATGGAACAGCCTTTCTTTGTTTAACGTGAAACAGGAAATGTGTTGCTTCCTCAGGATGTGTGTTTTTGTAAAGCTTAGTTCGTTCAGGTCCTTGAAAACATTGCCATTCGGTTTACTGTCTCAAAGGCCTCCTGTTTTCAGCTGAAGACATCACAGCGATATATGAGATTAAGAAGATGATGAACGGTGTGGCATCTGTCCAGCTCAAACACCAAAAGTACCATGGTAGCACTCCTTAGGTTTTTTGGGACATGGTACCATAATATAAAATTTCTTGACATGGGAATATGGATGCACCGTGATTGTTTGGTTGTAACTATGGTTGTAAATTGGACATTTTGTTGATATTATATGGTTTTGAACACAAACCATAGCAAAACACATTTTTCGCTATGTATCATGATAGAATGATTTTTCTTTTGCCAAATGATGATCTACTGCTCTCTGAGCATAATGAGTGAAGCTTAATCAAGTCAAGCTCCACCTCTCTGGACATAATGGGTGGAGTTATGTTGCACATGCAAAACAGGCCTGTAAATACCATTGACACATGTTTTATATAATACTATGTATTCTGGGCATATATTTATTGCACATATATTGTCAGCAGCCATATCACCCTGTAGCCCAAGACTGGTTGCCCAATGAAGCTAAGCTGGGTTGAGCCTGGTTAATACCTGGATGGAAGACCTTCTGAGAAAACTAGGTTGTTGCTGGAAGAGAGTAAGACCAGTAGGGGGCACTCACCCTCTGGTCTGTGTGGGTCATCCAAGAGATGATGCACATTGGTGGTGGTTGAGGAGATTCCCCCTTCTATGTAAAGCACTGTGAGTGCAGAGAAAAGTGCTATATACATGTAATGAATTGTTATTATTTAGACTAATATTTGAGTATTTGGATATAGCACCATAGTAAAACAATGTATTTCTGAGTCATGTAACATGATATTTCTAACATTAACATGTTCACGAGTTCACACTTACATATAATTGAGGAATAAGATTTAATGCGTATTTGGCGTGCTGTCCGGAGGGAGGGCTCCGAGCTCGGAATTCGGCCCGAACCCAGAGTACTCCCCCCGTATGTAAGTGATTTTTGAGTGTGGAGAACTAGGAGTGTGGAGATGGGGTGGAGGAGGGATGCTGCAAACTGTCAATGGATCGAGGTAAGACTGCTGAGTCTATTTGTACCCTCTTATCATTGATTGCTGATTGCCGTCCACTCGTGTTAATCATCTGCACGTGCTCCTCCCGAACTTAGTTAATAAAACTTCATTTCACGAGTTCACACTTACATATAATTGAGGAATAAGATTTAATGCGTATTTGGCGTGCTGTCCGGAGGGAGGGCTCCGAGCTCGGAATTCGGCCCGAACCCAGAGTACTCCCCCAAAAAGCATAAAGAGCAAAAGGACAGCCGCCGGACTATAGACCCCCCCCCCCCAAAGACGCAGGAAATTTGGCGGGCTGGCTTTTCGATAGCTTGATCTCTTTGACCGGACTCGCTGGACGGAGGAAATGGAAAGATAGATACGTGCTGTGTCCGCTGGGAGGCAAGTGCTCGCTGGACAGGGGAGAGTTAGATAGAAGTACGAAGTACGTCTGCTGGGAGACCAAGTGCTCGCTGGACGGGACAGTGATAGAGATAAGTATGAAGAACGTCCGCTGGGAGACTGACGCTCGCTGGACGGAAAAGTTAGAGGTAGGTGCATACGTCCGCTGTGAGACCGATGCTCGCTGGACGGGAAAGTGGTAGAGGTAGGTATGTAGAACGTCCGCTGGGAGACTGATGCTCGCTGGACGGAAGGTTAAAGGTAAGTGCATACGTCCGCTGGGAGACTGATGCTCGCTGGACTAGAGAGTTTGGAGCTAGGCGCTTAGTACGTCCGCTGGGAGACCGATGCTCGCTGGACGGAAAAGTTAAAGGTAAGTGCATACGTCCGCTGGGAGACTGCTGCTCGCTGGACGGAAAAGTTAAAGGTAAGTGCATACGTCCGCTGGGAGACTGATGCTCGCTGGACTAGAGAGTTTGGAGCTAGCGCTTAGTACGTCCGCTGGGAGACTGATGCTCGCTGGACTAGAGAGTTTGGAGCTAGGCGCTTGGTACGTCCGCTGGGAGACCGATGCTCGCTGGACGGAAAAGTTAAAGGTAAGTGCATACGTCCGCTGGGAGACTGATGCTCGCTGGACTAGAGAGTTTGGAGCTAGGCACTTAGTACGTCTGCTAGGAGACCGATGCTCGCTGGACGGAAAAGTTAAAGGTAAGTGCATACGTCCGCTGGGAGACTGATGCTCGCTGGACTAGAGAGTTTGGAGCTAGGCGCTTGAGTCCGTCCGCTGGGAGACTGACGCTCGCTGGACGGTAAAGTTAGAGGTAGGTGCATACGTCCGCTGTGAGACCGATGCTCGCTGGACGGGAAAGTGATAGAGGTAGGTATGTAGAACGTCCGCTGGGAGACTGATGATCGCTGGACGGAAAGTTAAAGGTAAGTGCATACGTCCGCTGGGAGACCAATGCTCGCTGGACAGAAGAAGAGGAAACATAGATGCATGCAATGTCCGCTGGGAGACCAATGCTCGCTGGACAGAAAAAGGAGAAAACATAGATGCTTGCAATGTCCGCTGGGAGACCAATGCTCGCTGGACAGAATTATGCGATGTCCGCTGGGAGACCAGTGCTCGCTGGACAGAATTATGCAATGTCCGCTGGGAGACCAAATGCTCGCTGGACAGAATTATGCGATGTCCGCTGGGAGACCAATGCTCGCTGGACAGAATTATGCAATGTCCGCTGGGAGATTAATGCTCGCTGGACAGAATTATGCAATGTCCGCTGGGAGACCAATGCTCGCTGGACGGAAAGAGGAAAATGAGAGTTTGACCAGGAGATTTTCTCGTACTCCGTCCGCTGTGAGACCAATGCTCGCTGGATGAAAGAGAAAATGTAAGTGCTCTACTGGGAATGCTTTCGCTCCGTCCGCTGCGAAACCAAATGCTCGCTTGACGAAAGAGGAAAACGGAAAAGAGGAAAATGAGAGCTTGTCCAGGAGATTTTCTCATACTCCGTCCGCTGTGAGACCAATGCTCGCTGGATGAAAGAGAAAATGTAAGTGCTCTACTGGGGAAGCTCTCACTCCGTCCGCTGTGAGACCAAATGCTCGCTGGACGGAAAGAGGAAAATGAGAGTTTGTCCAGGAGATTTTCTCGTACTCCGTCCGCTGTGAGACCAATGCTCGCTGGACGAAAGAGAAAATGTAAGTGCTCTACTGGGAAAGCTTTCACTCCGTCCGCTGTGAAACCAATGTTCGCTGGACGGAGAGACAGGAAAGGAATTTTATTTTATTTATTGTTTGGTGGGCCTTTGTGGAGCTGGTTGGTCCTGACGTAGCTTTGGAAAGCATCCGCAGAGCAGAGAAAATAATCCATTAGGGGTTTTAACAGGAATAGTAATTTTGAATAGTGAGGTACTGGAGAGAAGACATAACTGCTATAGCAGTGTAGGAAATTAGCCAGAGAAACAGAGCTCCTGAGGGAGCAGAGGACACATACTGCTGTGGCAGTGGAGAACTTACCTGGAGAAAAAGAGCTCCTGTGGGAGCAGAGGAGACATCACTGCTGTGGCAGTGTAGAGAATTAGCTAGAAAAACAGAGCTCCGGTGGGAGCAGAGTAGACATCGGTGCTGAGGCCGTGTAGAAAATTAGCCAGAGAAAAAGAGCTCCAAAGGGAGCAGAGTAGACATCACTGCTGTGGCAGTGCAGAAAATTAGCCAGAGAAGAAGAGCTCCTGTGTGAGCAGACGACACGTACTGCTGTGGCAGTGGAGAAAATTAGCTAGAAAAACAGAGCTCCAGTTGGAGCTGAGGAGACATTACTGCTGAGGCCGTGTAGAAAATTAGCCAGAGAAACAGAGCTCCTGTGGGAGCGGAGGAGACATTACTGCTGGGGCAGTGGAGAAAAATTTGCCAGAGAAATAGAGATCCTTTGGGAGCAGAGGAGACAACACTGCTGTGGCAGTGTAGAAAATTAGCCAGAGAAATAGAGCTTCTGTGGGAGCAGATTAGACATCACTGCTGTGGCAGTGGAGAAATTAGCCAGAGAAACAGAGCTCCAGTGGGAGCAGAGTAGACATCACTGCTGTGGCAATGTAGAAAATTAGCCAGAGAAACAGAGCTCCAGTGGGAGCAGAGTAGGCGTCACTGCTGTGGCAGTGGAGAAACGTACCTGTGTAAATTGAGCTGTGGTGTGAAGCTGAGCGAAGGGGGAAGTAGATTGGGGCCTGGCGGGCCGATGATCATCTTCTTGAGCGTAATCAAAGACGCGGAAAAAGAGGGGAGATTAAATCCTTGCAGGATTATGCGCATCTTTATTAACGTTTGAAAATAGCTTAGGGAGCTTTTACCCTGGCAGTTAAGTCCGTAACGGGGCACGATTCGCATGAAGAATCGCTAATGTGAATGCAGTCATGGGACCCGAGTGCGCACTGGGGTACCGAACCCGAAACTACCTGGAGGAGGTGGTCTGAGTTCGGTTGCTCCCGAACCGTGCCGCGCTTCGCATGTATGTGAAAGCAGCTCGGGTGCGCACTTGTTCAGGAAGTATCCTGCGCATGCGTTTTAGCTTATTGTGATGTATTGCGTTAAGTAAATAAGGGATGATAGTGTTGACGAATTACCTTGGATACAAGCGAGAGTCAGCCTGCAGTGTTTTCGAGCATTGTGCGTGGAATCAGAGCGACACATTTGGAAATCCACTTTCTCCTTAAGAGTCCGTTTGTAAGCGGCAAAAATCAACCTAATAAATAAACCTGTAAAATAAAGCTCAACCTATAACAATAAACCTGTTATGTCCATTCAACTGCGCAAAATAGCAGCAAATTGAAATAAATAAATGAATGAATAAATAAATAAATAAATAACACAATATTTACCCGCGTTCTGCTTTCTATCATGCGCCGTGCGCGTTTGCGATGATGTAAGATGCATGCATGCAAGCGCACCAGGGTTCGATGAGAATCAAGTTGAGTGTGAAACCAGACCCACGCTGCGGGGGCGTCGGGAACAAACGCGCTCGGACCGCAGCAAGCGAGCCCAGTGTAAAAGCCCCCTTAATTCTCATTTTATTTATTTATTTGTCGTTTCTAAGGGTCACGTTCCCGATTTGTTCGTTCTTAATCAGTAAACCAAACGGTGACGCTGTGAATTTGAATTAGTCTTTATTTACATGAGACTTGATTGTGTTGACAAATGAAATCGGTTACAGCCGCGGTTTGTGTTAAAAATATTAAAGGAGGAGTCGATTCCTCTTAATGGAATCGACTCCAACGCAAATCGTTTACGGAACTATTTAAAACGTGTGATCCTCCGATCACGATTTGTGTCCAGATAGCATAACTTGCTAGTCATTCGACAATTGAAGCGATGCACAGTTCAATCAGGGACACAAAACTTTGAGCTAAGCACTCACAGAGTTGACCCGGCAGATGTTGAGAGTGTGGATCAGCCGGAAAAAATCTGCAGCGTGGCTTAGCTTACGGCCTGTTGTGGCGGCTTGACGCTGGAGGAAGGTCCATTCCTTTGCGTTAAGAGAGCAGCATTGCCTTGTCTCTATGGCAGGAATTATTGAATGGTCCGGTTTAAAGAAATACACGGAAATAGATTGCGGATGTTTCGCCGCGAGGACCAGTTTGTTTGGCCTGATGCCCACGAGATGATACCGGGTTGCGGCAAAGATTCCGAGGAACGGAAATTTCTTTATCGAGACGGGAAGAGCTAGATTCGGACGTGGCCAAATGCTGCAAACTGTCAATGGATCGAGGTAAGACTGCTGAGTCTATTTGTACCCTCTTATCATTGATTGCTGATTGCTGTCCACTCGTGTTAATTATTCTGCACGTGCTCCTCCCGAACTTAGTTAATAAAACTTCATATGTTGTACCATGGTAGTACCATGTATTTTTGTTTTGACATCCATCATGGTATTATTATCTCTCTTGAACATGGTACAATGACAATACTATGTATTTTTTGATCATGCACCATGGTAATATCATGTATTTGTAAATATGTGCTATGGCATTTTATAAGTATGCCATGCACACTTACCTAAAGGATTATTAGGAACACCATACTAATACTATGGTTGACCCCTTTCGCTTTCAGAACTGCTTTAATTCTCTGTGGCATTGATTCAACAAGGTGGTGAAAGCATTCTTTAGAAATGTTGGCCCATATTGATAGGATAGCATCTTGCAGTTGATAGAGATTTGTGGGATATCCAGGGTACCGAAGCTCCCATTCCACCACATCCCAAAGATGCTCTATATTGGGTTGAGATCTGGTGACTGTGGGGGCCATTTTAGTACAGTGAACTCATTGTCATGTTCAAGAAACCAATTTGAAATAATTCAAGCTTTGTGACATGGTGCATTATCTTGCTGGAAGTAGCCATCAGAGGATGGGTACATGGTCAGAAACAATGCTCAGGTTGGCTGTGGCATTTAAACGATGGCCAATTGGCACTAAGGGGCCTAAAGTGTGCCAAGAAAACATCCCCCACACCATTACACCACCACCACCAGCCTGCACAGTGGTAACAAGGCATGATGGATCCATGTTCTCATTCTGTTTACGCCACTGACTCTGACTCTACCATCTGAATGTCTCAACAGAAATCAAGACTCATCAGACCAAGCAACATTTTTCCAGTCTTCAACTGTCCAAATATGGTGAGCTCTTGCAAATTGTAGCCTCTTTTTCCTATTTGTAGTGGAGATGAGTGGTACCCGGTGGGGTCTTCTGCTGTTGTAGCCCATCCGCCTCAAGGTTGTGTATGTTGTGGCTTCACAAATGCTTTGCTGCATACCTCGGTTGTAACGAATGGTTATTTCAGTCAAAGTTCCTCTTCTATCAGCTTGAATCAGTCGGCCCATTCTCCTCTGACCTCTCACATCAACAAGGCATTTTCGCCCACAGGACTGCCGCATACTGGATGTTTTTCCCTTTTCACATCATTCTTTGTAAACCCTAGAAATGGTTGAGCGTGAAAATCCCAGTAACTGAGCAGATTGTGAAATACTCAGACCGGCCCATGTCAACAACCATGTCACGCTCAAAATTGCTTAAATCACCTTTCTTTCCCATTCTGACATTCAGTTTGGAGTTCAGGAGATTGTCTAGACCAGGAACACACCCCTAAATGCATTGAAGCAACTGCCATACTTGATTAGATAATTGCATTAATGAGAAAATAAACAGGTGTTCCTAATAATCCTTTAGGTGAGTGTATAGGTATTATCATATTAAGGTCTGATACAGTCACTTATTATTTCTACTGCCGTTTACAATGTTTACTGGAACGAGGGAGGCGCCACCTGTCAATCACATGAGATCCACCACCAGCGAACCACAACCATCCAAATGAATTCCCCATGGACAAAATCAAGCCTCGCCCTACATTTTTTTCATCTTTGAGAAGCTGTTTCACCCAGATATATGTCATAATAGGTAAGACAAGACTCTCACAAAAAGTCATACTCATCTTTTATCAGATCCATAGAGAGAATAGCCTCTGCAAAAGTGACCCTGACACCACAAGCCATGTTGGGCACATGACAGAAAGCCTTGTTCAAAGAGAATGAGTAAAAACCAAATGTCAAGTGCCTCTAGATTTCAAGTTTCTGAATATCAGATAAGAGTATCTGTCTCACTGGCCAACGAGCACTGCTGTTACGTTGCAGCGTGCAAGTTTGACCACTAGATGTTGCTCTAAGTTTGCAGGGAGAATATTGGGTGCAGTGAGACTATACAGTCTATAAAGAGGCATAGGTTTGTGTTGATGTTAAATTAGTATAATGCTCAATCTCTACATCATCAGAGACAAGAACTGAGCAAAAAGGTATTTCTTTTCCTTCACTAAATTACTTGTCAAAACAAGCTGGGATTCCTCTGGATGAGAGAATTAATTGAAGCTGTCACATTCACTGCAATGTGTGATGCTTTTGAGCGAAAGCCTCTGTTCATGGCAGTTTCTTTCCTCACTCGCCTGAGGGAACTCCTGAATTAATAGAGCTAAATGATTCATGCTGTATATGTTTGAGAATAATTAGGCATCTATCTTGCCACACCAACACACCAGTTTAGTCTTTTTCACTGAATTAGCTCTGGTTCAGCGGCACCATCCCAAACACAGGATGTCGTGCTGCCCACATGAAAAAAGATTCCAAGATCACAAAATCAGAGCACATTCAGCACAATGAAGAATCAGTGACCAACACTAATACTCCATTGTCTTTCTGCTTTAGCTGCCTGTTAAACTCTATTTTAGTAGCACAGCTCTTTTTCAGCAAATGGACATTTAGGTTTAGCTTGGGCTTGTTGTAAAGTGACACAATGCTCACGGCCACAACACAGCACAAATATGTGCATGAACTATGTGTTGCCTCAACTAAGAGGCTGTCTAAAACAAAAGTGCTCAGCAAAATCCTGAAACAGCTTATCATCTCCATAGCTTTATTTTAACAGCATTATAGCACCATCTACAACATCTTAGCATACATCGACACTACCTAATAACCACTCAGAACAACTTAGCAACCATAGCACTATTTTACACACTAGCGTTCAAAAGCTTGGGGTTGGAAAGCGATGGTCATTTAAAAAACATTAGCATTATGCTCAACAAGGCTGCAAACTTGGGAAACAAACTTGGGAAATATTAATTACTGTTTACTATTTGATTTTTATTTTTTTAATGCTATTAATTGATTCCTGTATTCAAAGCTGAATTTTCAGCATCATTACTCCAGTCTTCAGTATCACATACTTCATCAAAAATCTTTCTAATAAGATGATTTGATGCTCAAGAAACATTTCATAATATTATTAATGCTGAAAACAGTTGTGCTGCTGCTTAATATTTTTGTGGCAACCTTATTTTTTTCCACGATTCTTTGATAAATAGAAACATGTTGGGTGAGACATCGTTTTGTTCATGGGGAATCAATTGAAGGATTGTGGTTTGCTATTGGTTGATCTCAGGCGAGGTACAAATTGTCCTGCCTTTGCCAGTAAACATATAATCTGAGGCAAGGGACAAAGGTACAAAAGCTGTTACTGGGGTGGTAGTCACCATCAGGGTGCAATAAAAGTTTGAAAAGAAACAGAATACCAGGAAAACAAATAGACAACAGGTGTGCAAATTAATCAAACCATAGAAACTATAACACAGCAAACTGGGACACGGAACTGAAATACAAGTCGAATCAGATATAGGAGGGCAAGAGGGGGCTTTGGACTAGGGAGAAAACAGAAGAGGGGGCTCAGGAGAAGGGTACA
This sequence comes from Hybognathus amarus, assembly GCA_030378365.1. Taxonomy (NCBI): domain Eukaryota; kingdom Metazoa; phylum Chordata; class Actinopteri; order Cypriniformes; family Leuciscidae; genus Hybognathus; species Hybognathus amarus. The sequence goes on from JAQIUQ010002048.1 coordinate 110,522, forward strand.
TGACAGAAACCAGAGAAATGTATTTGCCAGGGATGAGCTGAAGGTGGTAGGAACCATGGCAGAGAAAATGGTGGGAGGAGCCAGGGTGGAACCTCCAGCAAGAGAACCAGGATGAAAGCCCACGGTAGAGTCGAGGGAGGGAGGAGCCAAGGTGGAGACTTGACTGGCTGAACCAGGGGGAACATGCGACCAAGATGGAGCTGCTGGCGGTGAAGTGCCAGGCGGAGGTGAATAACTGATGAAACGGGGCGATACCAAAGGTCCTGGAGGGCATGGCTGAGCCACAGCGATGAGCAACCGAGGAAAAGCCGGGGTGCTGGAGGACTAAAGGCGAAGGAAGAGCGACCAAGGACCAAGGTAAAGCTCAAGGGAAGGGAGAGCCCGACAGAGCCAAAGGTCTGGAGGGACAAAGAGCAGCTAAAGGCCTGGAAGTCCATGGCGCAGGCAGAGCGACAACTGACCAAGGTAGAGCTGAAGGGACATAGAAGCAAGGTGGAGCCATAGGGATAATGGTCCCAGGTCGAGCCAAGGGGGCGAGGAGCCACAGTGGAGTTGACAGGCCGAGGTAGAGTTACAGACTCAAAAGTTCTGGGCGGACCTAGAGAGTCTACACTCCAGGAATGTACTGACAAACACGGAGCTTGAGGTGATTCCAAACAGCAGGGTTGTGGACTCAAGTCGCATGGTTTAGGGCAGAGTGACCATCGTGATGGGCTCAGGCTCATCCATCGCTGGGATGGTGGCTGTGGCTGGAACACAGTTTGGTCTCACTCTTGTAGATGGTTAAGGGGAAATCATTGTGGAGAGTACTCACTCTCTACCCACTCTTCATACTCCATATAGGTCCCTAGATGATCGTCTCCTCATCAAGCATGCTCTCGTCTTGATGTTCAAGCTGGCCTGAAAAACCACAGAGACCCTGCTGCTAGATCCCATCCGAACCCTAACCCGCCAGGTTGCAAATAAAGTTGATGAAACCTTGATCTCAGTAGCATAATCATTTAGCAGAACTCAAGATACTCAGAATTACAGGAACAGAACAACCAAACGTAAAACGTGACTGACAATGAAAGGGGGCTTAAATGGGGCTTAAATAGACAGATTAACTAAATGAAACTAAATGAAAAACAGGCGTGCAATTAATCAAACCAACTGACAAGAACACAGAAAACTGGGACACAGAACTGAATATAAAGCAAAAACCCACCAAATCATAAACAAAACACAGGCCAACCATACAGTGGTATCCTTCTTTGTACCTTATTTATTCATATCAGTACCTGAAATGTACATGTTATTTGTGTAGCAATTAGATCCTACATTAGTATTTCTTTATATAAATGTACATTATTTTAGTAACCTACTTTTTATCACTGTACCACCCCAGTGACATATTTTCTACAGTTCCCCAAGAGTGGATGGCTTTTTCCATTGGAATGGTTAAAAAATATTTTATAAGGCAGCATTATAATGCTATCTATACCTTTTTTAGGAACAGGCTTTCACCAGGGACGCACTTACGTTGCCTTCAAATATTGCCACTTGGCTTTGGAACAGAGCCTTTGTTTTCCATTTGGCTTCCTCAACATCTAATGATCTGGCTGTATCAGCAATGGGGAAGTAATGATTTGCAGACTGCTTTGAAGGAGCTGTGCAACACATTTAGTATTGTAACAACCCGCATTAAAGTGCAAGCTTGATTTATTTAGGTCCTGGCAGTAGCTGTCTTGATGGAGGGGGTCATGCGTTGAGGGTCCTGATTAATGGTTCTACCTGAAGCTGCAGTGCCTGCACTGGGCTGAACCGTTAGAAAGAGCGGCTCTTTTCGAGCACAGAGCGGGAGTCATAAAAATCACTCAGGCTCTTAATAGTGCCTGTCATGGAGGCAAAGAGCGCCAAGGTAACAAGCTGCATGTGGGAAAACAAACTGGTGTGAGGATAAATGTTTCAACACCAGCATTACCGAGCAAGTTAAATAAGATTAAATGGCAACCGATAACTCACACATGGTGCTTGAATTTACCATTATGCTATGCGTTTTTATTTCAGCTATTTTCTCACTTATAGCATGAGCAGCTAGTAATTCCTTGATTTGTTATTGCACATTTGTTATGAATTTGAAGTTTACAATTCAGCTAGAAAGGCACAGCTGCCACTTCTCTTTGGATGCATGAGGCGAAAATTGAATTGACAAATGTTTTGCCAAGACACTGACAGCCATGAGATGTAATATTTGCCTAAATCTGAATGAGGGTGACAGGTGCATTTTGTTTTTGACAAAGAGACAATGAAGACAGGGACATGCACCAGACGTGACAGGTCTTTGCTTTTTCCCGCAGACACGTGTCTATGCTAAAGGCGGCCACTTACATTCTCTTAATCGGTAAAATCTAGGTCATTCTGCGGTTGCTGTGCAAATGTCCTCACATGTGACAAGGGGAAAACAATTAAAGACATGCTTTTATAGCTTTCTGTGTCAGTCAAAACTATGATTTTATCTAGCACACTGATCTCAGCAATATTATCAATCACCTAATATTAAAGTGATAAATCCAATCTAAATTCATCCTTAGGGAACGGGACAGATGAATTAAAATCGATAGCGATTTAGAGACAATTCCTTTTCAAAACCCTATAGGATTTTATAAAAGCCCTCATAGGATGTTTAATTTAATTCAGGAGTGACTGCTCTCATTTTCTGTAAATTCATCAGGTCATTTAAAGTAATTTTAACTGTTTTAGTGCACTTTATGAGTGACCTTACATGAACTTCAAAACTTAATTTGCAATTCAGCACCTTGGATTTAAAAAATAATAATAATGTGCAAATCTACATTCACCAAAAGGATTATTAGGAACACCATACTAAAACTCTATTTGACCCCCTTTCGCATTCAGAACTGCCTTAATTCTACGTGGCATTGATTCAACAAGGTGCTGAAAGTATTCTTTAGATATGTTGATTATGGGGGCCATTTTAGTACAGTGAACTCATTGTTATGTTCAAGAAACCAATTTGAAATGATTCGAGCTTTGTGACATGGTGCATTATCCTGCTGGAAGTAGCCATCAGAGGATGGGTACATGGTGGCCATAAAGGGATGGACATGGTCAGAAACAATGCTCAGGTAGGCCGTGGCACTTAAATGATGCCCAATCAGCTCTAAGGGGCCTAAAGTGTGCCAAGAAAACATCCCCCACACCATTACATCACCACCACCAGCCTGAACAGTGGTAACAAGGTTCTCATTCTGTTTACGCCAAATTCTGACTCTACCATCTGAATGTCTCAACAGAAATCGAGACTCATCAGACCAGGAAACATTTTTCTTCAACTGTCCAATTTTGGTGAGCTCTTGCAAATTGTAGCCTCTTTTTCCTATTTGTAGTGGAGATGAGTGGTACCCGGTGGGTCTTCTGCTGTTGTAGCCCATCCCGCCTCAAGTTTGTGCGTGTTGTGGCTTCACAAATGCTTTGCTGCATACCTCAGTTGTAACGAGTGGCTTATTTCAGTCAAAGCTCTTCTATCAGCCTGAATCAGTCGGCCCATTCTCCTCTGACCTCTCAGCATCAACAAGGCATTTTCGTCCACAGGACTGCCGCATACTGGATTCTGGAAACCCTAGATATGGTTGTGCATGAAAATCCCAGTAACTGAGCAGATTGTGAAATACTCATACCGGCCCGTCTGGCACTAACAACCATGCCACGCTCTAAAATTGCTTAAATCACCTTTCTTTCCCATTCTGACGTTCAGTTTGGAGTTCAGGAGACTGTCTTGACCAGGACCACACCCCTAAATGCATTGAAGCAACTGCCATGTGATTGGTTGATTAGATAATCGCATTAATGAGAAATTGAACAGGTGTTCCTAATAATCCTTTAGGTGAGTGTATATGCGCTGCAGTAATGATACATTTTTGTAGGCTGGTCTGATTTGGTGTATGGCCATACAGACCCGAGCCAGTTTAGGTTGAGTGCTGAGAGTGGGTCTCATTTTACAATGTGGTAAATTGTATGTAGCTGTGAGCCATTAAACTTAAATTTATTATATTTTCCCCATCAATGTCATACTATTTTATTAGATATATTTATTATTTTTTTTTCTTCATTTTAATTCCATTTATTTTTCCTTTTTTCCCAAATTTTCTTTTTTCTTAACTAACTAAATTTGTAAATTAATGATTTAATTCATATAATGAAGCAAGCTTAAAGTGGTTCAGGGAACTTTAACATTATTTCTGCTACTTGAGTTCACTAGACGCTAGGTGTTTTTTTCTAAATTGTTCCACTTATTTTGTTGAGTTAAAGCAATGTAAAAATATATGTTGTCATAACTAATTAATCATATAATGTTTTACAGTGCCATTTTCCTGGATGCATTCACACCATCAGTAGGAACTCTGAAGTGACGTAAACCGTCTGAAAAGGGCATCATTTAACAACATCAACAACTGGAGGACGGCATGATCAGAGCTGTGTTTTTGCTGTGTGTCATGGGTTTCATGATAAAGGAAAAGGTTGAGAAGTGCCCGAAGCTTTGGCATTGGTCCATCTAACCCTGTTTTCCAAGTTTGTGGAGTTGGATACATGCAGAAAAGTAAATAAACTGTGTGTTAACACTGCTTTTTGAAAATGGTGGGTGCCTGTGTTTCGTTTGACATTTGTTCGTATTTAGCGACCTTGAACTATATCTAACACAGATGGATCTCTACCTGTCCCGGCAATTTAAACTCTCCTGATGTTAGCATAGCAAATAAAGCATATTTTGTTCATCATTCTGTATCAGACATTGCCACCTTGAGGAACAAAGGTGAATTGCACTTTTCCGTCATCAAAGTTGATGTCTAACTTTAAAAATTGAACGAGAAGGGTAGCGAATTATGTTCCGGATTATTAAAGACCCGATGTATGTGTTTAAGGGTTAAAGCAAACTGTTAAAATATTCTTATTAAATCAATCTTATTTAAGTGGACAGCATTGTTGGACCGATATTGTGAAATGTACCAGTGTGTTTTATGTTAAGCTCTGGGCTTCCAGACAATTCCTTTAACTCTAAAACAACACAATGCAATGCATAATTCAAAATAAATGTAAAACACCTGTGAAAAGTCAGTACAGAAAATTCCTTCCTATTTACATGGTACAATGGGCTGTATTTTTCTGGACGTTTCGAAAGAGTCTTAATATTGTGCATTTGTCCATGAATTTAAGACCCAGACTGATCTTATGTACAGTATGACACGCCAATTCGTATTTCCATTTTTGGCATGCTATCAACACGCTGTAATCGCTTTTCAGCGTGTTCTATGAACACCGCTGACTTGAACGTTACATTACTGTATATATAAATATATGACCTACCCTAACCTCGTCCTAAATCTACCCATCACTGGGGTTAATAACATTTATGAGTCTTCCCTACCATCCTGAGGAAAAAAATATCGCCTCCCAGATATAGATCTACATTTTGCTTCGTTCCGCTCTGACATTTAACAGCGTGTACATAGATGGAATCACTCTGGACATTTAACTGTGTACACATACACGCAGCATATAGCTTAAAATGTGTATTGATAACACGCCACTTGACTTGAAAATGGCGTGTATGTTTACGCAAAAGTCATTAAGCCATTTTGCAAGACCCTAGGAGTACCATTAGACATTGTAGATTTCAGAATGGTGCAGCAGACTTCCATCCATCAGTCAAAGTAACATTCACACCAGGAAAGTGTGGACCTAGAAGTAATCCCATTCGGAACAGAGCCACAGATGTGGACCTGAGAACTCACAGTTGTTGTTTATTACAACCGGAACACAAGAGAGATCTTCAGCTCAGAGAGAAAGCATATCTAATTTTCTTGGACTCATGCATTGTGGCTTGTTTTAATCAAAATGGTTGAGTGCTTGTCTTGTTGAGCTGGAATGAACTGTTCCACACACTCTCACGAAAGAGCAAGAAGCATAGGTTTCACTTTGCAACATCGGTTTAAACACTGACTTGTGTTGCACTTTCACATCAGTGCTGCATAAATCCTTCTTAGCTGTTTGGCTTGTGCAACTGTACAAAGCTTGCCATTAAGCACTTTCAATATTTGAGAAAATGTTTGTTGCAAGACATCTAGCCATAACATTTTAAAACTACACCGTATCATACTGCTGAAACTCTGGAGCAGGGTTTTATAACCGCAGATGAAAAGCAGTGCTAACCTCTCTTCTAAATTACAAGTGTGAAATGTTCCACTACCCAGTCTTGATAAACCAAACTCAAAGTTAAGTGTAGAGTGAAATGCCTGAATGTGCATCTTATCTTCCTCTTTTTCTCTCTCTTTCTCTCTTCCCTTCTGTGGTCCATCAATAATACACGACTGAGAGCAGTTTTTAGATGGTCGCTTCTTTAAATTCGCCAGTTGCTGGGGAGAACTGTCACAATATGTTTGAGTCAGTGTTTGCATAGCCAACTCAAACGGAAAACGTGTGTACACGAGCGGCAGACACCTCGGATGGGTTGAGTCATCCAACTCGAGTTTTATATAATACCTGGATGCTATCCCTTAGCATTCACATGAACTCAATAGCACTTCTTCAGTGGGTGCAGAACGCCCTGAAAGTATAAGATTTCTGCCATATTTGCTCATAGGTGCTCATTAATTTTGGGCCCATTACCCGAGCTGTAAATGCTACCACATAAGAACAGCACTGATTGATTGGCTTATGGAAGCACAAGTTTCAATCTCTTCAAATGGATTCGAAAATGTTGGGTTTTCCAAGCACATTAATGACCGGGCGAAGTCTTACTTACATCAACATCGATTGGTCATTGCTCAAAAAGTTGCCCTATTATCATCTTTAATGTATTATCACCTGTAATGTGTAGAACATTTTAGTAAAATGGAAAAATTCTATGGACGTTAAAGAATAAAGAACCTTTTTAAGAGTGTAGAAATTAGGCTCACACTGCATATTAGGTGGCCTTAATTACTAAGACAAATGGACTCACTGTGTAACTACATGTTGTTTTGGATAATTTCTAACATTTCTGCTTATGATTTTATTGTATGGTTTGCTTTATGAGTGGATTAGGAAAATAGGGGTTAGAGTAAGGTTTTAGGTAATGGTTGGGTTACAATTAGGGTTAAAGTTAGCAGTGTAACTACAAATGTTAATTAAATGCACATACTTTAAATATCGAATTACAATGCACGCAACATAGTCAATGGCACCTAATATAATGTGTAAAAGCAAAGTGTTTAAAATGATTCAAACTTTGTGACATGGTGCATTATCCTGCTGGAAGTAACCATCAGAGGATGGGTACATGGTGGCCATAAAGAGATGGACATGGTCAGAAACAATGTTCAGGTAAGCTGTGGCATTTAAACAATGCTCAATTAACACCATTACACACCACCACCACCAGCCTGCAGCAGTGGTAACAAGGCATGATGGATCCATGTTTCTCATTCTGTTTCACGCCGAAATTCTGACTCTACAGATCTGAATGTCTCAACAGAAATCGACTACATCACAGGCAACATTTTTCCAGTCTTCAACTGTCCAATTTTGGTGAGCTCTTGCAAGCTTGTACCCAAGTAGGGTCTTCTTGCTGTTGTAGCCCATCCACCTCAAGGTTGGACATGCTGTGGCTTCACAAATGCTTTGCTGCATACCTTGGTTGTAACGAGTGGTTATTTCAGTCAAAGTTGCTCTTCTATCAGCTTGAATCAGTTGGCCCATTCTCCTCTGACCTCTAGCACCAACAAGGCATTTTCACCCACAGGACTGCCGCATACTGGATGTTTTTCCCTTTTCACACCATTCTTTGTAAAACCTGAGAAATGGTTGTGCGTGAAAATCCCAGTAACTGAGCAGATTGTGAAATACTCAGACTCGGCCCGTCTGGCACCATCAACCATGCCACGCTCAAAATTGCTTAAATCACCTTTCTTTCCCATTCTGACATTCAGTTTGGAGTTCAGGATATTGTCTTGACCAGGACCAAATCTCTAACAGCATTGAAGCAACTGACATGTGATTGGTTGATTAGACAATTGCATTAATGAGAAATTGAACAGGTTTTCCTAATAATCCTTTAGGTGAGTGTATGAGAGAATAACTCTTTTTTTTTCTCAAGTTTGCTTTATGCACTTGAAAGCAGCATACATCTATCCCGTGATGTGACGTCAATAATGGCTTATATGGAAAGATTGTTTAAAGCTGTTAAAAGCCCTTCAAAATGGGCACTGCTAAAACAGCTATCATAACATAATAAAATATTTATATGCTTTTCAATGGCCACCAATGGAGAAAGATGCTTTTTGCTACCATAATGCTGTGGTCTGTGAGCTTCTGGCTCAAACAAAATCTATTTGAAAACTATCTTTATTGTTGCAATTCATTTTGGTGCCACTAATGGTGTAGAAATCACACATTGCAACTTTGAATGTAAATATATTGTATGTTAATGAATGTTTATTCCCCAACAATAGTGATAATAATGCCATCAATTTTATTTTTGATACAACTTTCCAGATTCGCTGACCCACAGTTTTCCCCATTGCCCCATCATCTCTAAACCCTGCTCTCAGCCTCAACGCTGATCACAGAACATTACCATAAAATCCTTGCAAGCAGTATTTCATGGACAAAAGCCCACTAGAACATCTCTGCAGGGTCTTTAAACACATTCACTTGTAGTTTCTGGGAGCAGTGATCTAAATCTGAAGCCAGCCTCATACAGATCCTTTCATATCCTTTTTCTTTGCAGTAAAAGTGCAACACAAAAATATCCTTTCTCTTTGCCAAAGCTCTTGGCTAATAATCCAAATTTGCATTCAATAGCAAAAATGGCACATCATGCTGGGTATAATGTGTGTCATAACTAATAATGTAAAGCGGTAAGCCAATTCGAACTACCTGATTCTATAAAATCTGTAAGTGAATAAAGATTTTGTATTTTTCCCACACAAACCTTTTCCATGGCTTCAGAAGTATTAGAACAATAACGTCTGCATTTATGACACTTTAAATAGATAGTTGAAACATAAGTGTTTTTTTTCCTATACAGTAGAAGTCATTGGTCAAAAAAAATGCTTGTGTTCAAACACTCTACAAAATATCTGCTGTTCCGCAAAAGAAATTATTTTTTGTTTAGAACGAAATGAGGTTTGATGACAGAATTGTCATTTTGGGCAAACTTTACCTTTAATGTCGTTTGAAGATTCTTCAAAATTCTCATGTGTTTCACAAAAGAATGTAGTTTTTTTGGTGTACTGTTCCATTAACTCTTGATCTTGTATGTTAGTGGTCCTCTGTGTGAAACTTTTCTGGGTTAGAAACTGTTGAAGGCCTAATGGCAGGGTTGCCAACTTTGGGACTTTGGCTGCGAGTGAGACTGAAAAATTTCAGTGCGTGCACTGAGAAATTTTTTGGTTAGCCTAACCTAATTTTAAAAATGTCAATGCTTGTTTATTTAGTATAAACCCTGATTTGAGCAACAACAACAACAAAACAATCAAAATAGAAACGGTTTCTTTTTTTTTTTCAAAATGTAAAATTCATTTAATGATTGCACTATTGAAATAAAGATAGAGGTTATAAAATAACAAACATCAAACATGTAAAACAACAACAACAACAACATCTAAACAATAAGAAATCTCAAAACAAAAGGGACACATTAGTTACTCCACCTCCCCAGAAAACTACAACACACAAGTTTCACAAATTAGGCCTGATATGTACGCCACAGTGGAAGTTTGGCCTTCTTCACTGCCTCTGTGAGAGGTTTGTATCTGAAGAAGGGTTTGATCCGTTCATTGCGTCTGTCTCGTGACTAGGGGTTGAACCGACTAGTCGACCTTAATGCAATGCCGTGACTCTTTAAGCTTGACGTCGACTAGTTCGGGTTGATCATGTGATTGAGCTAATTTTGATACTATAAGGCCGCGTTGCAGACGACAACAGATGAAGAGCCCAGAGGGTCATTGGAGCAAAAAAAGAAGCATTCGAGACGGATTTAAATCCAATCGCTCGAAACCACTTCATGAGGAGGTCTGGGCCACTTTACAGATGAAACAGGATACGTGTAAATACATCTGGTTGTTGAAACCGCATATGTAAATTGGACTTCTCCAAAAAATGCTGGAAAAAAAAGCATGCGAGAGCGTGTTAGCCTATGCTATGTTATATTTGTTATATGACGAGCTATGGCAATACGCATCACCGCAGCTGAGCATCTATTCATAAAGCCAACGTGCAAACTATCATAAATCAAAGTGAATGTAAGTCACAGACGCTTAACACACAATCATCTTCGTTAAAAGTAAAGAAACAAAATGATCTTACCAGTGCTGTCTCTCTTTTTGCTGACTTTGATTTTGAAATTAGCTGATGATCAATAAAATGCAGCTCATTACTGTTGCTCAGTATAATTTTCTGTTAATTAATTGCAAATTGTGGCATGTTGCAAATCAGTCACATCTCTTTTGTTTTTATGAATGACCGTCAGCAACTAGTCAACGTCGACTCGAACTTTGATGTCATAACAGTCGACTTCAAAAAATCTGAAGTCGTTCAACCCCTACATGTGACAAATGAACGACAGACTTAAGAAAGTAATTATTTATGTTACCTATAAATTATTATAATGATTTCTTAATTCAGTATATTATAAAGACTGCGTATGTGGATGTGTTTGGGGAATTTGGCTGTCAAAAACATTTACAGCCCTTTAAATGAAAATAAAACTCGGAAAAAGATTCGTTAATTTTAATGAACAAATCGAATAAGGGAGTAAAATGATTCGAACTTCCCATCACAGGGTGCCATGTGCCAGTCTGTTAGGTCAGTCTTGTTTAGACCAATAACTGAAAAGGTTCGCTCAGCATCCGCATTTGAGTGTGGCAGGCTCAACACAATCTCGACAACCTTTGATAATTTGGGGAATTTTAAAATGCAACTCGCCCGATTTTCCAAAACTTAATTTTTACCAAAGCCTATTTTTATTGAGCAATTAGCAAGCCCACATAACGAACGTCAGACAACGTTTGCAACTAGTTGAAGTCTTTACTCTCGGCACACAGACTGACATACCTTGATTGATATCCAAACTTTCAAACGTGCATAAGTGGGCTTCGTTTTCGAACCTATGCTCTGAACTCTCTGTGGACTTTTCACACCAACTGACGTATCAGGTGCAAGGTTTTCAGCGAATCAGAGAATACTGCCGTGAGAACGTTGTAGGCAGATGTTGCAGCTGTGGGCCTTAAACTCCTCTAGTCATTAATATGCTGTGGTCTAGTGATCAACAGAAAATTAACAGACTGAGAGAGGAGAAAAATGGATTTTGGCATGACATATCTTGCGTGTGTGTGAGATTGATGCTGAAAGTGTGTGTCACACCAGATACATGAGAGTTGGCAACTCTGCTAATGGTGGGGCTTTCAAACATTTGGCAGTCAAACTCCTATAGGTGAAGCCACAGCACAGATGCAATATAAAAACCCTCTAGAATTGCGTTTTTTGTTGCCATCCATTCTGCTGCTATTTCAAAGGCAGAAATCCTTACAAAAAGTTACAAGATGTCATCTCTTAGCCCGCTGTCAATATCAGAGTGATGTAAAACTTTGCAGCCAGAAGCTTTGAAAGTGCACTGAATTGCAAATGTTCCTACCTTTATCTGACACAAAAAGTTTTCTTTTATGCAACACTATATTTTGTGGTTTCTTTGAAATATCATGCAGTATTATTCAACTGAAATGAACTGAATACTATTGTGTATCTCGTCCACGGGCAAAGACAATGGATGTAATGTTGTAACATGATTGCATCAACCCAATGATCCAATGAACTGAGAACAGTGTCTTACTCTGAGCTGAATCTTTTATTTATCTTTTCTGAAACTGTATTATATTGCATTATTTAAAATATTTTGTTTCTTATATTATTGTTATATTTCACTTCTACTGTGTAATTCCAATGTATGTCTGTCTGCACTATCATGTCTCTACTAATCTGATCCTGTGACTGTGTTTCCCGCAATTTCTTGTTCAATCACTTCATTCCCTCCAAATCTCATTAGTAGTTTTGATACGCGTCAAGTATGTGCTCATCATCCTAAGGTCAATTGTGTAAGTAATCTGAAAACAGGCCAGGGACCCGGAATTCCCCAGTAATCGCACAGATCTCAATAATTCTCTCTCGTCTTTCCACTCCTTCGTTAAAATGAGCTCCTCCACCACTGAGTCAAGGGAAGCCGGGGATGCCCACTCACAAATCAATAGTGACATCAGTGGGAGAGGAGCAATGGCGCCCATCAGCTGTCTCTGCACGACTGCGAAACAGGCCACTCTGTCTAAGACGAGTAAGGGAACTCTTTCTGAATTATACAGAATAAATCCCTGTAGCCGCGTTTCACTGGCTTACTGGATCAATGTCAGGAATGCTCTGATTAGTTTTGACATCCATGCATTTTCCAAACCACTTGTCCTATGTTGGAATGCAGGAGCCTATATCAGCATCTATGGGCCATAGGCAGGAAAACACCCTGGATATATGGCCAGTCAATAGGACTAAATGTATGGAGTGAATTGTGTGCCAAAATTGAACAAACAAATCCAGCATTTTGCTAACAAACTTGATCTGCTTTGCAAAGGAAAACTTGACTTGCAAACAAACAGAAAGCAGTTTGCAAAAACAAAGGTCAATTTGAGCGAAAATGCAGTGGAGTAACCAATAATGTGTTTTACAAATATAAATGAATGATCCTTGATAATATTTCACAAATAAGTACAAACCATCCAACAAATTGCATGTAACCTCTGAACAAACACTAAATCTAGTGCATAAATGCATATCTGCTCAGCAACCCACTACAAGCAAAGGCATTGAAGTGTTTGGCTCTGAAGCAAAATGCTAGTGCGCAATTGCAACAGCTGCTCATTAAATACCCGCACTGCGAGGCTGCACAGCTGATGCAAATGATTGCACACCAACGTGCACTGGCTTGTTTAAGTCCACGTCCACATGAAGCCAAAGCTTTCCCTATCCAATATTTTTTTTTCCTCGTTCGAAAAAAAATCTGTAAACATGGCGGCGTCTCGAAAAATATCTGCGTCCACACAAAACCACTGAAACCGACTGAAAACGATGTCATATACATCCCAGAACAGTATATGGCGCTGTAATTCTGCCATAGAGATACACTAAAAATACGAGAAAAGACTTAGAGCATGCGCATAAAACCATAGATATATGCATAAAACCTTGCACACTGTAGGGAGTAAAATAAAAGGCTCTGAAATAATATTACGCACAGTTGCTTATTTTCTTTTTACCAATAACATTATTGAACAACCATAGGCTAAATTGCCTGGTACAAAATCAGGAGTCACGATATTCGATTAATTAGCAGACTCAGAAAGCTTGCCACAAACAACCGGCAAAAGTAAATGTGTCTTATAGTATAAACATTTTAATTGTTTAATAAACTAACGTTTTCTGTGACTGAAAAAAGGAAGTTGATTAAGCTGACTCGCCACTTTGCAGTAGGCTATTGAACGCGCCCACGAGTAGAATCTAATGCACTTCACAGATTAGGCTAAAAGAGAGTATCTGTTTCTTTTCGTTTTGAATTGTTGTTTGTCAATGTTGTTTAAACGTAGACATTTCAAGATTTTTATATTTCAGAGTTTCGGATTATTATGAGGCGAGCTCCATTTCACAAGCAATGTAAGTTATATCGCCCCGGAACGTCCATGTCCTGATTATATTCTGCTTCTTTTATTAAATCCAGGTAACTGGTTGATGAATCATTTATTAAAATAAAGATAAAAATTATTAAAAAACGAAATTCACTTTCAAAGTAAGTAAGCCTTTATTGTTCAGCCTTGGCTGAAAATTGGTCTTTGGTCTCGCGATTACAATCACAACAAATAACATACAAAACACACAATACATAATACATAATACATATATACTTAAAATCAGCACAAATCCTTCCTTTTGTTTAAAAGACTTATTGCATTTGATTTCGAAAAATTCTTTATAAATTGCTTTGATAGCCTTTGGTGTTCTGTAACGACGACGTGATGGCAATAATTCAAATACATGATTCAAAGGGTGTGATATATCTCTTGCTATAGTTCGAAGCTTTTCCTCTGAAGAGCAATTTGATATAGCTGTGCGACCGGTTTTTGTTTAGCTCCTACGATTTTTCCAGCAACTCTTGTAATTCTGTCTAATTTTACTTTATTCATATATGTAGCTCATCCAAACCACACAGTTATATTATACCCTATAACACTCTCGATCAAACTTGTATATACTCTTTGCAGAACATCCTGACTTAAAGAAAATTCTCTCAGCTTCCTTAACAGGTATAACCTTTGGTTTGCTTTCTACAAATCAAATTAATATTATCAGAGAAATTAGATTACAGTCAATCATAGTTCCCAAATACTTAAACGTCTTAACAATTTCAACTTTTTGATCACATAGCATTATTTCTGTTAAGGGCTCTGCATAATTTAAAATCAACTCTTTTGTTTTACTTACATTTATCAGTAACGAACTGGTCTGCCGACTTTGTTAGGATCCTAGCAAAGCTCTCTGCGATATGCTTCGCTGCCTCGTTATTTTTAGGTCCAGGTACATAAACTAGGAATATGGTTATTCGACCAAATTCCTGCGGCAGGTAAAAGGGTCTAAAGGACACAACCAAAGTCTCATAGTCCGGGGTACAAGTCTGCTCAATGATGGTAAACTGCGATGACCAGTTCTTATCAACAAACATACAGAGTCCCCGCCAACTGATTTCCGTGAATTAACCTTGTCTCTGTTCGGCTCGAAATTGTATTCGAATCCCTTCGATATGCACACAATGGTCTTCATTTAGCCATGTTTCAGTAAAACAGATGAGATTACTTGTCCTAAAATCCTCCTCATGTTTGACTCGGAGTGAAACTTCATCCATCTTATTATTAAGAGATCTTACGTTAGACAGCGTGATCACTGGAAGGGGGTGACGGCTTCCTCGCCTCCGCAGTCTATTTCGGATTCCACCTCTCGACCCTCGTTTCTTTGTTCTTAACCTCCTTTCTTTGTGTAGATATATCCTTGATGGAATCGCCGTATCGACCTCATAATTATTATATCGTAAGGATAGCAAGAAATCTCTTGAATAAATCCGGCTCAAAGCCATAGACGCCAATTGATCTTCAAAGGCTTCACCCGCCAGCACCAGTGCGATCAGCGCCGAGATCACGCTGATCATAAACACATTCATACTGCGTGCTTATAGTTAAAAAAGGAAGGAAGTAAAACAATAAAACGAATCAAATAACAACTTAGATAAACAAACACCACGAGACAACAGCGAGACACAGGGTCAGCAGCAGGCCGCGCCCCAAACCTTAAAGAAGGGCTTTATACAAAACAAAATTTAATGTGGTCAAAATTAGGTCTCCCGATATGGCCGACGCATATACACGCGGTTCACTTTTCATATTCAATAGCCTAAACATTCACTTTACATAGATGCAATAAAAAAATAACATATTTAAACATAAATATTATTTAATGGATATAACACGTAGGCCTACGCTTAACCTACAGGGAAATGTTATATCGGAGTGGAACATTACAGGGGTGTGTTTTTTGAATAGCCAAAATAATCAAATAATTCCCATCAATCGTCGAATGTTATTTTTGCTTTAAATCCCCATCTCTATATGAAATGTCTTTATCAGACAACAGACAAGCAGCATACGAAAGAAAGTATATAGGCCTAAAAAATAAAAACACATTCAAGTAAATAATAAATAAAAGAATACATTCCGCATTATATTATATTATATTATTATTCAAGCAGTTCGGCAATTGTTGTTGTCTGACTAGTCGACACGTGGGGTGATGACATCATCATTTCACAAAATATACGGATTGGCCGTACACACGAAAACGGAAGGGTGTCATTTTCAGATTTATCCACCTTAGGACCCGGTTTCAAAAAATAGCGGTTTCACTCTCCCAAAACGCCGGATCCGTGTGGACGAAACGCCAATACGTATAGAAATGTATACGTATACAGCTGCTGTTAGAAGCTCCGGTTCCCATATAAACGTGAGACTCGCACTTAAGACCTCACATGCACACTGTCTAGCCTGAAAAATAAGCATTTTTTAATGCAATTTGAGCCGAAGAATCAACATTTATGGGACAGTTCATGTTAGATTTTGTTGCTGATTTGAAGTATGTAATTTAATTACAATTTAATTATTAGTAACGATAGGATTTGGTCTTGTATGTTCGAAATAGCTCCCCGGAGGCGTTGCAAATACAATATGGCCACTGAGTGAACAGAATTTCCTTGAAAGGGACTTTGGTGAAACATCACATCATCACTGTGTATCAGACATTGCCACCTTGAGGAATAAAGGGGAAATGGACTTATTGAGTCATCAGAGATTCCATCATTGTTGCGCAGAAAACATTTACACTATTACATACGTCGGGTCACTAGCGACCCTATATATAAATATTTTAACAAAAATATTAAAGGAGAGCCCCGACGAACAATGAACCTGGGTCTAATAAAATATCAGTACCTAGTCAATCGTTCTCTGAGATTTGTTTTCATGATAATCAAATGTAAAGAGTTTTATCTCTAAAAACTGTTTTTGATAATGCTAGCACTGGGGGCATTGACTAAGTAAAAAGAAATCGCTAGTTTATACCACTAACAAGGCTCAAAATAGCCCCACACTAACACAGTAACATAATGAGTGTCCAAACATGCAAAATGAAGCATTGAGACTTTGTAAGAGTACAGACCATTTAATAAGAAGATACGCTATAAAGACAGTTCACTTCATGTGTACACTGCAGGAGCCATCTTAAAAAATAGTCTCGATAAGTCGATCCCCGAACGCCGTTCATACAGCTCAGCTCACTCAGCACGACGTTCGTGGTTTGGCTTATCGAGACTTATTTTCTAAGATGGCTTCTGTCTGTATACGTGAAGTGAACTGTCTTTATAACGTATCTTCTTATTAAACGCTCTGTACACTTACAAAGTTCTCAGTGATGGTCATCAGCCATAGTTGCCGACCGCAGCTTTAATGTCAGAATTGCAGCTTTTGACAATGTCTAAATGCTGTCTCACTCTAACACTCAACTCTAACATCTGCACCAAAACTTGCAAAAGCCTGCAAGCACCCTAAGCACTTTATAGCCAATAAGTCTGACTGCACAAGACAAACCCCCTCATAAAGCTGGCTTACACAATCCCCCTGCTAAATATTCAACATCCATAAAGTAGTATTGGATTCAAATTCTGCAAAAACTTTCAGACTAATAATTTTAGGAGTTTAGAAAACTCAAGTTTGAAAAACACTTTCTCTCATTTTTGTCTAAATCCTTTAGCTGCTCAAACCTCCAAGGGGCTTCAAAAGAGAGAAAAATTTAAAAATGTTATCAGCCAGTTATATTACCATTTTCTTCATTTGGCACATGTGATTTCATCACAACCTCTAAATTGCATTTGCAGGAAAACAACACTTAGACTTTTGAGAAACTGTCACTGGGTTGAGGCAGAGAATGAAAAATAAAGAATATAATTGCATCAGTAGGTGTTTAATGAAAAAAAGAGGAAGAAAATACTTTAAACATAAAATGAACAACCTCTATATAATGACAAGAACGGATGGCCAACCAATGATACGAACAGAGGACTATACAGTATGTACACTGGAGAAAAAAGGAAGGAAACAAGATAATGAACAACTTAACTACAAAACAGGTGTGTAAATCAAATCAGTAACTAACAAGGCAACTAACAAGGAAATCAAACAGGGTGCGTTTCCCTGTACAATAACGTAGTTCACAGCTTTACTATGATAGTACGATGCATTGTTGGAAAAATCTAGTCACGACTGTTTCCGAAACCCACTGTCGCAAATATTGGTTCAACCACGTTGGTTTCGCACATGGTGGAGTAATAACTACTTTTAAAGAAACTGTTTGAGATCCAATTAACACTAGATTTGTTTTATATAAATTACAGACATGTCATCTGAGGACTATTTCTAATTGTTCTCAGTTGTTTTGCTTTATTACCAGACTCAATGTTTAGCTCGTTCTTACATAGTAGAGCACGTTCGCACATGCGCACTCTTCAAACACTTTACTTAACAACTAAAAGATGTAAATTACCTTTGTATGTATTCTGAATAAAAGGCACTGATTATTCTGAATGTCAGCTTGCTTATTTTGCTCAAGATACGATGCCTCTAACCACAGGTCGAGAGCTGTCGTTCAAACCCACAACTTTGCGATGCTGTTTGTGTTCGTTGGAACGATGTTTTCGGAAACACATACTCATTGAACTATGCTGATAACGACGGAACTTGCGACCATAGTTGGCTAACGATGCTTTCGGGAAACGCACCCAGGCCGGTCAAGACAAAAACCAAAACATGACACAACTCTATTTTCAACTAAAAACAGAAATCTTTTCATGTGTTTTGGCAGTTCATTTACATGACAATGGTGTTTTGGAGGCCTGAAAACACATTCTTTTAAAAACGGTTTTCAAAGTGCTGTTTTTTGAAAATGTTACTGTTATTATCTCTGTTTAAAGTAGAAAAATGTGAATTAGTGAAAACAGTGACATCATGCTCTGTTTTTAGTACACCATTGTCATGTAAATGTACACTAAAAATCAGACACACCAATGATGGCCTTGATAGAAATGTCTATGTGCACTTGTGCATGTGAAAATGTGTACGTTCACATGGTATTCTTTATCATTTCGGGTTTATGTAAATCTTGTAGAAGTGTCTTATTCTCTTATAGAATTTTCTCATGCTCTAGTTAAACTGCTAAAAAATTTGTTAGCTTAAAAAAAATAACATTACAAAAAAAATATTTACCAGCCTGTCAGTCATACAGTAACGCTGTGTCATGCGATGGAAAAAAAATGTCTTGTGTTAACAAATATCAGGACTCAGGGAGAGTGCGGGTGAAGGACGTGAGGGGGAAGAGAAGAGCTTCTCTTTTTTCATGCATGCTTTTGTTAGATCTGTTCAATCGCAGATGTGTTTGGGTGTCAAGTGCTTATGAAAGGCATTATCTGATGGGCTGAGAGAGAGATAGAATGGTGCTATAGGATTAGAAAAAATATCACAAACTTGGTCTCGGCTGTCACCATAACAACCAGAGCTGCGCACGTTCAGAGGTAAATTGAGAATGCTTCTAAAATTCCAATTTAACTTAATAGTTGTTGAGTTTGATATATCTGACTTTGTTTTTTTGAATTTCAGGAAGTATAACTTGTGATAAATGGAAGTTTAAATGGAATGATATTCATACAAATGCTGTGAACAAAATGAATTACACATAATTCGCTACGAAACGGTGGTCCTACTGTACGCCGTACAGTGAGAGAGGTTCAAAGATGTTTCCGCCCAGGCGAGCAACCACCAAGAAAAGGTGTTAAAACCAGTTCTCACCCAGGACTACTGGAAGTTGCTAGTGACTGGAAAATGCTGGCTGATCTTGAGCAATGGCTTATTTTTCCACATGAGATTGCCACCACTAACCTCCGACCAGATATTGTTTTGTGGTCTGGATCAGCACGCATTGTTCAACTGATAGAGCTAACAGTGCCATGGGAGGATGTGGTAGATGAGGCATATGAGAGGAAGAAACTGCGGTATGCTCATCTGGCCACTGAAGCAGAACAGCGAGGATGGAGAGTCCAGGTTTATCCAGTGGAAGTGGGTTGTCGGGAATTTGTTGCACAATCTTCAACCCGGTTCCTCAGAGACGTCGGATTTAGTGGCCAAGAGTTGTGTCGCACAGTAAAGAACTTATCTGAAGTGGCAGAGAGGAGTAGCAACTGGCTGTGGTTGAGACAGAAAGATTCTGAATGGCTGCGTACAGGCTTTCATAGAATTCTTGAAAAACTTGAAGAGTCTATTGGTTTATTTGTATAGTTTGCATAGCAATTACAGTTATTACGTTCCTGTGTATATTGAGTGAATGAGGGGTGGTGTTTGTTGGTGGTGGTGGGTAGTATGCCATACGAACCGTTGCCTCGGAACCTACTTTAACGAAGACAGTGGGGCTCAACAGCCTTAGTCAAATGGGTTGGTGTGTTTTGTTGGGTCGCAGAGAGATTGTGAGATTGTATTTAGGTCATGTGAACTACAAGGAAGAGCAACCTCAGCAGGAGGGATGTAATGGGCAGTAGGCTGGGCTGAGTTGAGTCAGGGACGGAGGGTGGTGACTCTAGGATGCCAGAGTCACTGTCAAGCCCTCTTGAGGTGTCGTGGGCTAGTCAACTAAACACTGAGGGCAGAAGGTGCCCACTTGAAGACCCTAGAGATTTCCCCTACTCGGCTCAATCAGACGGTTGTCGTGCTGGTCCACTGGGGAGACAACACTTTAGTTGCGGCCATTGTGTGTGGTGACGCGCCAAGTACATTGCAACCATGGACGCCGGACAGAAGGAGATTCACATCACCATGTGGAAGGAAACGTAAATGGATGGAGAGCACAGCAAAATCTCCAGTGTTAAATTAACTCTCCTGGGAGTTTATTTGGCTCCAGACTCAAGAGTGTTAAAGTGTTAAAATATAAGTCTTAAATTAACACTCAAGAGTGTTAAAGTTAATGAGATAATTAAGTGATTATTTAAATGATGATTTACCATCATTGAAGACACCTGATGTTAACAAGCAGAATCACTGAAGAAGAAAATCTCATTTTTGAAGTCACCATTATGGTGATCTTTGTTTGCTTTAGTTAGCCTCTTGACCCTTAAACTATTAACATTAGATTTAGTTTGACTGTTGTAACTGATTTACAACTGCCAGACGAACTAAGAAAAAATGTGATCAGGTGGTGTTGGTTATGGTTTGACTTAATCATCGCTTGACCAGAATCACAAAACTCATTTAGAGCATTAAGTTTACCTTGTTGATAACAGCAACCCTATAATTCCATAGCAAATGTTTTTCAAGCACTTTCAATATAATCCAAAATATTTCTAAAAAATTTGTTCTGATCAAAAGAGTTTGAAAAATGATTTTATTTAGACACTCTGACATCAATAATTAGCCTGTGAATCTCAACAATGGTGATAATAATAAAGCATGTTCAAGTGCATTATGCTAATCAAATCTCATTCATGGCTCCCATCATGCATTGCAGTATGAATAAATTATGATCTGAATTGTCTTAGTAATTTCCTTTTCCTGAATTGATTATTCTATCTGTCACCATTGTTGAGATTCATACACTGATTCTTGATGTCTATGAGTGCCTAAATTTCTTTTCTCTGAAATCAGTTCAGTGATTCAGGTCAACTCATGTTTTTGTTAAAACACAACAAACACAATCAGATCATCTCTTCTCTTTGTTCATCTGGCAGTTATAACGCTGTTAGAACAGCCGAACATAATCTAAAGTAAAAAATGTAAGGGTTAACTGCCCAACTGAATCAAATACTGATCTCCATAATGGTGACTTAAAATTGTGATTTTTCAATGTGTAAACCCAGGAATGGCTTACTAATAGTAGTCATTGTGCTACTATTAAACTGGGTTAAGAGAATGTTTGGTTTGCAATTTCACTGGAGCAGAAAGCTTGAGATAAGAGACAGAGTCTGAGATAGGATTGTGTCTTCCAACCACACAGTGGCATTTTCTTAACTACAGCATTCTGAATAGGACCAAGGTCTTGTGAATCATTGCTTTAATCGCTGATGTGTTAAAAAAATTATAATGTCAAGGTTGTCTCCAGCCTCCTCTCAGTATGTCCTTAACAAATTTCAAACCTAACCTACGCCTTTACTCTCTTGCATTAATTGCTTTGTGTCTCTCTATATACTAGGGCTGGGTATCGTAACAAAATGTTCGATACCGATACCGATACCTTGACTTCGATACCGGTTCCTGAACGATACCTTTTTCGATACCAATATTATGTAACCAGTTTTATCAATATAATATTACCTACATTTTTATTTTATTTTTCAGTTGTTGACTTTTTCCACACTCAAGTATGTAAAAAAGCACCAATGCTAAAGTTTTCTATGGTTCCTAATCATTTAACAACATGTTTTCTTTACTTCAGAGCTCATTGTTTCTGCCTTATCTTAATGTTTAACAATGAAACTGAATGAAAATTAATTGAAATGCATTACACTGTCACCTCTGATAATAACAGATCATCACTCTAAATTGTTATTTAGAAACATGCATTTTCTGTAAAGCTGCTTTGAAACGATATGTATTGTGAAAAATGCTATACAAGTGAATTAAATCAAATATAGGCTACTGGGGGCGGGATATATGCCTCGCGCTCAGCACACGTGAAGCTTGCCGCAAAGCACTGGCAACAGAAGCCTAATTATTATGGATGTGTCGTGAAACAACAGCAAGGATATATTTTTTATCGTTTATTAATGAACAAGTGTTTAATAAGTCTGCTGGCAGCAAATATGATTATGGCGATGCTGACTCGTCATTCCTGCAGCAGTGAATGCGCGCACCTAACGTTATATGGATCAGGTAATCAAACTATTTATTTCTAATTGTTTTGTTTAAAAGTAGAATTATTTTGACCGACTATAGACCTATTTCTCTTGTCTATGAGGCAAGTATCCCATATACTGAGTGTCGGTTCATCTGTGACGCGCTCCAGTTATTGAAGCGGAAAACGGACTTTGTACTCTCAACAAGTGTGTGTGCGCTTATCAGATTTACCGTGTTACTGGTTTTGGTGGCAAATATCCTGTCGAAAATATTGCATCGCGTGCTTCTGGTATCGAGCCTGGCACACAGGTACACTATGGATCATTTCCACATATTTTCTATCCATCTGGGTTGGGACGCTTACACGCACGCGCACACACACACACTCACGTGCGACGAGCTACGTCTCTGAGCAGCCGCGTAAACTAGTGTTTTCTGCCACAGCCTATGTGCTGCGTGCTTATTGTTTCACTGACGTTGATGAGATTAACCACTTGGGTACCGAAATTTGGTATCGAAAAACAAGACATGTTTCGATACTCGGTAGTACCGAATCAATTCGGTCGGTACCTAAAAAGTACCGAAATTCGGTACCCAGCCCTACTATATACCCTTATGTTTGCCTTTAATCATCAGCTATTATCTTTTGTAAGCTGTTTCCTTAAAGAAGTACACTTATTTTGATGTGTTAACTAACATACTAAAACACATGTAAAGTACATATTTATAATTTTAACTGTAGTGTGTTATTCAATATCTTAAATGTACCTATTTTATTAAAGTCATTAAAAATTAATGTTTAATTACAAATACATATATAAAGTCCTGAGTTCCTAAGAATTTAATAAACCTTGAGAACATATGGCAATCAGATCCGTCTATGGAAGGTTCATTTCATCAGCCAGAAATATTTCTTCTCTAGCTGTCCATATTTATATTGTACATATTAATATTTGTGCACTGTGTCCAAGTTGTTGGTCTTGTTTTGCAGTTACACTAGAGACTGAACAAAGACAAAATGGCACCCACTGTGAAATTTTTGGTAAATGTTGCATAATGCTGCTGAAACTTTAAATGAAATGTCTCAGAGCTGTCTGAACACCATTCATTCATTCTTCTGTCTGATCAGAACAGTAGAGTAGCCTTGGATGGCTGCGCTACAATACAACTCTCTGAAAATACCTAAATTTGTGCTCCTGCTACTCCGCTGAATTTAATACATATTACGGAAATTAATCAGAAGATAACAAGGTATGTTGTCATGGCAACCTTTCCGATCAGGGCCAGCCTCATCGCAGTCACTGCACTGGAGATGGTAAAACTATTAATTGGAAAAGACTCAATTGACAGGGAATGTGGATAACTGCCTGTAGGGAACAGGTAAGGAGGGGTTCACATGCATGAAATATACAAAGAAGAGCTGGAGAGAAGTTGCAGTGGAAACAAATCATGGAGAATCTCATTTCTATCTTAGCTGCTTCTTCCAGACAGCAATGCGAGGAAATTGAGATGCAACTCTCCTGCTTCTCCAGTCCTCCCAGTAGTCCCGCATGTTTTAAAGTCCCCCTGCAGTCAATTTTACTGTGAAAAAATGTCTTCATGTCTTAAAATAGCATGAATGTATCTCAGCGCCCCCTTGCTTCATTTATTATATGCGGGACCATGAATATGAAAATTAGCCCCGCCTCCACTCACTCACACCAGCTCAGAATACCTGATATATTAGCTCAACTTTACTGTAGTAAACGCTACACGATGGCAAGTGGAAATACTGGTTTAAAATAAAAACAACTCGCAATTTTGAATTTTTTCCTCCCAGTTGTGAGTTTATATAGCACAATTTCGATTTTTTTTTTTTTTTTTTGCAATTCGGATCTTTTTCTTTTCAAGCTTTTTTTCACAATTCTGACATTTTTAACACAATAGCGATTTTTATCCTGCAATCCTGACATTTCTCCCGTAATTGTATGTTTGCATCTTACAATTTTTACTTTTTTTCTCGCAATTCTTTTTTTCTTACAATAGCAGAGTTTTCATCTCGCCAGCCTGACTTTTCTCTGTGCGATTGCAAGTTTACTTTTTTCTTGCAATTTTGACATTTTTCTTGCAATTGAAAGTTTAAATCTTGCAATTCTGACTTTTTTTTGCATTCCTTCCTTTTTTCCCTTGTAATTCTGACTTTTTTCTTGCAGTTTAGTTTAAATCTTACAATTCGGACTTCTTGCAATTGTGAGTTTACATCTTGAATATTCAGATTTTTTCCTCACAATTCTGATTTTTAAATTTCGCAATTGCGAGTTTACATCATTTTTTAAACATGATTTCTGATATAAACTCGCTATTCTGACTTTTCTCCTCCCAATTGTGAGTTTATATTGCACAATTTTCACTTTTTTTGCAATTCTGACGTTCTTTTCAAGCATTTTTTTTTTTTACAATTCTGGCATTTTTAACACAATAGCGATTTTTATCCTGCAATCCTGACATTTCTCCCACAATTGTATGTTTAGATCTTGCAATTTTTACTTTTTTCTCGCAATTCTTTTTCTGACAATAGCAAGTTTTTATCTCACCATCCTGACTTTTCTCTGTGCGATCTGCAAGTTTACATTTTCTTGCAATTTTGACATTTTTCTTGCAATTGAATGTTTAAATCTTGCAATTCTGACTTTTTTGCATTTCTTCCTTTTTTTCTCTCGCAATTTTGATTTTTTTTTGCAATTTACTTTAAATCCTATAATTTGGACTTCTTGCAATTGTGAGTTTACATCTCAATATTCACATTTTTTTTCTCTCACAATTTTGACATTTTTCTTTAAATGATTCAAATCTTGCACTTCTGACTTTTTCTGTGGCGGAAACAAGCTTTTTTAAGAAACTGATTCAGAAGAAGAAGAAGAAAGAGCAAATTATACAGGGTTGTCGATGTGTCAGAATGTTAATATGTTTTATGTATCGCTCTCTACAGTCAGATACATAATGATTATTGATATGATTAGCCTTTCACTGTAAAAAATATTTTCAAGATTTGTTATCACAACATTTTTTCTTTTGTCATATCAACTTAAATAATTTATTTAATTCAGATAACTTATTATTTTGAGTTTCTGATGATTAAATCAATCTCCTTCATTGTATTAACTCGCTTTTTCCAGTTCAATCAACTTAAAATTTTAAGGTAACCAGGTTACTTAATATTTTAAGTTAAACCAACAATATTCTTTTCAAACAGCTATAGCTTGTTACACAAACCATATTTCCGTTCATTGAACAACGAAAAACATCAGTGGAGAAAGCATATAGATCATCATAACATTGCAATACATCCTATGCATAATTCACCCTCTATATCGCTATATTTATCCTGTCCCATCTTAAAGGTGTTGTTGTGCTCACTGTGGAAAAGCCCCACCCGACACATTGATGGGATTGGTTACATTTGTGATGGTAAGAATTAACTGCAGTTTTAAAGAGAAAAAACTCAGCAATGCTGTTGACTTGAATTTACACATGGTTTGTCTTAAAACATATTGAAAAACACCACATAGACATAAAAACAACATGAAAAATGTGATTCTCACCACAGCGGCACTTTAAGAGATGACAGATTCTCCTAAACAGCAATAAATAAATAAGAATTGAAATAATGAATAAAAAATAAATTAAAAACACATACAGCTAGTTTTTAAGTAAACATAAACGACTTCTCCAGCATGATAAATGATTTAATTTATGAAAAATGTATCATATGGAATGCTGGGCAGACATAAGTAAAGATGCATATGCAGGCTCATCATTTTTAATTCATGAACAACATTAATATTAAAAAGTTCAAAAGCTTGGGTGTACTTTAATTTAGCAGGGATCCATTTAATCGGTCAAAAGTGACAGCAAATCCTTTTACAGTTTAACAAAAGATTTCTGTTTCAAATAAATGCTGTTCTTTTTACATTTCTATTATATATATCTATCAAGAATCCTGAAAAATACATTTTCCAAAAAGACAAAACAAAAAAACTCTGCAATCAAAGGAACTCAAACATTTCCCCAGGACCTCTTCACATTCATATTATAATTCTGTACTTGCACACTGTGTGCCAATGATTTCCTCTTTTATGTCTATTGTTTACAGTATCTCTCCTAAGGAGAAGAAGTATTGTGAGCCATTGAAGAATGACATCTGAGTAACCTGGTGAGCCCAGGGCGGAGGATTGTGGGATTGAGCTTGTTGTGGTCTCGTTCTCTCTTTCAGTGGTGTGATCTAACTGTCTCTCTATCAACCATCACGCAGAGAGGACGAGAGACACCGCAGTCGTGGTGAAAATAAGCACCCAATTATTCCCCATCCTCTCCCATTCCTCCCTCTTATCCTCCGTTGTTCCAGCAAGCTCCTTTGATCGAAGGCCTTTATCTTTGCTTCCCATTTGTAAGAGTGTCATTCTCAGTGTGAGAGTGTCAGCGGGTTCACGTGTTTGCCTGAGTTTCTGTCTATTGAATAAAGAGGGATTATGTGTATATATGTGTGCGTGTGTGATAACTGCATGGTCATCTCTGTGCAATGTCTTTGTATCTTCCATCCCTAACTGCATGATATTAGTCAAACATCCATTAATACTGAAATATATTCTATTTCGGACACTATTTAGGTCTACATTTAAGATTTATCTTGAATGGTTTACAGTTTTCATCCATTTTTTATCATAAACTACTAAACTGGTGGTGATGCCATCTTTAAAGGGGGGGGGGGGGTGTGTTGAATGTTTTTTTTTCTTTGCATGATTGTGTTTATGGGGTGCAATATAACATGTATTCGTGGTTTTTCTTTTTTAAAAAGTATTATTTTTTATAAACTTCACCTTTATTGTCAGCCGCGCTCTCCTCTGTCCCTTGAACGAGCGGTTCACTTCCTGATTCTATGAAAACACTCCCTCAGAAACATGTAGTGAGCTCAGATTGGTTAGTTTGGCCCGGTGTGTTGTGATTGGCTAAACTGTCGCTCACGTTGTCCGGAAGATTAACGCCCATTACCTTTACGGGCGAAACGTGCATGCCATGAGCTCCGGTCCAGATGTAAATATGTGTCGAACTGCAGTATCAGTTTGAGGCAGAATCAGACCGAGAAAGCCGCGATGAAGAGAGTCAAACAGAACCACACCACACACGGCTCTTACTAAACGTTTTTGAATGATAATTTTCAACATTTTTTAACTTTATACACGTTTGTTTTACACAATAGCATCTGACTGGCAACAATAGCAACTGACTGGCTACTAATGTTATACTCAAACAGCCTTGGCATGTTTACGTTCTTGATCAAATCGAAAATAACGTCATAAAGCATATATACATGAAAAATACGTTTAAAACATTAGTACTTATAGAAAATTCAGGTCCATAATGTTTGTACGTGTTTGTCGTAGACACAAAATAGCATAGGCTAACTAGTAGTGGCTATAAAGCCAGCGCTGGCATTTGAAAAAACAAACAAACAAACACAAGGCTACGTCTTGAATTATACATGCAAATACATTTAAAATGATTAAGTCTTAGCCTACTTACAGATTGTGGCCCAACAACTGCTGTCTCTTGTTTTAAAGTTGGATCTGCTTCATGTTTTAGTAACAGTTTCTTGTTGAATCCGGTGTTGAACTCGCTAGATTACGATCGTCATTTTCAGGAACATAATCAAACATAAATTGTATCCATTGTTGAGGAAGAATAGCGTCCATGGGAAGCCCGAACACAGAAGACCTGACAGCTGCGTGAACAACACACTTGACGAGTCGACGTGCCTCAGAAATATGCGCATGCCATTTTCTGCATATTCCGGAGGGAGGGGTTGATGCAAATGTGTAGGTTAGTGACGTACCATAACCTAGCTGTAGTCCCAATCGAGTCGTTTTTGTAGGCAATTATACTTCCTGATTTTTAAAAGACGATATCTCTGCTTACACTAAACTGCTTACAGATTTCTTTTTACTTGTTATATGCCCCCATATACTAACATTATAATCTAAACAGTTTTTAGAGATAAAACTCTTTACATTTGATTATCATGAAAACAAATCTCAGAGAACGGTTGACTAGGTACCAATGTGTTATTAGACCAAAGGTTCAAAGTTCTCCTTTAAGATAAGGATGAGCATTTTTAAGGGCCCTTTGTCCTTTTGCTGTGTTCAAGCGCAGCTTTCTGGCCGAGACACAGCCGTCGAGAGGCGACAACAGTCAGCTTTTGTCACCGCTAGCTCTTTGACATCGACTTGGGGAGCTTTATGCCTGGTTCAGATTACACGATTTTAGCCCGATTTTGTCACAATCCGTTTGACGTAGGTGTCGTGGGGATTCGTAAACGACAACAGGCGTCGGGACGCAAGATTCGATCGTATTATCTCGTATAGTGTGTCATAGTGGGCAACAACCCACGTCGCATCTGTGATGCTTCACGACATCATGACAAAAAGGGTTCAATACGGGTCTGTCACATGTATGAGGTTGACCAATAGAAGTACAGAAGCTTTTCCGTACACAACTTTCAAAAATGGCAAAACGAAAGAGAGACGATGCTGCTAACGTTAAAACCCAAAAGTAAAAATATATAAGAAAACAATATTTTACCTCAAGTTCTCTTTGGAGGATTGACAGCCCACACTGTCCCGTTCAAGCAATCCAGGAACGTGTCCATTGTCGGGTTTTCTCTATTTTTTACTTTTTTTCTGAACACAGGACAGCCAATACAACATTCACCGCTTCATCCATTGCTTGTTTACGTTTGTTTCCGGAAGTCACTCGCTACTAGTTTCGCCTTCTCGATGACGCGCTGCGTTAAAGACGGCATGCGATGACTGGTCAGGAAGCAACGTGTAGTCTGACATGTGTCTTGTCCACGACACGACAAGATTTTAGGAGTCAAAATCAGTTCAAGGCCGGTTCAGCTTCTTTTTGGCCCTACTGCACATGACTGGGAATGTAGTCCCGTGAGACCAACACAAACCAGCTTGTGACAAGTCAGCAGGACAGTCTTTGATGAACACAGATCGGAGAAACTCTCCACAGGCAATACTGCCCAGAAAGCTCTCTCTCTCTTCTCTTTCTTTCTCTTTGTCTCTCTGATCTGTCACACTGATATATGAATATAGCCTGAGTGTTAATGCTGAGGCATTTCTCCTGAATTTTTAATCTCGTAACTGAGTGTTCTGGGCAGCGACTAGCATGTAGCCAAAGCCGTGATGATTTGTGATACTGCAATGTTTTGCTCTGGGTTTTCTCCACCCCTTGTTTTTGGCAGACTCCACTGACCGCATCGCAGGCGCTGACACTGATCTTCCGGATAGAGAGATGAAAGCTGGAAAGAAGGGAGAATTTTTCTGAGGGGGAATGCAAATTTATGAACACCACTGGCATGTAGACAACATAATGACAGCACTAATTGCATCACTACATACATCACCTCACTCATCTAATAATGAGGTATTTTGCACTTTTGCAGCTTTTTATTTTATTCTCTTATGCCCTTATAATTTAGTCACGGTTTCTTGAACATTTGTATTTTAGTTTTACTCTACTCTTTTTAAAGTCAGTCCCACTTTAATATTAATGCATGAAAAATATTCATGACACAGTTATAACGGCCTCATGACAGCCAATGTCAAAGCCAACCACATGACAGTTTAACTTCATTTCATGTCAAGTTGTCATGACAAAGACACTGACGGGTTATGATGTATTGGTTTATGTCAAGATGTCAAAACGAAGACTTCTCAAACAATGTCATATTTGCATTCAAAATGTCATTATTGAGCGAAAGACACTTAATGACAGTTGTCATAAACATGCATAAACCCAACTTCATATTCAAGACATATGTCATGTCATGGTTATGAAGGTGTCATGTCAGTCTTATGCACACCCCTTCAAGCAAAGTGTTACCTTTTATTTCCTCTAAACCACTAGATGGCACAAAAACTTGCTGGAGCACTTTCCAAAACAAGACGCACACAGAAATTTTGCTGATCCTTAACACGATCACGATATATATATATATATTTGTATGCAGATTTAGTGAATACGAATCTCTCAAATTATTTTTACAAAGGTCTTGTTAATCATTTTCTACAAGGAAATTAAAATTAAATTACGGAAGAATATGTAAAAGTATGGTATTTGGGGGTAAAAGAACCATTGCTTTAATTAACATGGTAATAAACATCTTGCTGACTTTTCCATTGGTTGCCATGACATGGTTAGATTCAGATGATAAATATCATATATTAATTTGGGTGACTACCTTAGAGATAATCACCATATTTATAATGATAATATTAATATTCATTAAAATATTATTTTGAACAGGTATTAACTTAGACATTATAAAAATATATATATTTTTACATATTTGTTCAATACTGTGTGCCATTTGCCCCATGCAAGATTTTTTTTCATTAAAAATGAACCACTTGTATAAGTTATTTACACACAAAACCTGTTGCTCCATAAATGTTCAATGCAAACATATTTTTTTTCCCTGCAATCATACACTATGGGAGTAGTAAAAAGCAGTTTTTTTCTTAAGGTGTACCATTAGCCCTTCGTACACTATACATAATGCTTAATAGGCTTACACATACACACGCATTTAATTTACTGATTGTATGAGCATCAGTTTGAAGCAGATGTCATAATAAATCTCAGTAGATCGAAAGATTTCAAAACGAGCGGTTCATTCATAAATCCGTAAGATCTTACCGTCATGCTGAGAAAACACAAACCGGAAGACAACACAACAAGTGCAGATGTGTATGTGTTGGATTGGTTTGTTAGCGTTCGCTCTGGATAGTGTTATTAGCCTACTCAATGTTTTACTCATGGCACATAGCAACACAGTTAAAAGTATCCATAATATGTTGGACCTTTAATTGAAAGTAGCTACTTTTACCTGTTGAGACATGCACGAACATCTCACGACCAATTTCGTACGAATTTGTACGAGTGATTAAAAAGTGTCTAATTCATACGACCTCACTCGTATCGAATTCGTATGATTTGTCTAAACCCACGTGATGGTTAGGTTTAGGGGCGGGGTTAGGGGTAGGTCATTCGTACGAATTCATAAGGATTGGCCAATTCATAAAAAAATATGATTTAGCAAAATCGTACTAATTTGTACCGATTAAGGTCGTATGAATTGGTACGAATTAGCCACCTCGTAAAATTTGTACGAATTCCCGTGAGATCGGGTTGGATATGCCTTCACAACCACTGGTAAGAGCTGTGATTGTGATGTTTGAGTTGAGGAAGGTGCAAACCCTATTTGTAGTCACAGAAACTACATACTTCACCTTTAACAGGGTGTTTGACAAACTATTGTAAGATACAATATACAACTTTAAGATGTGTTTAACCTACTGTAGTTATATTAATGTCAGAATGCCCTCCATGAAGAGCCACTGCAATCACAATCTCCAGCCCAGGGGACATGAAGGATCTGCGAATCTGTAACCTTATTAGTGTTTTGTGTTTAATCTAATGCATTCATACATAAATAACATTCTACACACTCTCATGTCAATTCATAACTATTGTACTTTTATTTTAAAAGAATGGTAGCTAATTTGTATTAATTAATTTAATCCTATGTAATACATTTCCATACATGTTACACGCCACTGACGGTTATGTATTAGGTAAGGCCTTTCATAATTTTTCCCTTTAAAAGAAAAAATCAATGTTTTCATAGGAATCACATTGTTAAATTCATACAAATCTTATGTACGAATACTATATCTCGGGTTGTGAGATACAAGATAAGGAGCTGTAGGTACTCTCTGTGATGTCATTTCCTATTTCTAATTATTAGATGGACCACTTGACTTTGGCTGCATCCAAAATTGCATACTTCCTAATACTGTATCTAGTAATACAGTGTTATTTGTGCCTGGATGACGTACTTCTGGTGAGATTTTGAAGAGCAGAGATTTGATGGACACTTTACTATCCCATGAGGCCACAGGAGAGGATTTGTGAATGTCAGTGAACCAATGCAACTGAAAGTCACATGACAATGACTACATGACATATGTAGGACATCTATAGCACATTAACAATACACACATTCATACTATATAGAACATACTTTATGGATAGTTGGAAAGTAACCACTAATTAAATTTTAGACACCTTTGCCTTTGATTTGGCAGACAGAAGTTTAAATGTTGATTACTGGCAAGCGAGTACTGAAGATTGTGAATCCAGCACACATTAAATAGCTAAATCTTAAATATTAATCTTAATCTGATACTCTACTATTTCTGCGTCAACACTCTGAACTTTTTTAGCGAACTCGTACCTATGTGTTTGGTAACTGGAGGACCTTTTCCTGGCGTCAGCAGAGCTCTTCAAGCCCTTAAGCTCTCTGTGCTTCTGGGGTTAGAGGTTCTCTCATGTTACCATGGCAATATATCCTTCAGAGAGCTGGATAAAAGTTATCTTTGTATCCATGATATCCAACTTCAACCTTTAATGGGATGAAATTGGCAGAGGCTAGCTTTGCGCTTACTTTATTTCTAAAGTTCCATCTAGACTAATGTCTGGGAGACTTGTAAAAGGTGAATTATTCCTATATGATAACTGTTAATTGTGTCAAAAGCAC
This sequence comes from Hybognathus amarus, assembly GCA_030378365.1. Lineage (NCBI taxonomy): Eukaryota > Metazoa > Chordata > Actinopteri > Cypriniformes > Leuciscidae > Hybognathus > Hybognathus amarus. The sequence continues at coordinate 143,708 of JAQIUQ010002048.1, forward strand.
TGGGATGGGTGTTGCTGCACTCCTTGTTTGAAAGGGGAATTGAAGCATGCTGCTGCTCTCAGGTCTCAGGTGTGATTTCAAAGGCTTCATCAGTCTTTCATGTGGAAGTTCTTCCTCTACTACATCTTTTCTTTGTCTTTATGAGGAGTATGTGAGGATCAGCAACATTCCTCACTTTTAACTCAAAACCATGTGGAATTTTCCGTTCTGTGATTTGTGTTTATTTCTTTCTTTTTAAGTCACATGGTCCACTGAAGTGTTGCAAGTCATGTTGTTCGAGTCTCAGTCTTCAAGACAACACACACTCAACTGACACTAACTTTACAAAAAACAGTAGTTCCAAGCTGACATTTGATACAATTAGCCTAGCTTTATTAGTCTGCTTCTTTAGTCTGCTATTGCCGTAATTGAGGAATCTTCAAGTTTCGTCTCTATTTCAGTTCTACCACTGGTCCCATGGCCAGCAGTATCAACTTTCTCAATGAAAGAGCAGTTTCCTCCACCTTTGGGCTGACAGTGAGCAACGCTCCACATCCTCAATCTCAGCCACCCCTTCATTCCGGACAGGCCAGTTAAGCAGACACTGGGACCTAGTTCTCAAGGCACCTCACCCATCTATGGCTTTGGGTCAACTGTGGTATCTATAAGTAACTTTGCAACTACATGTCAACTTACTTTGATTAGAGTATTAGTAGACTGTAGTAGACTGTTAGGTTATGATTAGGTGTTAGGGTTCATGTTAGTAGAATAAGTTGAATTGTAGTTACCAAGTTACTTAGTCAATGTGCAATTACATATGATTATTGGAGTTATTAATAGTTATAGGAGATATTGTTCGACTTTGTCTAAGGGCTTGTGCAAGAGGCTCTTGTGAGAGAGCAAATAAAAGAGTTGATAAGGGGACAACCTTACCTTCAACCCCTTTGTAGTGGAAAAGGTTGTGATTGACAGGAACCTGTCATCAGAGAGGCAGTAGGGCATTTATATAACAGTTGAATAGAATTTAGGGCCAAACCCAAATCTTTCCAGAACAGCCCATATATAGTCCCATTCTAGTCTGTAAAACACTTTGACAGCATCGAAAGAAAAAAAACAGCATAAGTAACATTATTAGTGCCAGCATGGTAAATTATATGCAACATCTCAGGTTATACATGCAACCATGGTTTCCTGAGAAAGGGAACAAGACCCTGCGTTTTGGGGAAGACATTTGGGGAACCTCTCCAGCATGACTGGTGTCTGAGTACATGATTCAAATGCGGCAATGACATTGACCTGCGACAGCCCATGACATCAATCTAGTGGGACCTTTAGTATAAGGCTACGTTCACACTGCAGGGCTTAATGCTCAATTCCGATTTTTTGAAAAATTTTTTTTTTTTTTGCAAGGCCGTTAACATTTCCAATTAAATGCGACCTTTTGTGATCTCCTGTGTGAACGCTGACCCAGAAGTGACCCGCATGCGCAGAAGAGTACTCAACGGTCAATGACATCACTTGTTGTTTGCGGAAGTAGCTAAATGGATGTCTTACATTGGAGCTCGTTTAGCAATATTAAAGTTATTTTCACAACAGAGCCAGCACACTTACAAGCTTCTCGTTTTAAGAAGAAAATTAAACAGAGAAACGTGTGGGTGCGGTGTCGTTGCCAGGAGTGGTGGGATACTGATGTGATTGGCTTCACTGATACAGAATTCATCAGTAAGTTCCGAATGACCAGATCCACCGCATCTTCGATCAACTCTGTCACGGGAAGAGACACGTCTGCGGCAGCCCATAACAGTGCAGAAACGTGTTGGAGTTGGCATGTATTGGCGAGCTACAGGTGCGTGCAATGACGTGCGTGTCGGATATATGTGACCTGGTCGTTCAGATTGAAGTCGAATTTCAAAAGATCGGATACATATCGAATTTGGACCACATACCCAAGTGGCCTGGGTCGCATTTGAAAAGATCGGATCGGCAAAAAAATCGGAATTAGGTCGTTTCAGCCTGCAGTGTGAACGTAGCCTAAGAGAGCTCTTTGAGTATGCATCATCAGGTTTTTGTCTGAAGGAGACATGACCAGGTATGCCTAAAGTATGGAAGTGAGATGCAGTGTTTCATTCCTCTTCTCAGGGAACCATGGTTACATGCATGACCTGAGGTGTTCTCTTTCGAATGGTATCTCGAACTGCACCCAAAGACACATTGGTGAATGAGTACCCACTCCACCATGCTGAGGGAATAACTGCCTGAATGGTTATAACAAGCACAAAGAAGACTCAATGGATCTAGATGCTGGAGACCAATACCTCACTCAGATCAACACGAAACTGACAGTGACTATATTGTATTTTTCATACAGTATTTTTTTCTGTTTTCTTAAAGAGTTAGTTCACCCAAAAATGAAAATTAAGTCATTAATTACTCACCCCCATGCTGTATACCAACCCCGTAAGACCTTCGTTCATCTTCAGAACACAAATAAAGATATTTTTGATTAAATCTGAGAGCTGGATCACTCCTCCATAGACTGCTTAAGGGACTAGCTCTTGACGGCCCATAAAGTCATTAAAGAAAATGTTTAAATATTCCATGTGCCTACAGTGGCTCAATTATAAGTTTATCAAGCGACGAGACTACTTTTTGTGCGAAAAAAAAACATAAATAACTACTTTATTCAACTATTCCATTACTTCCTTATAAGCGCATGCACGAGAACTGAGATGAGGATGTTCTTCCTCGACTACTTTTTGTTACCGGTTGCTCACCGCTAGGAGTATTACCGCCACCTACCATATCAGATGATATGCTGATATAGCCAGAGCGTGATCATCATCTTATACGGTAGGTGGCGGTAATACTTCCTAAGCATTGAAAGCAGGAGAAAATATCAGCTGATGTTGGTCATTTATTGGTGATATTAAATTCATCATATGGTGACCTGATTCACTGATATGACCTGAGTGATATACCTGAGTGTTTCTGTTGAGATTACATTATGAATAGGCGAGCTTAAATTGTTAATAAAGTCTATGGTTGTCATACTTTTCCCCCTGAACCTTGAAATATTAAATAAATTTTATCTAATCTGAAATTTAAGAAAACTATCTGTTAAAAAGAAAATTTTTGAGCTCGTTTATTTTTTTAGAAGTATGACAGTAAATAATCAGCATATGAATCTCAGCAATGGTGACAATCAACAAAACCTTTATGTGACTTTATAGTAGTTCACAGTTGATCACCATTGTAGTGATTCATATGCTGATTCTTGATGTCTGTGAGTCTGTATGATCCTGTCAAAACATTTTCTGTATTATGACGATAAAATCTCAGTATCATGGCACTTCATGATCTTCTTTAACAGTATTGGCTTGCAACATGAACAACTAACATTTAACGAATTAATCAGATATTACACTTTGCAACTAAAGCAAACACTATTTACACTAAAGCAAACACTATTCTCCATCATGGTGACATTTCCCAACTTTCCCAACACTGTATGATTATCATAGACATTCATAGAGCGTATCACACATTTCAATGCCTTTATGACCCTCTTCTAAATTTTGATAACCAGGACTCTCAATGGAGAATGGTTTCATTTAAAAATATCTTTATTTGTGGTTTGAAGATGAACCAAAGGCATATGGGACATTTTATTTTTGGCAGAACTAACCTCCACAGAACAAAACAGTCTCACAGGGTTAGAAGAACATGACGGTGAGAGAAATAATGACAGTTTGTATTTAGGTCTGAGCTCTTCTGAAAATAGAACGGCGAGTTGCGGGTCGGCTCGGCCGCAGGGATGTTTCCCGAAAGCGCAGGCCCAGCTGAAGCCTTGTGGCTGTCTTTGAGCTCCTCTATGGGGTTGTGTTGGGGCTCTGAAGGCTTTGAAGCAGGCCTCTCTGGGACGCTGCCACCCTCGCACTCTGCCGACACGTGGTAAGGTGGATCACTCCGCTGTGAATTCATGAATATATAACACCGCTGGAGGCTTTGACAAATGAGAGCTGATCAGACAAGCGCCTTGTCAGCTCAGCAATAGGGTGACTGGGAGGAGAGCAGAAGACAGAGAGACATGGGAAGACCAGAAAACCATCAAACAAGACGAGTAGGACAGTGTGTGATAGAATCATGCTGTGTCCACACTTTTTTTGACCACATGTAGTCAGATTCTCATTGGTGGCATAAATCATAAGTGCCAATGACAGGAGAAATAAGAATTGCACAACATCATTTTTTCACAAAGTGACATCACCAACTACTGGTTGGGTATAAACAATACAGCGATTTTAGTTATTTTAGTGGATCTATTTCATTACTTCAATATATAATTACACTGTAACAACACCCTTAAAATAACGTGTAACCAGATTTGATTTATTTTTACACCCAACACACAAGAAGGGACAGAACAGAATGAAAACAGATTACACTAAGAGTATGAGCAACATTTGACTTAATAAATAATGACAAACTCCAAATTCTCACATTTGCTTTTTGAATGGCTGAAAAACAAATCCAACAGTGAAACATTAAACATTCAAAATGGCACAACAGATGGAGTACATCTGTGCTTTTTAATTGTTCTGTGTGTATTTGTGTCAGATGGAAACCTAGAGAAAGCATCATGGGAAATCTGGAGTGTCTTCCATTGAAAATTGTTCTTGTGGAGTCCCACAATATCGCATCATGAATGTTGTTTTACTCATATTTTCATACGGGAGAGTGGCGATGAGTGAGATCTAATGATCCATTAGCCGTTAGATGTATGAGACGCTGTAAACATCATCCATCAAGACTTCACAGGCTGTCAGAATAGTCGTACCCTCATCAGTGTCCTGTCAGAGAGGGCTAGCACATGATGGAAATGACCAAAGGTCATGGGTAACAATCTGTTACTTCCATCAAGTGCTTCATGTAAAACAAACAAAAAAATTGGACACACGCACGTTAAACAGCCAGCTCACCAATTAGCTCGAACATATATGCAGAGCGGAAAAAGTGCAGGGATGTTCCCGGGTTTTGGATTTGCCTTTGGAATGAATTTTTGATTTCAGTTGACAATAGGTGTTAATTAAAAATGTTGCCTCAGTGGATGGTATCTAGAACCCTGGAATTAATATGTGTTTTGGTAGATCAGATCACAAGCAGATGAGGGAGACACATTCCTATTTACACCTGGTGTTATAATTAATCTCTTCTTTCAACTTCAATGTGTGTGTAAATAAAATGACTTTTTCAGATCTTACGATCTAATGGATGAAATAAGCTCATGCAATTTACATGTGAACACGACCAGAGACGACATAAAAACACAGCTTTTGTTTCTGCTCTGATTGAAGAACATTGTGCTTGTGTAACCCCTCCGGTTCTTGTCACATCACTCGTGGGATTCGAACTGGCACTACCGGCATGGGAGATGGGCGTGCTAAAGAGCGTAAAGAGCCTCTAACATCAGTTGCCAATGCGCCTCATGAGGCCATGGGAAGGGAGGTTTACCTACACAGCTCTTACTAGCTGGCGTCTGTTACACCCACTAAACACCCACTAAACTTCACCCCCATCCGGGTCACGGCACCAGTGTAACACTTCCGGTTCTACTCTACTTCTGCTCTGAGCGGGATTCGAAACAATGTTTCCGTCATGGTAAGCGGGTGCACTAACAAGGACACTAAAGACTTCCCCCTCTAGCGTCAGTCACTAGTGTGCCTCTTGTGGCCAAGGGAGTGAGGTTTACCCGCACAGCTCTTTACTAGCTGGCCTTCGTTACATTACACTTGGTAGTTTTTTCGTCTTCAAACTAAAGTTCTTCAGCCAACAAAGTTTAAAGGGGTCATGAACTGGCTTTTTAAATGTTTTTGTTTTGTTGTCTGAGGTCAACTTATGACGTTCACTTGGTTTTTACATTCAAAAACATAAAAATGAATAAGTTATGGGCTATTTTCTTCCCTAGTTTTCAGCCTACTTGAAAAATGCTCGGATTTTATGGGTGTATCGCATTGAAGACTAGAAAGTAAATGCCCACTGTGAGTGGATAACAGTTTTGCATATTATAATGAGCTTCAACTCTGTCGTCGGTTTCGGTAGGTGCACGTGGGGGAATTTGTTTTGAAAACCACTGTTATAAAATGGCAACTGGAATGATTCGGCCATAAACGTTTGACCCAGAGTCCGATCACGAATCGCAGGACAATGAACCAACAGCACCTCGAATACAACGGATACTTGTAGACACATACACATAATTATTAGATATCAAACGATCTGTAACAATGCATTGCTAGCCGAGTAACGTTAGATCTAAAATAAAAATATTACTCACATAAGTGTGTTGCACCACTCCTGTTGGATCCAATATAGAAGGTACAGCGCCTTTTTTAATCTTAATCGGTCTGTAAATCCAGCCTCGAACTGTGTCTTGTTCTCAAAACAATCCTCGGTGAAATGAAGCGAACATACGGATAATGTTTTACACTCATCTGCTGGAACGTCATTAAAAACAAATTTTAACCAGGCATTCCTAATATTGGAATCCAGAGGAAGCTTATACAGCGACTGTCTTCTTCCACAGCCAGGCACGGCACAAAATTTTGTCAACGGAATGTTTATTGCTGGTAGCTCGCTCCGGTTTGTCATCACGAGGTATGCTTTTGTTTACCTATGTGTGAATGCGCGAATCGGTGGGCGGGACTAAAACGGCCGTGTTGAAGTAGGCGTTGATGAGCGGGTGGGGTTTTTGCGTTTTTGACATCATACTTCCACACTTTCAAAAACGAGACGCTTGTTGAGGCTGGTGTCAATAAAAGCTTTTATTGGACTAACGAGGTCGTTTTCAGTTCTGAAACTTACAGGATATTCTTATAATATGATGATCTCTTGGATGTCAAAAGCTCAAGGAAAATTTGATTTCTCAGTTCATCACCCCTTTAAAGGGGTCATGAAGTGGCTTTTTAAATTTTATTTTATTGTTGTGTGAGGTCAACTTATGACGTTCGGTTGGTTTTTACATTCAAAAACATCAAAATGAATAAGTAATAGGCTATTTTCTACCCTCGTTTAGAGCCTAGCTCATAAACGCTCGGTTTTTATGGGCGTTCTCGCACTGAAGACTTGGAAGTAAACGCCCACTGCTGTGAGTGGATAACAATTTTGCATATTATCATGAGTTTCGACTCACCCGTCGGTGCACTGGGGGAAATTGTTTTGAAAACATCCAATGTTGTAAAATGGCAACCATAATGATTCGCCCAGACATGTTCGACCCAGAGCCTGTGTGTTGCACAATTCCTGTCGGATCCAATATAGACGGCACAGCACTCTTAATCGGTCTGCAAATCCAGTCTTGTTTACAAAACAATCCTCAGTGAAATGAAGCGAACAGACGGACAATGTTTTACCCTCATCCGCTGGAACGTCATTAAAAATAAAGTTTATCCATGCAGTCCTATTGGAATCCAGAGGAAGCATATGCAGCGACTGTCGTCTTCCACAACCAGGCACTGCACAATATTTTGTAAACGGCATGTTTATTGCTTGGTAGCTTGATACGGTTTGTCATCACGAGGTAGGATCTATGTTATTTAGTTATGCGTGTAATGCGCATATCGGTGGGTGGAGGATAAGTTGGCTCATAGTTCCCCACTTAAACGAAAAAGAGTTGTTTTCTGAGCCTGGTGTCAATAAAAGCTTTTATTGGACTAACAAGAACGTTTTCAGTTTTGAAACTTACAGGATATTCTTATAATATGATGACCTCTTAAATGTCAAAAGCTCAAGGAAAATAAGTTTGATTTCTCAGTTCATCACCCCTTTAAATCCTCGCTAGAGCATGCCTCCCTAAATGTTTATGCATTAGACCAGTAGGCGAAGATTGGGCAGTGTTTTGTGGTTAATCGAACATCTTTTCGACTACATTTGAAAGTGGTAGACAAGCTCAAAACAAGTTAGACTCTATTTACAGCTGTATTTAATGTTGTTCACTTGTGATTCAATCAACCAAACGCATCTTAATACCAGGTGTAAACAGGGCCTAGAGCAGTTTTTGTTTTTTTGGAGGCACTCCAAGGCTGTTTCCCAATATGCATTCTTATGCCTCCTTCTGTTCAACATCAAAAGCCACTATCAAACTTTAGTTCCAAAAATCAAGAAAGTACAAAGAGTGACAAACATTTCCTGGATGTGTTATTCGTATTAATGATACATCAGATGATGACTTTGAAGACCCAGATGTTGTTGCGGCACTACGATCACAGAAGTCAGGCTCATGATTTTAAGCTTAGTTCAAAATTGTTTCAGGAGGATTTGGAGAATTATATTGACTTAAAATTGGTGTGATAAGAATAAGTGTACTATAGTGGGGAAATTATAAGTTTTCTCAAATTATTTCCATGTTTTGGTTTAATTTTTGATTTAATATAAATCAAAAACATATCATATATGAGGATTTTTACAACTTTATTTCACAATAATCAAAAGCGAAATTAACTATTCACACTTAAGATAGCAAACAAATTGTGTCAGTCATTTAGTGTTCTGAACTACAACCACTTTTTAGTACCTGTTATTTAGCATAGTAAATGCAGCTCATGGGAATTGTACTACTGTATTTCAGTAATTGACTTAGAGAACATTTTCAATGGCTTTTGTTTGACAAACATTCTGTTTTTAGCTACTCTTTGATATCCAAATGTGTGTAAAATTATAATCCAAAACCAATAAAAAACCACTGAGCTACAGCACGCTGTCTGCACATACCTCAGTGAAAAATCACATTGTTGCATTCAGCCAGAGTTCCTTACGCATCCACCCACTGCTTTTTTTTATTTGTGTGTCATTGAACAATCTCTGCAGTTATTCTGTTAGCCCTTGATCTGTTGTTATTGCTGTTTTTACCTCTCGTTGTGTTCCTTCCAGCTTCACCATCCGCTATGGCTGCTGCATAATGTATGAGAGAGTTAGAGAAAGAAAGAGCATAAAGCAGCGGAGAGGTCGCTATATGTTGTTCACGAGGGTGCTCTTTCCCTTTTGTGTTCTAGTGTACCGCAGCGCTGCACTTCGGGTCAATAACTCAAGCCTCGGGCCTCGCGCTGCAGGAAGGCCAGCGCACATTACCTCCCTATTACTCCCCACTTACAATTACCATTAATGACTTTCTCCCGCTGACAAGCGATCTCTCACTCCTTCCGCAGCCTGCTGCACTGTGCTGTGGGGACTGCGGGAAATCCCAGGTTCACCATGATGGAAAAAAAGACTGGACCTATACAGTAACAATTCACTCGTTTGAGAGTAGTGTCACACATATTGTAACGGGAAAATTACTTTTCCAATGTACCAATGGGTAGTTGGAGCACACCGGGTTGCATTGTATTTTACAGTACATGCACTTACCAGTGTACTTACCTAAGAAAGTACAGGTTGATATACTATAATTTAAGTTAACTACAGGGGTTAAGGTTGGGTTTAGGTTCAGCATTAGTAGGGGAGAGCGGGGCACAACCTAACGCATTTTGGTTTTGGCTAAATTAATTTAAAAATAATTAGGTTAGATAAATTTTTTTACACAAGCAACATACACATCTCTGCTACAAATGATCATTTAAAGGTTTTTTCTAGGACCTACCATTTTCGTACAGATGCACTGAAAGTGACAGAAGTGCAAATGTTACAACTTACCCACATACGGGGTTAATTGTAACAGCCAGAGGGGTTAGTTGTAACACTTGTGTGTAACACACATAATTCAGTACTATTTTATTTGATAGTTTGATATTGTTTGTGCATCTGTATAGACAGATATCCATACATCCATCCCTCATCCAATCATCCTTCTATTATGGATCAATATAATGGATAGAGACATAGAAAAGGGCTGCACAGTTTTGCAAATAAATAAAATTATAAATATTGTAATTGCAATTAAATTAGGTTTGTGTTTGGCAGCTGCATGTACAATTATTATTATTATTATTAATAATAAGAGTAATAATAATACAACTGAGCTTAAAATAAACATTTAAATGGTTTATTGCATTAAAAACAGGCCATATTTTAATAAATAAGTTAACATTCATAGTACACTAAATTTTAAACATTTTAAATTCCAACATTGTTTGTGAAAGTCTAACAAAGTTAAATGTATAAATAAATACTCAAACCTGAGAAGTTGTGTGGCTCCGTTTTCATTTGATTCTCATTGTACACTTGGCGGCTTGTTTGTAACACTCTGTTACCACTAACCCCGCTGTGTATTACATATTTTAAGCCTAGCTAACAGTCGCTAGGAATTGCTGACATGTTTCAAAACGGTGCTATGTTTGAGCCAACAAGACAGTGATTAAGGCAATATAAAGTTAGATTTGGAAACGTATACACCCAACTCAGAAACCGAAAAAAAAACCTATGATGAAAAATATTACTTTCATGGTGTCAAAACACTCTTTGTCCAGTATCTTCACAGATGAGGTGAAGACTCAATCGCAGAAGAAGGCTTTTAGATATATATTTATTTATTTGTTAATTAATTAAAAAAAATACCCCGGGGAGATGACTTGACTTGATTACAGGAGGAACAAGGGTAAATATACGATGTACATACGTCGAACACAAGTATAATAAAAAGGGAGAGCAAACAAAGCAGGCAACCAGGGAGGACAGGTGGGGAAAATTAATCAATAATCAGGTGACAAGATGGGAGGGGTTAGACAATCGACAGGGGAGCACATGGCACAAGAAAACACATGGCAAGCCATGTGCTCACACCAAACATGACAAACGCAAGCACATGGCCAGTAAAACAAATCTCAAGCCATGTGCTCACGCAAAACGAGACATTAACACACAGCAAATGAAAACACTCATAAGCCAAGTGTTCACACCAAACATGACAAGACAAAAAGTATTACATTAGTCATAAAAAGTAGGGCTGGACGATTAACCGAAAATAATCGAAACCGAAATTCAGAGCCTATAACCCACGTGATTTTACCATGTCGGTTATTTCGGTTTTTGAATACTATTAATTAGGGCTGTCAGTTAAACGCGTTATTAACGGCGTTAACGCAAACCCATTTTAACGGCGTTAATTTTTTTATCGCGCGATTAACGGTCTTTTTGTCCTAGCAAACTTTGTAGTTTTTTCACATACTTTTGCAACAGGACGCGGCATGCGTCCTGATCCATTTCAGCGTCTCGCGCTCGTCATCCACTCAAAGCCGGCTCGCAAGCCGAAACGAGTGTGTGCGGCGTGCCTGTTGTTTTGTTTCCGGTCTAGCTAGATCCACTTGCGCTTTGGTCGAAGAAGCAACGTAACGTCCTCGCGCGGCGCAAGCCATTGACATGAATGGGTTTCAGAGAGCAGCGCAAGGCCGTTTTGTGCCGCACACACTCGTTTCAGCTTGCGAGCCGGCCAAATAGTAACGTTATGTTTTGAGTGGATGACGAGCGCGAGACGCCGAAATGGATGCCAATGAGATTCTGAATGTAAAGTTTACTTTTAAAAAGTTGCCAAATTGTCCCATTGACCAAAGCGATCATTATGAATTTGTCATTATGAACTGAGCTATCATCATCGCAGCACGTCCAGCCTGAAACACCACTTGATGATGGCCAAGCAAACACACACACACACAAACACAGATGATGCAAATTCTCCACCCCCTCGTCAATATCAGGACCTCGTCAGTATTTTTTTCACCCTTTTATTGATGGACAGTGTTACATTGTGTGAGAGATTATTTAGGCTATATATGTTAGAGTGAAATTGAACACTATTCCAATGTTATTTTCAATAATAATAATAAAAAAAACATTTGCACTAAACAAGCCAATCCACTTTTCCATGTTGATAAGAGCATTAAAATGAGAAAAAAAATGTAACAAAAAGAAATCAAAAGACATTAAGAATAGATAAAAATGTGCGATTAATCGCGAGTTAACTATGACATTAATGCGATTAATCGCGATTAAATATTTTAATCGTTTGACAGCACTACTATTAATATATCCACCCACTGTGTGTTAACGTACTTTCCCCTTAAACACCTTTCACACAGCGTGTTGATCCTCCGGGAAATTGCCAGAACAAACACCTGTGTGAGCGCAAACACGGCCCGGGATTGGTGCCGCCAGGTTGGGGACAGAGTAACAATTGCCGTGTTCAGTCCATGGTTCAGTCACGGAGCGCACGCTGTGTGAACAAAAGCCGTAATCAATGTCGCGTTGCAGCCTGAATGATGCCGTTAAGCCGGGATCGTTCGCCAGCGTGAAACGGTACGTAATGCGCTGAGTTTATTATCGAATCAGAGAAAAACAAATGCGCAAGCGTGGTTTTTCGAAAAGAAATCGCAACTCATAAGCAAACTATAGACGCTGCTGAGACATGTCAAGTGTCTTTGCGGGTAACTTGTGTGTGAACGCACTCTCTGATTCCTAGAATACTGAGTCAACTCAGCAACAGGAGCTGCTTTTACCAAAGAAACACGCAAAAAAGAGAGAGAGACAGACAAACGCCCAGCAACAAGTGCCTCCACTCCACAAAGCAGCTCACGATAACACAGGCATTTACAGATGCCATACAATATGAAAAGGATTAGTTTTTTAGTTTTATACAAGTTATATTTTACTTTTTAGAAGGCAATATTTACAATAATTTATTTTATTTACAAAAATAACTATTTTCTACATTTTTTATTATTTTAAAATATTTAATAAGCATTAAAAGCTATCTGTGTGTTTCCTTATTTTAGAATCTCAAAGATTATGCACTAAAAAAAATACATACATATTTACAGAATAAGCCTTGCCAGAGACATATGAGAAAGAAAAATATCATTCAATAATCGTAATCGAGGTGACTTGTTCGATTAATCGTGATTATGATTTTAGCCCAAATCGTTACAGCCCTAATAAAAAGCCATCTTTACAACGTCATTTTTACATTTTATCTTAAAATTTTGAATGTTTTTATCTCATATTTATGATCACAATCATTGTTTTCTATTTATGTCATGGTTTTTGGATAATTTTTTCATGATTATGACTTTGAAATATCAAAAATGGCTTCTGTCAAAATGTTGACTTTTTATGTAATCATTAAAAAATATATATCTCATGACCTGTATCAAAAATTTGAGTTGGGGTACTCGAACTCGGATTCAAGTCCAGACTTCGAGTCCAATTCTGAATGAACTCTGACTTGTCACGCACTCGGATGAATTTGTACTCGAACTTGACACGGACTTGGACATTTTAGACTCGGAAAATATCCGAGTCCAGTCGAATCCGGGCACTTGAGAACACAATATTCAAAAACAAAACGAAACTACTTGTGTTGTTTCCGCGTTGAGCATTGTAGCCAATCACAGACATGTTTATTAAGCGCATGAACGCAGTGGCAAATCAGAGGCATTTTAGAGTCAACATGCAGAGAATTCGCTCAAAATGTGTTCAGAATCAGCAGCTTTATCCTTTTGCAAATCCCCTCAGAAACAAAGTCTAGACACGATATAAATGAGAGATTCACTGTGCAGTGTGGATAACTTCAGTGTTTATGACGAGTTTTTTAGGGAGAGTGCAGAACGTGTTAAGTGATGGCTTGAAGGGAGTGCTACTGACAATCTAAATAATGATTTTTGTAACCAGTGGTTACGTTCACAGTGTAAATTAAAAAGAGTGATAAATGCATTTAAATGTGGGAATCCGCAAAATTTTAGTCCTGTGAGTCATGAAATTGCGATGATTGACAGTAACCATAGCAACATGAGAACGTGATAAACATAGTAACAGTTTGGCGACTAATAATTGTATGATTTTTGTTGCATAGAGTTTAGATACACCTTTAAAAATCTCAATTTTTTTTTTTTTTTATTAATAGGAAGGATCATAAAAACATTGTTTCTATTCAGTACTGCACCGAAAAAGCTTTTTCACATTACATATGTTTAATGGCAAGACGAATTACTTGATTTTAATATTGCGTCAGTACCTGAATGATCCACAACTGATTTTTTTTAAAGGTTGTTCATGAGGAAAAATCCTCCATCTCCTGCACATTCTTTGCTTTTCCAGCATCTTCTGCATATTTGACTCCTAGTAACAGTGAGATCCATCTTTTCGCACTGGTGACAAGTGAGGGACTCATACACAATCATTACAAACCCTGCAAATATTTAGTGATGTTCAAGAAGAAAGCATCCGTTAAGGATGGAACTGGATGTAGATTGGTGTAAATTGTTTAAAAAAATAATTTATTAATTTAGTCCTGCCCTTCAGAGGCTAAAAAAGATATTAGCATGTAAAACATGTAACCCCAGGGTAAATAGCTGTTTCACAGTTATGATTACCTAAAATAATCAAATGTATTTACCATTCCCTTCAGCAGCAATAAAGACTATGGAATCCGATACTGGTTTTATGAGTCTTTTTTTATATACTTGACTAAACCAATGAATAAAATAAAGCAATGTGAAAAGTAATAAAATGTGAAAATACACTCTTTCAAAATGAATTAAAATAAAATGTCAAATTAAATCCTTTTAAATGAGTATCAATTTGTTGAAATAAACCACTTCACAAGTATTCACAAGTGTTAAACTCCCTGAAACATATGAATGTAGCACTCAATAACACAGTCTTCCAGTTGGTATTAAACCCGAATTAAATACTCAGTAACTTAGATTAAACTCACTTAAGTGGGCCCACAATCACGCTCTCACTCGCACACACACCTAACGTTGCAGGCCTGATTTTTTCCAGAACGGCGACGGGTCCCGCGATGATAATGATATCGTGGCTTTGGCTCACCCGAGCGGCTATCTCTCTCTCCCGCGAGGCAACAGAGGAACTCCAGGCTTTTCCGATCACCTGGAAGCGCTATCTGGTCGGCCTCCACTCTGATCTGATCCGGCTCGTCCCTCGTGCTAATCACCACACGAACGCATGGAGTAACGTGCGGAGTGAAATCCATGACGAATATCACCAATAATTGCTAAATAAAGTTGTTATTAGCAAAATACAAATACTAGGGACGGATCAAATATATTTTTACAGGATTATCGTGTGAAAATCCTTTTATTCAGCCTCTACAATCTTCTTTTCTCCTCCGACTCTCTTTCCCCCCCCACTTCGCCACGCCACGCCCCCCTCTCTTCATTGCGTGATACGAGTACCGTAAATAAAACGTGAAACATTAAATAATATTATACACAATTATTTAACTATATACATACATCTGAAAACACTGAAAAGGCACATAATAAATAAATACACAGATTGATAAATGTAAATAAACATTTCTTTCAAACAGTAATTTAGTGAATTTAGGGCTCTCACCGGGGCTACAAACAAAATAATAAAAATGCAGCGGTGGAAAGTACAAAATACTTTGTTACTTTACTTCAGTACATTTTTCATGTATCTTTACTTTACTTAAGTAAAATAAATAGTGAATACTTTTTACTTTTACTTCGTTACATTTTGCAGCAATGGATCTTCGCCCGTGACGTCACGACACGGTCTGCATGTGCTCTGGTTGGCAGAAAAGTAATGGCCGTATGCCGCACAGTATTATAAAGTCATAATTTAACCCAAAGATTGGGTACCTGTACAGTCAGTGTATCATCTGTGTACACACCCTTATAGATTAAGGGCAAATTATTGTATTTTCTTTGATACATTTTACGTATATGTTGACCAATGTTATAAATCAGAGGTAAGATCATTTTGATTCAAAATATAGCCCATGGACAAATTGCACCTCTATTTTACTCTAGTTGTAACAAATTTACCAGTTATCCAGTTAACACAAGTAATATTCGTAATTATGACTTATAGGCATCTAAAGATTTATACGCCTTCATTGACTCTCTGATAAGCATCAGATGGCGGTGTCGCTGAGCTACAGGTAAGATGTCGACGAATATCAAATCTGGCCATGTGTTAGGACTTTTGTTCCAATTCTCACTCAGGTGATATGGATCAGGCATAGAACATGAACCCTGGTTATACAAAAGCTTTACTTTATATCTCCTTTTAGCTTTTTCTTACAAAGAATTATAATTTTGCTGACAGAACACATAGACTGCTGCGTATGTTTTGGTTCTTTTTGCCAACCAGTTCGCGCCCACGCCGCATTTCGTGACGTCACATATGACGCTGGCGAACATCCCTATTATTATACTTTCTACTCCACTACATTTCTACAACTTCTGTTACATTTTTGTTACATTTTCTGACCAGTTTTTCCCCTGCCAAAACGTAATCTGATCGTCCGTCCGTTGCACGTTTGTCTCACCAGTGACGTTTGGTTGCCATAGATATATCAACTCGGTCACACTATGCGTCTAAATGCGTCTTGCATGCAGTGTGTTTATCGTGCAATTTATACTCGGAAATTTGTTTTTACCTGCATAGGAAACACACCATGTAATATACGTTTGGTTAGGATTATGGCAAGCCAGAGGTTCAGAATTACACCATAAATTAATCGCGTTTAACTGCCAAACATAGTTATTAACATATAGTAAGGATAAGCATGGTTTATATTGCCTAATTGCAAGCTTGTTTCAGAAATTGTAACAACAATTTTTTTCCATCATTATTGAACATCATTATAGGAGTATTAGGTTGAATGAGTTAGAACTAAATGTTTTATTAATCATTAGAAAATAGTCATTAAGAGAATAAATTGTTATGCAAGTACTTTTACTTTTAATACTTAAAGTACATTTAAAATCAGGTACTTTTTACTTTTTACTTAAGTATGGTTGTCATTGTGTTACTTCTACTTTTACTAAAGTAAATATTTATCTGGTTATTTGTACTTTTACTTAAGTACTGGGATTCAGTACTTCCTCCACCACTGTAAAAATGTAAACATCACCATCATCTTGCTCAAAAGTGCCCTAGCTTTTAATGCACCGTGTTGCATTCTTGAGAATTACCTTGCAAATACCCTTTTCTCTTTGCTCCTCAATATATGTTTCACTGTGTGAAAACATGTGGAGTGAGAGCGGGATGGCTTGTTCGACGTAGCAACAGTAACTAAGAGGGGCGGGTCTTTGTGAAAGGTCAATTTCAAATCATGTAAATCTTTGTGGACTCGGCCGGACTCAACTCGGATGTTAAGGACTCGGACTCAAGTCCGGTTCGGCCCTCTTCAGACTTGGACTCGGACTCGAATTGTTAAGGACTTGGACTCGACAAGGGTGGGACTCTGGACCCAACACTATCAAAAATCAAGCGTAGGGTCAATTCTGGCAAGTCACGTTAGTCAAGCTCGCATCAACGAACTGTCAGCTGATCCAAAATCTACATCCTAATTGTATGCTAATTATCAATCGTACTGGACAATAGTGGGACAGAAAAATTACTTTTGACTTAGAAATATCAAAATATGGCTTTTGACTTTTTTTAATTTTACTTAACATTTTTATCTCATAAATTAGTATCAGTTTTCGTCATTCAACATTCGTCATTCAACTTTTTATGTCATAATTATGACTTTTTATAAAACGGTTAGTTCGAATCCTTGATTCTGATTGGTCAAGAGCTGTGCTTTATTCACGATAAAACACGGCTACGACCGCTTCACCCAACGGTTCTAACAACGCCCTTGAGCTGTTACTTATTCACGATACAGCACAGCCTCTCGTATCTTATTGCTTACGTATATCAAAATTATCCAAATATGATTTAATTTCAACTTTATATCATATAATTAAGAAGTTTAAAGTAGGGTTTGGGATTTTTACTATCTGTCTGTCAACATTTGTATTTCCAACCTCCGCACACCTGCTCGCACAGACATCACGTCATCAGCGTGTTTCATGCCAACACAGTCTCATGAAAGTGCGTATCTATACTACAATTGTGATTTCTCGTGGCATTTATACGCCAAAAATGTTTTTTTTTGCGTACATATGCTACGCACTGAAAGGCGTAGCATAGGGGGATGGGGAGTTCATACTTATTATTAGGGGTGTAACAATACACGTATTCGTATTGAACCGTTCGGTACGAGGCTTTCGGGTTCGGTTTTCGGTACGCATTTTTGAACCGAACGGTTCATTCGGTTCATTTTTCCTGCCGACAAACATTTCGTTATTCAAATGTAGGCGCGTCGCAGGTGGCAAGCGCGTTCATAATGTAAGAGACGTTGGCGTGACCACAACATTTCCCAACATCAACTGGCAAATGTAATGTAAGCGGAACGAAACTGAGCTACTCGTTATTGTGTGGTTGTTTAGATGACGGACCGTATCAGTTTGGACCAGCCGATCTTGCTCGAGCCGATCTTGATCAGCACTGTTACTACACAGCTAAATCCAGTAAAGAAAACATTTGAATTCGCCACTGAAGTAATAACATCGCTGCGAAATCTAGTGAGAAACATTCACATTTCTCGTTATTAACGGATTAAACAGCGCTGACGTGGAAACCAGGAAGAAACATTGTGCCATGAATGAACTATCCAGTGTCCACAGATCAGCAACTTCATTATGGATTTACTAACACTACTAACTGTAAGTTTGGCCGGAATAGTAGGCTATAATGCTTTCAAGTAACATCACGTCTGTTGTATTTTGACATTATAAATACAATTGCTGCCCTCAAATGTTAATCTGAATTAAAATAAACCTTTGTTTATACTACAATATTATATTTCATTTTGTCCAAGGAGCTGTTTTGTTTTATATGCTCCTAAGAAAAGTCAAGTATAGTTTCATCATTGCTCAAAGTTAAAATTTCATACTTTATGATGTTAGTTTTAATAAAAATATAATAAAAAAAAATAAACCAAGGATATCTCTTTGCCATTTCTTTCTTTTTGCTGTATTTGAAACGTACCGAACCGAACCGTGACACAAGTGTATCGAACCGAACCGTGAATTTTGTGAACCGTTACACCCCTACTTATTATATGCCAAAAAGTGCGTATCATATGCACGCGGAAAAACGTGTACCATATAAATGGCACGAGAAATGACATTTGTGCTATAGATACGAACTTTCATGAGATCTGGCTCTTCATGCGGCTGTGGAGAATAGTAGACAGACGTCAGTCACCGAGCACCAAAAATAAACAGCAGCGACCATTTTACAGTTCCTCCTGAACCATAACAACAAGAATTTGCTTGGTTCATCCCATTTCTGAACCGTAATTACGAGATGGCAACCTGTGACGTTCTATGTGTTTCCATGTCAAAAATATTAAAGAGCAACATGCAGGTTGAATTTATTTCTGAATTAATACATTAAATTGTCTGCAGAGGTCTTTTAAAAAACGTATGTAAAAATTTCTAATGAAATTTCATTTGATGTAGAGATTTTGGTTAAAAATGCGCTAGGCTCTGGAATACGCCTTTCCCGCAAGCAACGCATCAGCCCCGAGGAAAACATGAGCTTGCGGTCCGCTTTCTCATTGCTGGGTGTTGATGTAGTTCGAGCAGTAGTGAGAGACAGAAAGTTTTAGATCGAGTTTTAGAGAAGCCATAATGGTAAATTATTTGTGTTTGTGCATTCCAGCCTGTCAGGACATCATATCCATCATTTTCCTTCTAGGAAAAACAAGGCTTTTTGGTCTTGGAGCGTTATGTGCAGGTGAATAGAGCAGACTTGACTGCAGCGTCTTTTACCACACCCACTCGGTCGCTTGTGGCGCACATTTCACTCGGTTTAAATGGTATCACTAACTGCATTTGAAAAGCATTATTTATTTGTTGTTATGGCATGGTCATTAGTAAATGTAGAGATAGTGCTAACCAGCTTGGATAGACTGCATAATCTCTGTCAGCGTAGAATATGAGAAGACAAAATGTTGCTGGCTTAAATTAAGACAATCTAAATGGATGTTTAATCAAGAACAAAGTCGAATGTATGTTTGCTTAAGCAGATTTATTACAAAACTCCAAGGTACTAGCCATACAGTAGATGAACCAGCGTTAGCCACCGTGCTAACTTACATGAACTCACTTGCCCTATTCGCCACTGGTTTTCTCGACACCACAACTCTAACGTTACTTCTCTCCTCTGCCCATTGTTCGTTCCCCGATCTTCACCTGACTTCTATCCCGCCTAGAAGGCTCATAATTATATGCCTGTGGGTCATCATAGGCATATTCGTCAACATCGCAGAACGCGGTTTCGTCGTTCGCATCCATTGTAACCTGAGCCTGAACTTGAACAGACTCCCTCGCGATCGTCACTTCCGGTTAGTGTGTCGTAGACGCGGGAGTTATTTTATCACAATTTTTCTCAAAATATCGTTAATGGCTAAATATATATTACTCCAGTTCAGAAAATCTAGTTGTTTTATCGTCAACATACACTATGCTATATAGGGGTGTCCAACCTGCATGTTGCTCTTTAATGCCAAAATTGATCTGCAGCAGTCAGCTGGTACAGGTAAGAGCTCTGTAAGTTGTTTATGTTCATTATCACTGTAATGTTAAGCGTTGAGACATGAGGCAATTTAACGGTCTTACGTCTCGTGACGTAATGGCGTTGATGCGTTTTGAAGGAGGCGTGGCTTTGGAGGGTGGGAGCTCATGTGTTCAGGAACATCAGGAAGTTGCAGCAGGAACATTCTTTAAATATTTTCCTTTTGTGTTTCACTGAAGAAAGAAGGATGTGGAGTTACATAAGGTTGAGTAAATGATGAAGACATTCATCATTTAATAACTACCCCAATACTATTAGATTTTAGATATCATTTAAAAAATAAATTCAAATATAATGCCATGATAGTGAGTACTCCATTAAACATAAGGATTGTGAAATTTGTTTTTTTTTTGCAGTTCATGTTTGTGTCAGAGTAACAGAGTTCAACATCAGATGCTTGTTTTCACATGAAAGCTGAATACACAGTCTACATGGATTATGCAGTCTGCACTATTTGAGACAATTCAACGTCAAATCTATAAGCTCACCGGCTTACAGAGTAAAAGAGATTCCTCCATGCAGTGTCTCTGGGGAGTTTCTTGATGCTTTTCATCCTTTCACTGGACAGAGTCTCACCTATTCCAAAGGCGCTCCCCAAGGACAAGCAAGAAAGTGCAAATGGGAATCTCCCCTGATACCCACATGTATCTCTTCTCTCAATCACGTTCTCAGCCTCTCCTGAAACGCTGACAGCAATATGGTGTTGTGGAAACTGGACAATGGAAGCTCAAACATTGCTTGATGAGTGAGAGCCAATGAGGTTTGTTCTAGTGCGTCAGGCATGCATGATTGAGCTTCCGTTGATGAGCTTATTGTATGTGTTTTGATGTTTATGTGAATAAAAGCCTAAATTAAATCACTGCATTATATAATGTGATTGTATATCTTTAGAAAATTTGGATTAAAATCCTCAGTTCTTATGGACTACTTTTACAATGATGCTTGAACATTTTGGTTGTGTGGACTGGATGGACAAAAAAATAAGAGAAAGAACTGAAGAAAAACGTAAGAAAAACTGAACAAAAGTCTTACAGGTTTGGAATGACATTAGGTTGAATAAATGATGACCGAAATTAAAAATAAATGGTGACCGAAATTCAACTTTTGGGTGAACATCCCTTTAAGAGCATAACATTACAATAATTTAACAGGCAGATAAACAACCCAGGCTCAATTTTATTTCTAGCTTGTTTTGCAAACTTTCTTAGTCTAGGGAATAGCTCTAAAGTGTGTTCAGTTTTATTCAAAACTGATGACCTTGAATATGGCAAAGTTTTACGTTGGTTGTTGTACATATCATGAGATGGTCCTCACTGCAGAACACGAAATCCAGGGGGAGGAGTTAGATCCAGATACAGGATCCAGATCCACATATACCTAAACCAACCCATCTCCGCCCCCTGATCCCTAACCCCACCCCTAATCCTAATCCTACCCATCTCCGCCCCTGATCTCTAACCCCACCCCTAATCATAGGCGGAAATCGCGGAGGGGGGGGTCAGGACCCCCCCATCTGAGGGTTGTCCCCCCAAAAAAAACATTAAAATATGTGTATTGTAAATAATGTAATGATATATTCTTAAAATAATTAAGAAATACAATAGCACAAATGCAAACGGGGCAATAACGAAAAAAGCGTTCTAAACATTTTGAGATCCCCCCTTGCCTCACAGTGCGTTGGTCCACTGCCTCCGCCCCTTTTACCTCAGACACACACATTCTGACCGGTGGCGGAAGAGAAGAACATAGTTTTTGAGTAGTTGTGGGAACTCCAGTAAAGGGGGTCGCACACCGGACGAGAAGCGCAGCGCCACGTCTTCATAATTCGAACACATTATTCTCTATGAGTGTACACACACCGGCGGCGCCATTCGGCGTCTGTCCGCGACGCCCAGCGACGGCTCAGGTCCGTGTTCAAAACCCTTCTGCGCCACAGAGCGCCATTTACATAGTTTTATATACAATTTAAATTATTTTTGTCTCAAATCGGTGCTGATGGGTCCTGACTTCGCCCTATGCTGCAATATACATTTAGTTTTGCATTCATTTACAGAAATCAGCTGCTTGAAAAATTGCTGATGTTATTAGATTTATCAGGTGAGATTCTCAATTCATTCAGTTAACGGATGCTCTGAGGTAAAGTTTTCAGACGGCAGACTCAGCAACGATTGTATTTAATTGTACAGTACAATCATAACATAGAACAGACATTATCTTCATTTCATGTCATTAAACATAACAATATTGCTGGCCATATACTGATGAGAAACTGCACGTCCGTGTGCGATACCTGGAGTTGTCCTAGACGCGGCTGCGCTGCGCTTCTCATCCGTGCGACCCCCTTTAGTCAATGTTATTTTATTCACTTTAAACATCGGATGAAGTGATTATTTTCTCTTTAATATAGATTATGCTGAGTCATTATAATAAATCATGTCAAAAAACAAATATGATTGTGTAAATGTACTTTTGTCACTGATGCAGTCTGCTATGTTAGCGATTATAACTTTACCCATCTCCACCCCTGATCCCTAATCCCACCCCTAATCCTACCCATCTCCACCCCTGATCCCTAACCCCATCCCTGAATCCTAACCATCTCCGCCCTGATCCCTAACCCCTCCCCTAATCCTACCCATCTTCGCCCCTTGATCCCTAACCCCATCCCTGAATCCTAACCATCTCCGCCCCTGATCCCTAACCCCACCCCTAATCTTACCCATCTTCACCCCCTGATCCCTGAACCCCACCCTGAATCTTACCCATCTTCAGCCCTTAGATCTGAATCCAACTCTGCCCCCTGGATCTCGTGTCCTGCAATGGTAGTTTGTAAATGAAACAACTGAAACAACTGAGTGAAACTAAAAGTTTAATGCTTGCATGTGTTTTTAGATCACAATGTGCAAGCAACTGCACAAAATAAGTCTTTATTAATTGATAATCTGATCCTGTAATCATTATTTGTGTCAAAAGGAAACTTGAGTTGCTTTCAGCTAAAAAATGCAGAGAGTTACACTCACCGGCCACTTTATTAGGTACACCTGTCCAACTGCTCGTCAACACTTAATTTCTAAGCAGCCAATCACATGGCGGCAACTCAGTGCATTTAGGCATGTAGACATGGTCAAGACAATCTCCTGCAGTTCAAACCGAGCATCAGTATGGGGAAGAAAGGTGATTTGAGTGACTTTGAACATGCCATGATTGTTGGTGCCAGAAGGGCTGGTCTGAGTATTTCAGAAACTGCTAATCTACTGGGATTTTCACGCACAACCATCTCTAGGGTTTACAGAGAATGGTCCGAAAAAGAAAAAACATCCAGTGAGCGGCAGTTCTGTGGGCGGAAATGCCTTGTTGATGCCAGAGGTCAGAGGAGAATGGCCAGACTGGTTCGAGCTGATAGAAGAGCAACAGTGACTCAAATAACCACCTGTTACAACCAAGGTGGGCAGAAGAGCATCTCTGAACGCACAGTACGTCGAACTTTGAGGCAGATGGGCTACAGCAGCAGAAGACCACACCGGGTGCCACTCCTTTCAGCTAAGAACAGGAAACTGAGGCTACAATTTGCACAAGCTCATCGAAATTGGACAATAGAAGATTGGAAAAACGTTGCCTGGTCTGATGAGTCTCGATTTCTGCTGCGACATTCGGATGGTAGGGTCGGAATTTGGCGTCTACAACATGAAAGCATGGATCCATCCTGCCTTGTATCAACGGTTCAGGCTGGTGGTGGTGGTGTCATGGTGTGGGGAATATTTTCTTGGCACTCTTTGGGCCCCTTGGTACCAATTGAGCATCGTTGCAACGCCACAGCCTACCTGAGTATTGTTGCTGACCATGTCCATCCCTTTATGACCACAATGTACCCAACTTCTGATGGCTACTTTCAGCAGGATAATGCACCATGTCATAAAGCTGGAATAATCTCAGACTGGTTTCTTGAACATGACAATGAGTTTGCTGTACTCAAATGGCCTCCACAGTCACCAGATCTCAATCCAATAGAGCATCTTTGGGATGTGATGGAACGGGAGATTCGCATCATGGATGTGCAGCAGACAAATCTGTGGCAACTGTGTGATGCCATCATGTCAATATGGACCAAACTCCCTGAGGAATGCTTCCAGCACCTTGTTGAATCTATGCCACGAAGAATTGAGGCAGTTCTGAAGGCAAAAGGGGGTCCAACCCGTTACTAGCATGGGGTACCTAATAAAGTGGCCGGTGAGTGTATATGCATAATTATGTTTTTGAAACTACAAAAATGTATGTAGAGGCCAATTTTACAAAGAGCTTATATTTAAAGCCTACTAGAACAAAGTGTTTAGATACTTCAATTTGATGGCAGATAAGGGAAGAGCCTTCTAGAACATGGAGGAGACACAAGCGTAGGTCCCAAGGGGCTCTGCATCTTCAGGGGTTAAAACACAGGGCTAAATGATAGATGCTCCTCAGCCCTATATGCTCTCAACATCCACTCATGCCAGCTTAATCCTTTCACTCCTGACTCTATATTTCACTTTTCCTCTCCCTGCAGACCTAACGTAGCCTCACACAAACTCTGCTAGAGGACACACTCCACTGCCCATTCACACCGATGGACCATCCCACCAGAGCACACAAAACCTCCTGCATATAGAAGCCTTTCCTTCCACATCCATCAGATTCCTGGTGGTTACTCTCTCTGACATGAAACCATCAAATTAAATAAAATGTTTTTTATTGAACACTCCAAAAGAATTGTCCTGTAATAAGATAATGGTGACGTTGTGAGAATGTTGCAGACAACAAATGACATTGGCCCTGATCATTTAGCAATAAATAAAGATTAATTGAGACATTGAGAGTGTCCACAAACTAAGGGCCATTATTTGGATTTTTCTGATCAAATACTTCGCAACTGATCTGACCTTAAAGAATACTTTTGTGAGTGTAACCTAAAGAAATCATGTAAAATAATTATAAATTATTATGAATATTATTGTTTTTATATGGTTATAATATTATTTATAATATTATAAATGTATAAATAAATGTAAAATGTAAAATAATAAACTATTTATTTAACCCTAAAATGCATGAACCATGAAAAAACTGCACAAATGCATAAAGAGGGTAAAAATTACACGTTAATTTTTTCTTCGAACATTATTTTCTTCAAATATTATTCTCTTAAAATTCTCTGCAACAATTCTCTTAAAGGGATGTAGTTCACTTAAAAAAAAAAAAAAAAAACAACTTTTGCTGATATTTTACTCACCCCCATGTCATCCAAGATGTCCATGTCTTTCTTTCTTCAATCGAAAAGAAATTAAGGTTTTTGATGTAAACATTCCAGGATTTTGTCCATATAATGGACTTCAATGGGAACCAAACGGTTTAAGGTCCAAAAGACAGTTTCAGTGCAAACTGTTCAAAGGGCTTTAACCAATTCCAGACGATGAATAAGGGTCTTATCAAGCGAAACAATCGCTCATTTAAGTAACAAAACTGATGATCAGATTTACAGTATAATATAAACAGTATATATATATATATAGATATAAACATATGTGCTGAATAACAACTTTACATGAGGGGACTTTTAATATTCTATGTAGAGTAAACTGTAGCACAGTACACTCCCTCAAACTCGTGATTGTCAAATTTATTTGGATCCAATTATTGTTGCACATGCTGTATTATTGCAGAACTGAGAGATGACTGCCTAGGGGAGGGAGAGAAAGTCATTTGTCAGTAGATTCGAGAAACTGCTGTACTGTAATGCCATTTGGCCAAAAAGTGCAGAGGAGGCTACATTTATGTATTTATTACTGTACTGTAACGGACAGTGGACTGTATTGTGTTAGCCTAGAAATCTAGGCGCACCCTAGCGGCAGCAAAATATTATTTTGCCGCAAAGTGTGGTCTAGCAACTCTCCGTTGACTTTCGATGTGGAAAAACCAAACTCTGGTAGGGCCAATAACATCGTGTATAGAGTCGGCGGGCGGGCTTAACATAATGACGACAGAGTTGAGACGGTAAGAGCCAGCTCGGACATACTCGGTTATGTCCGATGTTACTCCTCCCTCGTAAGCTGATATTAGTATTTAAACATTCTCTATGATATTATTTTTTTAAAGACACTGTCTCTTGCTCTCTCATACACACACACACGCACACATATATACGGTCTCTTCTCTCTCACACATATATAGGCTAGTTATAAACTTTTTAGACTTTTAATGATTAGTGTTTTATTCTTAAAAATTGTGGGTCGTGTAAAAAACAAACAAAAAAATCCCTTATTTTGGGGATGGATTCCGGGAAATCTCCCTTATTTTCAATGTTCAATGTTGACAGCTGGACTGGATACGGTAAAAGTTTAATAATATATCAACTTGCTCCGCTGAGTACGTCACCTTCTTCGTTGCTCTGATTGGCTTTAGCGCTATCCAATTGCGTGCAGAGAGAATTTGAAAGCAAAATTGAAAATACTGTGGAAACAAAGAAGCCTACATCTTGGATGCTCTTGAGGTCAGCTAAAACATATCAAAAATTAATTTCAAAGTGAACTATCTCTTTAACACTTCTAAAAGTTGTGTTTTTGTGTAGCAGCACACACAAACTATCAGTTGATTAGCCATTAACACACCGATCTACACACTGATTTAAAAAAAAACTACTACATTAACCTGTTCAATGTTCAGTAAAATGTACAGCAGTTTGTCACACATACATGCAGTGTTGGGGAGTAGTTAACTACAAGTAGCGTGGCTACTAACTTAACTACATTTTTCAGTAGCTTGGCAGTAGCTCAGTTGCTTTTTAAACAGTGTAGCTTTTGCAGTAGCTAACTACTTTTTGCAGCAAGTAGCGGTGTAGCGCGAGCAAAAGCTACATTGCTACATTGTCGAGCCTGCGCGAATCAGCGCGATGCAAGGATATTCTTCTTCTTGTTAAATTACAAACACATTTTTTGCCATTACCGCCACCTGTTGTTTAATCACGCATCTTGCGGCTAACGGTTCACTGACGTACAGAAGTGGGTTGACACACCCATATTATGATTATATAGCAAGACGTGACGGCAGATTTGGAGGATGGAGAAACAACTAACGTTAATTACCCATGGCCTTATTTGTCCAAGTTCAATCAGTATTTTTGAGAAATGTTCTACATGCAATTTACGTTGGATGTATATTTCGTTCTTGCAATGTTGTAGGCTATTTGTTGCACTTTTGAAAAACAGTCAGAGATATATTAGTGTTGTGTGTAATAAAACAAAACTCTTTGAAATCGTAATTGCATTGCCTTGTTTTAAACACTAAACATTTTACTTAAAACATTCCTCAGACACTTATTCAGTTATTTATAAAATACGTTGTTCAAAAAGCAAAAGTAGTTTCAATGTAGCTAGCTACTTTTTGATTGTAACTTGTAGTGTAGCTAACTACTTTTCTAAACGGGTAGCTTGACTGTAGTTAAACTACTTTAACTTACGAGTAGCTTGTAGCTTGTCAAACTACAGTTTCAGAGTAGCTTCCCCAACACTGCATACATGTATGTGCAGAATACACTGTATATGCCACATGTATGCACAACCGATAAGCTTTACAGTTATTGAACTGAACTGAATTGAAGAAGTTCACTTTTAAAAAAACTTATGCTGATAATTTACTCACCCCCATGTCATCCAAGATGTCCATGTCTTCCTTCCTTCAGCTTCAAAGAAATTAAGGTTTTTGATGAAAACATTCCAGGATTTTCTCTATATAATGGACTTCAATGGGAACCAAAGGTCCATTATATTTGGACCTTGAACCAAATGAGAGTTTCAGTGCAGCTTCAAAGGGCTTTAAACGAGATCAATGAATGGTTCCCATTGAAGTCCATTATATGGAGAAAATGCTGGAATGTTTTCATCAAACCTTAATTTCTTTTCGACTGAAGAAAGAAAGATGTGGACACAACAAAACACATGGACACATCCAATGTAGACTGCATTGCTTTCTTTTGAGGGTGCTCAACACACTCAAGCATCCCTGTAGAGCCAGGGCGGGCAGCTCGCGCCAGCTCGAGACATGAAAGTATACTGATTACTGAGTTTTGTATGGGCTACATTCTTGCAAGTAAATAATACATGATTAGATGAACAAAATAATCGATCAGGATAACTATCCTATGCCTGCAGGGCAGCTGATAGTCATGTTTGTTACTTATTTTTCTGGTGAAAGTGTCTTGCCTCAGGATATAATGCAAATCCATTTTTCAAATTTACAGATTCATCTATGGTAGCTTGATATTATAGTATTGACAACATGGCTATTATCTACCACACAAACATTGAATTAGCATATCCATTATGTAAAACAGTAGCCAATAGGCTAACAATACTATAAAGTTGCTGGCATGTAAACATGAGCTATGCGATCTTTTGACGTTCAAAAAAATAAAGCCCGTGACACTATATTCATAAGACATGCTGAAATATATGCCAATGTACCTTTGATGAAGACATTTTACACGCAACACTGGAGTCCGCCCAAGATGTGAGAACTCCTTCCTTCTGCAGAGTTCGGGCATCGCTTGTCAACAAATGCACGCGTGTATTCCCTAGAGTAACCATGATAGATTTTACGACAGTAGTAGACGACAATACTGTTTCCCAACTGTAGGGGGACCCCGAGAGCACAATTTCAAAAGTAACATAATGCTGCTTTACATGTGGAGCAGGAAACTACAATGTGTTGAATATTTTGTAATATCATTTTCTGTCAAATCTGTAAATCAAATAGATGTATGATCATGCTTGCAATACCTCTCTTATTATATATATATATATATATATATATATATATATATATATATATATATATATATATATATATATATAAAAAAGCTAAATAAAATTGTCATATTTTCATTATGACTTTTATTCCCTTTATAGCTATATTCAAATGAGTGTAATGCATAAAATGCATTCACAGAGCAATCAGCCTCGAAAAAACTCCCATTTGTCTCCATAAATAAACAGATGTTAGACTGAAGGCAGATTCAGACAGCAATCAGAAAACTCCAAAAACTCTTGTGTCTCCACACAAATACTCATGGCGAGTCATTCAGGCAGCAGACAGCATTCAGTCTCTAAAAAAGAACAATATTTTGTCTCAATACATATACAGACATTGTGCTAATGGCTTCCGCCTACAGAACGGGCCATCGATATGATTTTATCGCTTACTTCACTCTCTGAGTCATTCTCCTCCTCACTTTTTCTCTGACACATGAGGGAAATAAAAAGTTTTTGGGTGACGAGGATCCATTTTTCAAGAATGAAGGTATGTAGTCCTGTTTTGATTCTGCATGGTTTCTTTTGTATTTCTAACACAAATCATTACTTTGCTAAAGCATTTCTATCATAAAACAGAGACCTGACACAAAACCCATAGACCTTTCAAAATATCTATATTTTGATGCCGTCCTAGCAACATGTTAAACATGTCATTGAGTTCAAAACATGCAAGAAACATGTTAAAACATGCTAGCAATACCTAGCTAAGTGCTAAAGCATGCTAATTCAATGAAACAAGACATTGTAAAAGGCAATGTCCCATCTGCAACAAACTTCACACATTTGATAAGAGTTATCTCCTAAACACGTCCATGCTCATATTCAGTTATAGTCATAGCGCTGCCAGCTGGCAACAGGAAGTGACGTTTAACACTGTTCAGTGCTGCGTTCCAATCCAAAATTGCCATGTCCTTCACTCGCTAACTTCCCTCCATCTCGTTCACTAGGATGTACGTCATTGCTTACGTTGCACGAGTGCCCACTACTGGCGGAAACCGCAATGAGCTGAACTGGAACAGCCTAAGCCCTTGATCACTTTGAATCAGCTATGAGTTGATTTATTATTTACTTTTTCCCCTTTACGAATTTGTTTAATGCAGCATCCACATGTATATAGGTGTGTTTGGGTAATTTTAAAATAAATAAATAAATAAATAATAATTAATATATCATAGAGTGTTGTTGTGGTGATTAGACGATCTGTGGTTACGTCACAATTGTACTGCATTGTGGGATATATAGATACATATGAAGTAGACTCGCTCCCTTGGTCTAAATCGAGGGAACGATTGTCTCTCCATATAAACTTCCCTCGTTCACTTCATGTAGTGGAACGCACTTCAAAATGGCGGTGGGGATTCCCTGAGGGGAAGTGCTTAGGGAAGTTCGTGTCTAAAAGTGGACTGGAACGCAGCCCTGGACTCCTAATAGGTAGATGCAGAGAATGTCTAATTGAAGAGAATTTGCACTGGCTGGTTACTTCCGGTTTCTGGACTGGACTGAAATTGCGAAGATCTTGAGTTTTCGTCAAAAGGCGTGTCCTCGGCGGCCTGACAAATTTTGATGTTTCACCATGAAAGAGGAAGTTGCTGTAACTCAGGGAAACAATGTCTAATCTACCCTAAACATCACACGTTTGATAAGAGTTCTGTCGTGAACACATGTCCATGCTCATATTCAGGTACAGTCGTAGCGCCACCTGCTGGTAACAGGAAGTGACATGTTTAACACTGTTGTGGATTCCTAATAACATATTAAAAAGTGCCTGCAAGTGCTAAACAGGCTAACAACATACTTGAAACATGCTAAAACATGCTAGCAAACACTTAGCTAAGTGTTAACACATACTATACATGAAAAGGAAGTTGTTGTAACTTAAGCATGCATGTTTTTTAAGTGTCCTAGTCTGAAGACATCTACATTCCAAAATATAGTTATAGCGCCACCTACTGGCAACAAGAAGTGACATATAACAGTGTGATGTAGCACTACCAACACATTAAATATGCCATTGAGTTCTAAACATGCTAGCAATACTTGTTCGAGTAATAACGCATGCTATTATCCCCATTATAAAGGACTTTTTTCAACCAACTTTGACATATTCCACCTAAATTTATATAATTAAAAGCACATTGCCCACCATGCTTTGTCTCCCTAAAGCCACTGGGTGGCAATAGCATGGGTGAGAGGGCCCTTTCATCCCTGCTTGCAGCTTTAATAGCAGTATATCATGATTTTACTACATCTAGAAAACTGTCTGTTTCATAATAAGAGTTTTAATATTACATAAAAATATAAAGTACACATATAATCATATACCTCAGAGAGGTGCTATCTCTCTATCTAGGATGGGAGGAAATGCACAAACTTAAAAATATTTGTTTTTTATTTCCAAGTTTGTTATTTAAAAAAAGTGAATTTTGCAAATAGGATGAATTTAAAATTCACCAGGATGAAGTTTGTTGCTGCTGTTTTGTTTAGTCAGCGTCTTTAGCAGTTGAGCTATAACTGCCAGCCGCACATTTTGTTTGTATTACTTAAGAGAATATCAATAAATAAATCCCACCACATAGAGTGCCGAAGTGATGACGTCACTTTGTAGGACAACTCGGAAGCTAGCGGTGCATGGGTTCCCTCGGTCAAAAAGCAATGCATTTTCCCCATAGACTTTTGGAAAATCGCAAAAAACAAGATCTGTGTTTAACAAAGAGTTGTGACCCTTACACGTTTTGTCTAGCAAGATAATCTTTACAAGTTAATCCAAAATGTATACACTTTGAAGCCTATATAAAGATTTTAAAAAACACAATCAGACACAATAAAGTTTAAAAAACCACAAGCAGGTTATAACTGTGTGTTCTATGTCATAGATCAAAACGTGAAAATATTTAGAGGCTCTGTTCACCACAGACCTTATTTCAGGCGATTTAGCAAAAACCCATTCAAAAATCCCATAGGCTTTAGAGCGAGGGAACCGTAATGCTAAAATGCTAGCTCACTTCCGCATTTTGGCCTACAGAGTGACGTCGTAACTTCGGCACTCTATTGTAACTGTGTGTATATATAGATATATTGATATCCCCTCCTATCCCAGATTAGAGACAACTAGTAAATCATGCAGAAAGTGTATTCCCTTGAAAAGTGCACTAGAATAGTGCTGTAGCCTAGCCTATATGTAGGACTTTCTAAATCTATCAAACATTAGCATGCTGCCTATTTAGTAAGCAGACAGCAAGCATCGCTTGAGTTTTCAGAACAGTGATGCTATCAAAACATGCCACTGTTTGTTTGAGCATCATAAAATTTGCAATTCCGTTTGATCACGCCGTTGACACGTCAACTTTGAGTTCCGATTCTGTTCGCTTCAGAAATTGGAATCATTTGCGTCATAACCTTCACTGATTTCTGAAGTAAAGGAAAACTCAAGCATATGACTCACATAATGTCTATCAGGCGAGAGGTTTCTATACTGAAGTGGTCATTAACTACCCAGAGGCTCCAGCTTATCAATGCACAGTGGGAAGCAGAGAAAAGAGCGCCGGGTCAACATGACCTCTGAGAACAGAAGAGCTCTCAACCCTACTATACTCAACAGCTCTTCTGGAAGCTATTCTCACCCTTTTTAATCAGCTCCCTCCGTCTCGGAGGAGAGCCGCTCTGGCGCAGGCTCAGTGCTTCCAAATTATGGCTGTGACATTTTCCCCTGGTCCCTGTCCTTGGATTTCGGTTCCACCTCAACGAGGCAACAAAACCTCACACCTCTGCTTGGTGCCTATGGTGCCACAGTCATAGAGAGTTTGCTGAAGAAGTGATAGCTTAAATGACTATTCTTACATTTTTTAATCTTCCAATTAGGTAAGAAACAAATGATTAAAAACATTTTAAATCATTTATGAAAACATTAACCCTCCGGTTGCTCTTCGGTCTTTTTGAAATTTTAAAAATCACAGCTTCATCGGAATGTTACGAAACTTGGTGACTTTTATGGCATTGGGTATGTGAACACAAAATTGAGGTCATGATCCGAGCGGGCTAAGTGGTCGTAAAAAGAATAGTCACACTTGTGCTCTTCGGTCAAAAATGACCGACCATAGGAAATGAATGGGAAATTGACAAAAACACAAAAACTTTGAGAATTTTTGTGTGTACAATCTACAAATCGGCCACGATGCAGAAAAAAAGTGCTCAGCATTGAAGGCGCGACACTCTAAAACATCAAGAGTGCAAAACAGACATACCCACCCCTACACACACACAAACACACATACACACTTTTATACACAAAAACACCAATAAATTGTTATTAGAGAAATCTGTTTTGAATATTTAAAAATTACAGCTTCTTCAGAAAATTACGAAACTCTGTGACTTTTATAGCATTGGGTATGTGAACACAAAAAAACTGAGGTCATGATTCGAGCAATTTAAGTGGTCATAAAAAAATGAGTCACACTTTTGCTCTTCTGTCAAAAATTACAACCCATAGGAAATGAATGGGAAATTGACACACACAAAAAAATTCTCTGAATTTTTGTATGTACAATCTACAAATCGGCCACAAATCTAAAAAAAGTACACCGCATGAAAGGGGTGACACTCTACAACATCCAGAGTGCAAAACAGACACACCCACCAACACACACTTTTATACACATACACACCAATACATTTTTATTACAAAAAGTGTGTTTTGAATTTTTAAAAACAGCTTCATCGCAATGTTACGAAACTTGGTGACTTTTATGGCATTATGTATGTGAACACACAAAAAAATGTAGGTCATGATCTGAGCATGCTAAGTGGTCTTAAAAAAATAGTCACACTTGTGGTCTTTGGTCAAAAATGACCCCATAGGAAATGCATGGGAAATTGTAAAAAGAAAAAAAAGTGAATTTTAGTTTTTTGTCAATTTTTTTATAAGAAATAGTTTTTGAGATTGTTTCAACTATATATTCAAATCCACCAACAACAACAACAACAAAAAAGGTGTTCATAAACAGCTGGGGAATTCGCATGCCTCTCCATAGAGAGCTGTACATGATATCTAGTGGTTACACCATGATTCTACACTTTTTCTCTATACTGTAACCAGATGGTGCTAATTTTCTTCAATTTTTTTTTCTGAAGGCCTAGACTCTATATTAAACTAAAATATTGCATTAATTACATTTTTTTTCCATGGCAAAAATAAACCATAAATATTGCATAAATATTAATAAATTCAATTAAATTGTCTCAAAATACTAAATTAAAAAGAATAAATATTATAGAACAAAAATAAATTGCATTGGTTTTACTGGGATGGAGAAAGTTTCATTTTTAGGTGTCCGGTCACTTTTGACCGGGAAGATAACAAGTGTGACTCCGAAACGAAGAGCACCTGAGGGTTAAATCTTCCATCCATCCCATGTTTTACATTTTAGGTTTGGATAAATGCTTCCATACTCTTCATACTCTTTAAAGTGCCTAAATTACATTACAAACTAACTATGCAATTTGGTTTTGTGTTTTTCAAAAATCTCCTGTCCGCTTGTTTATGACAGGATTATGTAGACTTTGGCCATGTCCACACTAATACGTTTTCGTTTGAAAACGTATATTTTCTCTCAGTTTTGGCCTTCCGTCCACACTGAGACGCCGTTTTAAGTCAACAAAAACGTATCGTTTGGAAAACGCTCTCCAAAGTGGATAAATTTGAAAACGCCGTTTTCGCGTTGTAGTGTGGACAGTGAAACCGGAGGTATTTCAAAACGATGACGTAAGTTTAGTCATGTGATCCATGTCGTACCAATAGATATTCATGTTTATCGTTATTGTGCCTGTTATGTGTTATTCATTTTTACACTATTGCTAAAATATGTTACTTTCTATGTTACTTAATATGTGCTATTCTTCATAGCACAGTACTGCAAAGATGACAATGTAGCCTACTCACATTTGCTGTCCTGCGGCAAAACAAGAGAGCAGTTGAGTTTTAGACCAAACTTATGGTGACTGAATGCGACCTGGACGCATCAGTGATCGTGAGATATTTTGCTAAATAAAATTATCCTGTCATTGTGCGATAACATTATTATTTATTTTCCCATCTGTATCATCTCAGTGAGCTTTTGCGAAGTTTCACGCATGCGCAGTAAAGTGAATTTAAAAGTTTCTCATCCACACTGGAAAACGCCTGAAAATGCTAGTGTGGACGGAGAGCGTTTTTAAACGAAAACCCTGTTTCAAATCTATCCGGATTAATGTGGACGTAGCCTTACTGGCCACTTTATTAGGTACAGCCAATCAAATGGCAGCAACTCAACATGGACATTACATGTCTGAAATCGCATACTCTCTTGAGTAGGTACTTATTTTGGGAAATTAATTACTTCACGACCACAAAAAAAATACAGTATGAATTAGAGGTGGACATAGATTATTAGATTATTTCATTATCTTGAAATTAATCTAGATTAATCTAGATTAAAATGGCTCATTTGAATTCTCCCGAAGGCATTCAAAACGTGTGCTACCCAAATAATTACTAAAAGTAAGTCTTTGAGAATAGTTCACCTCGCGTAGGGATGTGCATTTCTGCCAAATATGCCATTCGACAATCGAGAAGCAAAAGTCGAATATCGTAAAAAAAAACAAAAAAAACGCAATGACAGAAAGGGAGGCCAATTTCATCTTTAGCGATTTGTCATCAAACTAAATTTGTATTAATTGAATTGGAAGAAGAAAAAAAAAACGCACGACAGTCCGTTTTTGCATCGCCAATACTCGTTAGATCAAAAAATAATGTCGTCATATGTCATAATGATTTTATGTGAACCTGCCTTGTTACTGCAATAATCTCCTTTTTAAACAAATTAGTTTCAATCAACTCTTTGGTTGTTGTTAGCGTCTTCTGCCACACCGTGCACTCTTCACTTTGTCAGCAAGTAACGTTAGCTGAATATACTCATGATTTACATTAATCCTCTCCGTAAAAAGGTTGGTTAATGTCAATATTTCCACTCCTTGTTGCCAATCTGTTACATTTATCAGAATATCATTATATCCTGAGGAGCTATCAATAACACACTTAAACCGAGTATGCTTCAAACTAACTTCTTTTACTGTTTCAATGGTCAAGGGACACATGGCTACACAGCGCCATCTGCAGCATAAGAAAACAACTGCACAATAACTCCGTTACCAACACTAAATACATAACACCGAACACTCTGAAGTGTTTTTTTTTTTGTAGCCTATAAATTAATGTATGTCCAAAAACCAGATAATGTCATACTTTTTAGTAGTGCTATTGTGGCGTAATCATTTGTTTGGTTGTAAAATGTATTACCTGAATGAAATGAATTCGATGTTTCGTCCTGTGGAATCACAGACAGCATACGAAGATGTTCAACTAATAAAGATCTTCATCCACTTCATCCAACGCTTTCGATGTTCTTAAATCTTCCTGTTACTTACGACTCCTGCAGTGTCAATTGAAAGCGCTTCAGACGATTTAGTGCATGAGGAACTAAACAGATCAACTGATTCGGCGAAACCGATTTAGACAGATCTGACAACTTGTTTGATGAAGTCTTTGAACAGAATCAACTCAAAATACAAACAATTTGCCCATACAAAGGATACAGCGCGCTTGGAATAAACTCATTTAACAACGTATTGCATTAAAATAAAGTAACGAGGGAAACGTCGCCCAGCGTAACAACGCCGAACGTCGCCCAAGTACAACTTGTGTCCCTGACAGGAAAACACCCTGCTGCACGATCTGTGATCTGTGATCTGATAATGGCCCAGCATTAGTATGAATATATGTTGTATATGTAATCTAGACGCACTATATTTGCCATTTTGTCATTATCATGTGACCTACCACCGTCAGTTGACGCTTCACTGCCGCTTATAAATCCTCTGGGATAGTAAAGTGTCCATCATATTCACACTTCAGAATCTCTCCTTAAGAAGTAGATCATTCACATACTTTTTGCCTACTCTTTAATGAGTAATGTGAATTCGACTTCTTACTAGGCAAGTATGTGATTTTGGATGCAGGCAATCTGCTGAAGTTCAAACCATGTTGAACCTTGAAGCAGATGAGCTACAGCTGCTGAAGACACACCGGTGACACCCCTGTAAGCTAAGAACAGCAAATGGAGGATACAATTCACACAAGCTCACCAAAATTGGACAATGGAAGATTGGAAAAACGTTATCTGGCCTTATCAGCGGTTCAGGCTGCTGATGGTGTGGAGGATATTTTCTTGCCATTGTCTAAACTCAAACGGCCTCCACAGTCACCAGATCTCAATCCAATAGAGCAGTTCTTGGATGTGGAGATTCCCATCATGCACGAGCAGCCGACAAATCTGCAGTAACTGCGTAATGCTATCATGACAACATGGACCACAATATTTCAATTCATTGTCATTGCATTATTATACAATTCAGCTCATTAGCAAACCTTATGGTGCACCCACACGACAACTCAAAAAGAATAATTAATACAACCTAAATGTAACACACTACAATACTGTACAGGTAAAGATACTGCACTTGTCACAATGTGACCCTGACTGTAATTATGATTAGTGATATTGAATCATAACTATTGAAGGTGTAATGAAAAGGTTAAGTTGTTACTCTGGGGGTAAAAGCTATTCTTAAATTCCAGTGGTGGGCCGTCAGGGCCAGCAAGGCCTTCTCTGCTGGCCTAAACACTATCAGAATCACTGACTTGCACTTTAATATATTTTTTCCATGAATTAGCATTAAATTATTCCAAATAGTTATCTTAATTTCATAGCTTTTCTCTTGGTTGCGCTGCTTTCAGTAGTATGTATTTATGTTAGAGCTTGTATCCAATCATATTTCATCCATCATGCGTTGCCGGGTAAATAAATCTGCCTGGAGGCCTTCAGAATCGGCAGAGCGGGCGCCTGTAGTATAAATGAATGGCAATTCTTTAACCAATCAGATAATCCGTCAGATTTAATCAGCCAATCAGATTTCGCTTTGACTGCAGCGGGGCCATCTAGCTGGCATATACTGTAATAACGTATGTATTTTCTCGTTCTTTGATTGGATGCGCGTACAGACCGCGTACTTTTAGTGGTAGTGTCCGCATCTGTAGTGAACTGCGTAAACTAAATATATATTCCTGTAGATGTAATCGTTTTTCAACCCAAAAATTATTGTTTCTTTCCCTGCTCGACCTCCAGCAGAAATAAATCCCTTATTCAGCCTGAGCTAAACGCAGAATAACGGAACTCTATTCAATCTCTCCGGGTAAAAACAGAACTGACTAATGTTAATGTAAGTTATGAATCAAAGATTTTGAAGGCAAAAGTCCCGCTGATCTCGTTGATTTCGTTCAAAACTCTGTCTGAGAGCATGGGGCAGCTGTACACATCGTCATGTTTTGCGGTGACTGTGTGCTTCTGTCGACAGGCACTCTCAGCCATAAAGCGAATAAAAACTTATGCTAGAAATATGACGAGACAGACACGACATTGTTGGAACTGAAACGCAGTTAGAACCTGTACAACAGTAATTGAAGTCTCCTTGAGGAAAGAAATAAGGATGGATTTTTTTGTAAAGAATAATCTGTAGTTTTGGTGAGTATAGTGTTTTTTCCCGTGGTAAATATGATTTTCTTCTTAATTTTTCTTATAAATTTATGATCGAAACTTTTTTTTTTCAAACATTCATACTATTGTAACATCTGAAAAGGGACTATTGTAGCCCTTGAATGACAAGATAAGGGAGGCTCCGTTTCTGAACTTATAATCGGATTCGGAACGCAAGAACCACTGTACAAACGCACCAGCCGAACTCACGCACTCGTTTCTCTTTGCACTGATACACTATTAAAAGTTATTAATTCAGGTTGGACAGAAGGCCTAGGTGTGAAATGCACGGCCCGCCACTGTTAAATTCATTAGTCCGTGATGCAATCCTGAAACGCCTACCAGAGGGCAACTGGATAAACAGATGATGTCCAGGGTGGGATGGATCTTTGAGAATGTTAGCTGCTCTACTCAGACAACGTGAGTAAATTAATTGTTCCAGTGAGGGCAGAGAGTTGTCAATAATTCTATGGGCTGTACTGATGACCCTCTGGAGGGCTCTCCAATCCACTGCTGAGCAGCTGGCAAATCACACAGAAATGCAGTATACACTTGTGGACCTACAGTAGAAGAATATCAGAAGTTTCCATTGAGGTTGATTTTGTTGATGTGTCCTCAGGAAATTAAGTCTCTTCTGAGCCTTTTTAAACTTTTTTGCCCATGTGCTATCTGCAGCAATATATGTTCCCAGGAACCTGGAAACAGGGAACATTTCCATACAGTCCCTATAAATGTATGAAGGCGTAATGACTGCACTGCTCTTCCTGAGATTTATTATGAGTTCTTTTGTTTTTGCTGAGTTCAATATGAACACCACACCGCCAGTCGTTGTACTTCGTCCCTATAAGCAGTCTCATCCTCTCCTGAAATAAGTCCAACCACAGTTGTATCATCGGCAAACTTAAAGGGGGGGTTGACTGCTTTTTTCTTTGCATGATTGTGTTTATGGGGTGCAATATAAAATGTATTTGTGGTTTTTCTTTTTTTAAAAAGTCTTATTTTTCATAAACTTCACCTTTATTGTCAGCCGTGCTCTCCTCTGTCCCCTGAACGAGCGGTTCACTTCCTGATTCTATGAAAACACTCCCTCAGAAACATGCGGTGGGCTCAGATTGGTTCGTTTGGGCTGGTGTGTTGTGATTGGCTAAACTGTCGCTCACGTTGTCCGTTTATCCGTTCATAATGTTTGTATGCATTTGCCGTAGACACAATAGCATAACTAGTAGCCCTCTGGCTATAAAGCCAGCGCTGGCATTTGAAAAAAATAAAAAATAAAAACACAAGGCTACGTCTGCAATTATACATGCAATTACATTTAAAATGATTAAGTCTTAGCCTACTTACAGGTTGTGGCCCAACAACTGCTGCCTCTGGTTTTAAAGTTGGAACTGCTTCATGTTTTAGTAACAGTTTCTTGTTGAATCCGGTGTTGAACACGTAGAGATTCTGGAAGCTGTCTTCTGTAAATGCGCAGCACAGAGAGCTAGATTACCATCATCAATTTCAGGAACATTATCAAACATAAATTGTATCCATTGTTGTCGAAGTATAGCGTCCGTGGGAAGCTCGCACACAGAAGACCTGACCGCTGGATGAACACAACTCACTCGACGTGCCGCAGAAATATGTGCATGCCCTTTCCTGCATATTCCGGAGGGAGGGGTTGATGCAAATTTGTGGGTTAGTGACGTCTAAAACCCAGCTGTAGTCCCAATTGAGTCGTTTTTGTAGGCAATTATACTTCCTGATATTTAAAAGACGATATCTCTGCTTACACTATACTTTCAGCGCTGCAACTTTGCAGATACTGTTCACATCACATCACCAACAGCAACATTACACACTATTTAAAATCAAAAAAGTGAAATCGCAGTCAACCTCCCCTTTAAAACGGTGTTTGTGGGGTGGGTGGAGACACAGTTATAAGTATAAAGAGCACAAATAAGGGAGCTCAGCACACAACCTTGTGGCAATTTGTCAAAAAGTCTTTGATCCAGTGACAAATGGATTGGGAAAATCTAGGTCCAATGCTTTTAACATTTGAAGAATGTTTACAGCACCTTGTTGAATCTGCCAACAAAGAATTAAAGCAGTTTTGAAGGCAAAAGGAGGTCCAATCCTGCAAGGTGTACTTAATAAAGTGGCCGGTGAGTAATACTGTATGTAAAGCATCTCTACTAAATATACATACGATAATATATTTTACAACCCCAGTCGCATTCACCCTTCACAGTCATAGCTAGCATAGGTGTTTCATTTTCTATAGAATCACCACACAACTCATCTGTATATCTGCAGTACAAGATGTACAGATATTACAGATGTAACTTAAGCGACTGTGATAAATAAAATTGTAAATATATATAAAAAAAGCTAGAGTAAAAAAAAAAACATTTTCAGAATAAAGTGTCAGCACTCAACTCCTCTGCTCGGCTGAAATAAGTATAGATCCTGCGGTAATAAATGTATCGGCGCTGTCGCACACTGACATAATGCTGTAATGTAGCAGTATGGCAGTAATGCTTTAAACTTCATTTTGCCGAGTCGAGAGCTCATGAAACTTTCAGCATTATTCAGTCCTGATGG
Organism: Hybognathus amarus; assembly: GCA_030378365.1. Classification (NCBI taxonomy): domain Eukaryota; kingdom Metazoa; phylum Chordata; class Actinopteri; order Cypriniformes; family Leuciscidae; genus Hybognathus; species Hybognathus amarus. The sequence continues at coordinate 185,184 of JAQIUQ010002048.1, forward strand.
GCTGCAGTTTGTGCAAAGTGCTGATGTCGTTTACTGTCGGCAGGACACTGCTGGAAAACAGATCGAGTCATGAGGATGATGATGATGATGAAAAACATGGGCGGGCAAGAAGGTAAATGAAAATCACGTAGACGCTCACACCGCTCGACCAACGTCACATTGGCCCTGGAGGGCGGTGGGATTACGGGACAGATGGTGGAGAGGAGCGAGATCTGGATTAAATCTGCTCTCTGAATGAAGATGAACACCAGACTGAAAGCAGGTTAATCCCAATCCCATCATTCCCTGCAGCAAACACTGGGCCTTACTTCTATACAGAGCTGTTTTTGATGCCCTGTCACTGGTCCTCTCCTTTGGTGTCATCATAACTTCCCTGATAACTGATAAATTCAGTATGAAATATGGCACTACTTCAAATTCTGGTCTATCTGAAAAAGGGCATCCAAAAAGATAACAGTTTTTTTAAAGCTCTTTCCCCGCCAGCATTTGGAAAAGTTGCCAGTCAGCGGCTTCACAAAACTTTCATGGCCTCCAGAATATGTAAACAGACCAAATATCAAAAGAAAGAACAATAGTCTCTGCTTTTAAACAACAAACATTTTTTTTGGTATTTTTTATCACATAACACTTGAATGTGGGTGAGTTTCATAAAAAAAATAACGTTGTTGAATGTCATCTAGGGTTGCCAACTGGCCTGAATTAGCCGGGACATCACGATTATTGGGCCTAATTTATTTGTTGACCTCTGTTGTCCCGATTATTGAGCGCTGATCTGACTGATACAACGGCAAAACGAGACTTTGGATGATGGTCATTCTAGTCACACGCAACCGACCACTATACATTGAGAATGAATTATCTTATCTAGATATAAATTATTTATAAAAATCCCATATACTGATGGCTGTAAATGAGTTCAAATCTTCTGGAATCTAGAGCTGCGTATGCGAGAGAACATGTGCGCCAGACCCAAACCGTGTAGTGCGCCCACGGCAGAGAGGGAGAGAGCGAGAGACCTTGCCTGCCAGATAAAGGCGCCAAAATATAGTAATAATGGCCCTAATTGTCCCGCATTTTTCCTTTTCGGAAGTTGGCAACCCTAATGTCATCATAGTTGTCAACATAGATAGATCGAGTTCATAAAGCTTGGACAGTCCTATACCTCATCGTGGGTTCAACATTTTATTCGGTAACGTTGTTTTGATTTGGCAGTTTTGATTTCTATGTTGATGACGCTTGATGTTAGCTTGCTAGTGCTAAAGCAACTTCTATCCGCTTCTTCTGGTTTATGCTGGGCTCAGGCTTCACAATATTAAACTGGTTGCTTCCTGACTAATCATCTCTTGCCATCTTTATTGATGTTAATTATGTCATAGAGAAGGTGGAACTAGCGACAGACGTAAACAAGAGCATAAATAAACAATGGCTAACAAAATGGTGTGTTAGCTTAATGCTAATTCCAGTACTCACCGGGTTGCTGAAGCGCATCGGCTATCGTTCGCCAGCATTGGTTGTTCCTCAAGGAAACATCATAAAGGCAGGAGTAATGTTGCCAAAAACATTTCCTCCATTGCATACGTCCACCTTGCAGCATCAATACCATTGTTTCTCTTTCGTTTTGTTGTTTGAAAGCTGTGTATGCAAGAGGTTCTGGTCAACGTCACAAGGATCCCGTCGTGGAGGACCCAAAAAAAGCATGCCAGTTTTTCTGTTGGGACGTCCTTAGGTGTTACAGATGTGGCGTCGCTTGTTGCCCACTATAGCACACTATAGGAAATTAAACAAACGATTCCGATTCTTCCCAACACCCATTGCCGTTTAAGAGTTAATGAAAACGTGGAATTAATAGAAACAACAAGGAAATATTTCTCAGATGGATTCGATGTTTGATAAAAAAAGAAAAAAAAGGCTTTTGAATATTTTTCATATTTTCTTTTTAATTTTAATGGCAATTCCTAACACTTTAGCAAAATAAGCCACGTTTCCACCACAATTACCAGGAACTATTTGTCCCAGGAACTTTTTTCATAGGAACTTTTTTGCCCCAGACCGCTTGCTTACTGCGTTACACCGCGGACTAAAGTACCGGTCCAGGGCATGAAGATTATGTAGTGACGTTGAACTGCGTGCGACTGCTCCTCCCAGTCTGCACGTTTGTTTTGAGTTTTGTATGGAGGAGATTCAAGCTTTGCTGCTTTTGTGTGCGATTGGTTTACTAACGAGGTAATTAACAAAATGGCAGAAAAGAGACGAGCACCAAAAGCGTATTCAGAAAACTAGAATGCTAGATATAAACGTCGACGTTTGTTATCAACGGACATTGACCGTGAGATGGATGGGACGAACGCACGCCATCGGGCAGAAAGAACAAGTGGTAAGAACCAATCAGCATGTTCAGCGCACAAGTTCCACCCTAAAAGTTCCCACGAACTCTGAAAAAGTACTACCTCGCCAGCAGGGACTTTCTTACCCAGGATATTCTTATCCAGAACTTAATTTAGAACCTGGTGGTGTAAACATACCGAGTACCACCCCAAAGTTCCTAGTTCCTCGGGAAAGTTGCGGTGGAAACGCGGCTTTAGTAGCTAATTCACATAAAGTAGTACCTTTCCGTACAATTTGCTTACACTGATGGTTAGGTTTAGGGGTGAAACCTATTTTTTTATTATATATTTTCGCAAAAATCGCTTCATGATACAAATTCATTTGAAATCACCAACTCTTTAAATACTTAGTTTCCCTTGAGTTCGGTTTGTTTTTGCTCCAAAAGCAGGCACAAGGAGTACCATTAAAAAGTCTATTATCCATACGAGCCAGATATAATGTAATATAATATAAAGCAATATAATATAATATTTTTTTTTACAAATGCAACTGATACATTACACTCTTAAATGGAATACACACTATACACATTTAATAAACATCAGCTATGCTGATGAAATACCAGTCTAAAATCCCATTTCTTTACCACGTGTGGTTATCTATCTGAAGTAAAAAAGAAGGCTGTGCTAATACAGGTTTAGGTCAAACCAAAGCATCCTACAGAAAATATAAATACAAAAGAATGAGCTCTATGACTGTAATATGATCATGTACAACAGCCTGACTGAGCATATGTTACTGCTCCCACAAACATGTGACTCACAGATTTACAGCAGTCTATCATTGTGAGTCACTCAAAAGTCTTGTAATGCTTTGCAGCTGATGCATCAGGTCACACGCCTCCAAATCTCCTGCATGCTGATCCATGATCTCTGTACCTCACCGGTCAGACCGCAAACACTTATTACAGCTCGTATTACAACCTCTATCGTCGTCACGCAAGCAGGCACCTGGAGGCAACCTCAACCCCTTTATTACCTGGCTCTGTAATAAATCTACCTCAATGGAAAATCCATTCAAGATAGTGGATGAAGTGAAAGGAATGTTAATTGACAGAGATAAACATATTAGATTTAATAAACTATTAGAGTATATCCCTATATACAGTTTATAAAGCAGACTGCATCATATAAGATATGCAAATTGCCATCAATTCTATGGCGAAAGACCTGTTGCACACAATCTACTACATGCCTTCTGTCATCAGATTGACAATTTATTTTTGTATAATTGTAAAAAATTATAATTGGGCCTCCGAGGAAGACTGAGGTGTTTAGTCCTCCTTGAGTTTGAGCTCCATATTTTAACTATATAGCATACTATATAAGCCATAAAAGCCTGATTTAAATATAAAACTTGATAAAAACACAGGCATCTATTTTTTGTCCAAATCAATCCAGTCAATCAATTCTATTTCAAAAATCAACATGACTTTTGCGTCAAACATACACGCCACTTTCGAGTCAAGTGGCGTGTTATATCTATGCATTTTGAGTTATCCGCGTGTATGCGTGTATGTCTACGACATTAACGTCCACGTGTCTGTACACGCCGTCGAATGTCCGAAGCGAAACGAAGCAAAATGTACATCTACATCTGGGGAGTTATCTTTTTTTCCTAGGATGATGAGGGAACAGTCATAAATGCCATTAACGGGTAGGTTTAGGGACGGGGTTGAGGTAAGTCATATATTTATATATATACGGTGATAACGTTAAGTCAACAGCGTTCATAAACACGTTGAAAGACGATTATGCGTGTTGATAGCACGCCAAAAAGGAAATACGAATTGGCGTGTCATACACACGCTACTTCATGAGATCAGTCTGCAAAAATATATAGGCCTACTCATCTGACCAATATTTCATATGTCAGGATTTACAGGGTTAAGTATGACTTTTTTTGTCCCATCTTTGTGTATTCTCTGTATTTGTATGTTTATTAGACTGATGGATTGTTAGCTATTGTTAGCTAATGCTCGCACTTTGTGTGAGTAACACTTTTTGGCTGGTGTGTGGACTATCTGTCTGTTTTCTTTGTTGTCCCATCTTTTCTTTTTTTGTCCCATGACTTTTTTGTCCCATCTTTGTGTATTCTCTGTATTTTTATGATTATTAGACTGATGGATTGTTAGCTATTGTTAGCTAATGCTCGCACTTTGTGTGAGTAACACTTTTTGGCTGGTGTGTGGACTAGCTGTCTGTTTTCGGCTACTTTCCGATTGATTTTTCGTCCGCAGGAAGACGTGAGTCTCAGTGAGTGTGTTCAGCCTGTTTGTTCGTGATCTCTGAACCACAGCGCATGAAAGCTCCAGTCAGGCAGCTCTGTTCCAGTCGCGAGCCTGATGATTGGGCTTTGGAAAGTTGAGGGGATGTTGTGATCAGTATCCTTGTGGTATATGCCACAGAAGCATTGTTAAAACCAAACATAATGCGGACATATTTGTGTTGATAAGCAATCTTGCTCATGTTGATGAGCAATCTGGATTTTCTTATGATAATAGTTAGTTTAATGAGTCACTGTCTGTCGTTGATGTCGGCCTTGATGGATATTTTTGTTATTTCAAAAGTGGCTGGCACTTCATTAAAATGAAAGGGGCTATATGTGAGAATTTTTGTATCACTTTTTTATTGTCAATGTTTGCAACAAAAGACAAAAAAGCGAGACATTCCCTAACTTAGTTTGTCCATGAAGCATGTAGACTGATTTTTATGCTATTAAGGACTCCAAAAAATCCAAAAGATGTGACGTTTAGTCATATATTCTAGCAGTCAATCTACCTCCATAATACTATTCAAATTCCATTCCTTATTTTATTTAAAGGTAATCTCAGTAACATTTTTACCTTAACTAAAAAGCTTCAGAGTCACAGGTATGCTTATATTGCTTATTTCGGGTTGATGGGGGCGTCTCGACCCCCCTGGTGCCTGTGAGCGGAAAAATCTCACTTGCAGTTTCAGGCCGGCGAGCCGGCGGCCTCAGCATCAGGAAGTATCGCGTGAGTTCAGCTCTCGCGATGTAACATATTCCTTTGCGGCAAGTCCGGCAACACTGCACAAATCCAGGAACAAGGTTGAGAAGGATGGAGTTTGTCACACTATCGTCATGGCAGAGCCGGCATATAAGATATAGAAAGCTAGGAAAGCATTGTCGTAGGAACAGAGAAAGAGGAAACAGCAGACTTACCGAGCAAGGAGTCAGATGTGAGCATAGACGTAATGTGCGTGTCATATGTCCCCATTGAAACATTTCGCAGCACGGATGTACCAATACAAACAAATAAAACATCTCCAGGTAACTCTAGTAGATTCATTTATTTCGTTTGTTAAATAAGAGGCGATCTGAAATGTGTTGTTTTTGAAATCAAGTGACCAAAGTGCTCGTTGCCGCTGTGATCAGTTTCATTAGTGTTCTGTTGTAATATTCAACGGACGCGCACTCGTTGCTCAATCCGTTGCGGGAACTGAGAGACTCATTACGGTGAAATCACAAAACCCAATGCACAAAAAACATGTCCCTGCTTGAAATACAGCCACTAATAAACAATCGGTGTTGATGAGGAAAATAAACTATACTATTAGTAAGGATTAGAAGAACCCAGAACCTGTGACACACATGGCAAAAGTTCTTCCTCTGGACCATTAAAGTTCATGGAGATATGTATTTAATCACGTGAAACAACATATATTATAGATCTCATTAAACGACAAATTAAACACAATGTACTATTGTCCTTGAGTGGTATTTACGACAGTAACGTTAAAAACAAGTACTCCACAGTTACTCAAGGGGTCGCTTTTTGACAAAAACAGATTTCTTGCCTGGTGTCCCTTTAATATTCGAATAATATTAGAATATTAAATGCAAAAATTTATCCTATTATTAATATTTACAACATTACACATGCTTATGGATCGCCAATGCCACTATAGCATGTGGTGGCTGTTACACGTTCGTGTACACTCGAGGGAACATATAACAAACATTCTATTCATACTGAATATGGTTGAAGCGCTTCCAATGGTTTTCGGCTGATATCTCCGTTAAAACACCACCAAAAATTCTGAAACTTATATCGTTCTTTTCAGTTCAGTTCGCTTCACAGGCACTTTGGGGGGCACTTTTTAATGTCGTTAAACATTTAGGCTACCATTTTTGACAGTTATGATGATACACCGTGGATAACGTGCATACTTGTGTTTAATTGTGGATGTCAAAAATGCTATATTTGAACAGTAACTTCAGCATTCGAATAGTATTGATTTTTTTAATATTCAAATTATATTCGAATTTTGGAATTCGTTCCAACACTCTTAATATATTCAGATCTATATAGTCTATATTCTCAAAAATACTATAATCAAACTGTCATAACAGTGTACATCGATGTGATCAGATGTTTTCTTAACTGCCGTTTTCTCACTACTGTCATTTTTTCTTGTGTGTATATTTTGTTATTTAGAGGTAAGCGTGAAGCACATATTTACAAAAAAAAATCCCAAGTATACCGGGGCAGTTAATCACATTCAGTCTCTTGTTCACCACACATACACAAGCACGAGCAATACATTTATGCCTGCAGTTCACTTAACGGCCACCGGTGTCACTAATAACAAGAGTTTCTGAATTTTACATAGAGCCCCTTAACAATTCATAATGTTTCTAAGTTAACAAAGTAACTATTCAGACATCTTCTCTTGCTTTCTTGTTCTCATGTTATTGTTGCTGTGTTCAGCTTTTAAACTTTTTTATACTGACATGACTTTATCCCCAGAGTAATTACTCATTAACCTCTCTGACCCATAGCGGTGGTTTCATTTCCAGCCAGCTGACCCTTTGACCCACAGTACAACCTCGCTCTGATCTTACGATCAATAACGTCATGATTCACTCCAGCTGCACAAACAAATGATTCTGACAAAAACAAGAAGCTGGACAGAGAATTACGCATAAAGATGAAATGAAAGTCAGTAGTTTGCAAATTACTCTTCTGTAAGATATGTAAACTCGATGCACCATTATGCATGCAGTGAATATTTTATAACTCTCATTTTTGAAATACGTTGAAACCTTTTAATGTGGGCAATCTATTTGAGCAGAAAGGAAATATCTAATCTGCAGAGTTATCCATTTCATCTCTCTGTAATTGTGTTACGTGTTATGATTTAAATGCAGACACTGACAAATTAGCTATGATTTTAAGCATGCTAGCTCAAGATAAGGTGTCATTCACCAAATCACAGGTACTGAACTTAAAGTAGTAGACTATATTTGATATATATATATATATATATATATATATATATATATATATATATATATATATATATTATTCTTTAGAATATCTAATAATTTGCACAACCTTTTAAAAAAGTCAAGTTATGCATAAAGTTTGCTATATAACTCTGTATCACATCCTTGCAGAAGGGTTGAATTTTAAGCAGGTTATTTTATGGCACTATACCATTCTATATCCTACCAATTTACTATCTTTATCTTTATAAAGAAAAATGGGTCCCACTATATATTAAGTGTCACAGCCTGAGATGGGAAAAAATATTACTTGTTTAAATTATAATATTTAATTAAAATAAACTAGTATTTTTTTCCTGACAATTTCTGCCACTGTTTCCTGACAGTGTGCCATGTGCCTTGGGTTCCATCAATATTCACTCATTCCCCACCGTGAGATCAAAGATGAAGACAGAGGCACCAGTGTCATGCAGCCTCCGACTCTACGCATTGTTCTGTGAAACTCTCTGACTGTATTTGCCCAGCAGCTTATGATTTATAAGTAATTAAGTGTTAATGGCTGGTGTCGAGGTGCTGTATGCTATCGTTGAGTTCATTCATTAGTTTTCTGTTGACAGCACTGAAATATTAGCTAGGGAAGGGAATTAGGTGCAGAAGTACTCACAGTTTCACTCATCAAAGTTATATGCACACACACACGGCGCGCGCGCACACACACACCACAATATGCACATTTTCCTACATACAATTATGCTCAGCTCCTTAGACAAAACCCTATGGCCCTAACTGTATATATAGTAATATTATAATATTTATAAAGTTTTTAAGCCTCAAAAACACAGTCGCCGTGTAAACGAAAGGCACATCCGATAAAATATTTTTACGTTTTCACCCACGAGCGTTCTCGTGTAAACAGGGCCTATGATAATAATTAGTGTCAAAATGCTTAAAATATTTAATCACAATTAATCACATTAATGTCATAGTTAACTCGCAATTAATCGCACATGTTTACCTATTCTACATGTCTATTGATTTTTTTTCTCACCTTTTTTTCTCATTTTAATGCTCTTATCAACATGGAAAATTGGATCGGCTTGCTTTGTGCACATGTTTTTTTTTTATTGAAAACAACATTGGCATATACTGTGTTCAATTTCCCACTAACGTTCTCACTTGGAGCAAATAATCTCTCACACTATGTAACACTGTCCATCAATAAAAGGGTTAAAGTAATACTGACGAGGTCCTGATATTGACGAGGGGGTGGAGAATTCACATCATCTGTGTGTGTGTGCTTGGCAATCAAGTGGTATTTCAAACTGGACGTGCTGCGATGATGATAGCTCAGTTCACAACGACAAAACACACAGATCATTTTGGTCTTGTCAATTGAACCATTTGGCAACTTTTTAGAAAAGTAAATTTTCAATTCAGAATCGGCATCTTGCGATCATTAACCAACTATTTGGCTGGCTCGCAAGCCCAAACAAGTGTGTGCGGCGTGCCTGTTGTTTTGTTTCCGGTCTAGCTAGATCCGCTTGCGCTTTGGTCGACAAAGCAACAAAACATTGAAATGAATGGGTTTCACAGTGCAGCGCCACACATGCAAAATCATGTGAAAAAAAAAACTACAAAGTTTGCTATAGGCCAAACAAAATAAAATAAATGCTAATTGCGCGATAAAAAAAACCCTCCAAGTTTTTTGCCTCAGACTTCTGGGTCTCTAGCTACAGCTCAAACCTCCAAGTCTCTGGTTCAGCCAGGTTCCTTTATTATTATATTATTATTAGGGCTGTCAGTTAAATGCATTATTAACGGCATTAACACAAACTCATTTTAATGGCATCAATATTTCATCGCGCGAATAGTCGACAAAGCAACCAAACGACCTCCTCATGCGGCGCAAGCCATTGAAATTAATGCATTTCATAGCGCAGTGCCACGCATGCCACGTCCTGTTGCAAAATCATATGGAAAAAAAACTACAAAGTTTGCTATAGGCCAAAAAGACCGCTGATCATGCGCTAAAAAAAATTTACGCCGTTAAAATGGGTTTGCTTTAACGCCGTTAATTGGAGTTGCGTTAATGCCGAGACTTGGGAAAGTCTTGGGAAAGGACTAAGAAGGGGTTTAGAGGCAGGTGGGGTCAATGGAATGAAACAGATCTTCAAGGTGCAGTCGCTCCAGGACACTTGGTTGCTGAGCTCAAGGAACTCCTCCATATAGTCTTCCAGAGGACGGCCACCTTGTCCAAGGGTGAAGAGAATGTCTTCAGGTGTGATGGGTGAGGAAAACGCTTAGCTCCATAATCACAGATGAAAGGAATCAATAACAAGATTAACCAAACTAGTAACTATGACAACAAATTACATAAACAATACAATAAAAACATGAACACTAGACAGTTCAACCACTTTTAAAATTATTTGCTTTTTCTTTAAGCCCCTCAAAAGTATCTAAACGCAATTTTATTCAGAGGTTTTCTTCATAAAATAGTTGCATTAGCGCCATTGTCTGTGTGAATTGTATTTTTAATGTATTATTAAATATTCAGATAGGACAAAATCCACTAAAGCGTCATTCCATTGCCTGTTTATATATGTATGGAGGGCTCACAGGACTGAGCGCAGTACAAGATCTTATGAAATAAGCAGGCGGGATGGTGCAGTGTGATCCTAACTGCCTGGGCTCATAGATGATGATGAAGATGTGCCCACCTCAGTACCGCCCAATCAGAACACTGCTTTATTATCTGCGGCATATCCATGCCTGGATGCATCAAACATCAAGGATTAGCCAAATCCAACAGGAATGGGGAGAGGAGAAGAAAGGAAATGGCATTTTCTCAAAGGATACTGCAGCAGGCAAACTTTCATTTGCACACATGTGAACAGACATGACTTTTAAGAACTTGGATATTCAAGGCATGCACTTACACTTAATCTTAACTCACATCTCTCCCTACTTAACATATCTGCACATCAGGCAGATAACATTAATCAGATTCAAGATTAGAGCCAATTGTGCAAGCACTTGTCTCTGAAAGATGAAATACGGAGGTCAATACATTACACTATGATATGTTCACCCGGTGGCTTTCTGTAAACCTCTCTGTAAAGGTTCTTCTGTAAAAAGCATAGACACTGTGAGTGGTTCATTTACATTTATTCATTTAGCTAATGCTTTTATCCAAAACGACTTACAATTGCTATATATGTCAGAGGTCGCACACCTCTGGAGCAACTAGGGGTTAAGTGTCTTGTTCAGGGATACATTGGTGTCTCATAGGGATGTAGTCAAGACCACCTTTGTGTCAAGACAGTCCAAGTCCAGGACTAGTTGAGTCCAAATCAAGACTGAGTCCAAAGAGGTTAGAGTCCAAGTCAAGACCAGAGTCCAATGAGGTTCGAGTCCAGAGTCAGAGACCGAGTCCAAAAAGGTTCGAGTCTGAGTCAAGACCGAGTCCAGGACAAGGGAAAAAGTCTTCAGGATTTTGTTCTGAATTTTGTTTTTGCCAAACAAAATTATTAAATTTATCTTGCCTAAATGTTTGTGCTCGTTGCATTTTTTACAATGGGGTAATGTTGTTAAGAATTTACACAACACAAGGCTTGATTTAAATTGTTCAATTAAACTGAAAAAAGTTGCACAAATAAATACAATAGAATAAAGATATAAATAAAGATAAATAAAGAGAAAAGTTTTTGAATAGGTCCAGCAATAGTATTCAGACAGAAACTGAATAAAGTAATCAAACGGAAAATTACACTGGATAGTATTTTAGTCCTAAATAACTTAAACACATAGGCTATCAATCCAGATTCCTTTAACTTAAAGCTCTCTTTTCTTGTTTTGACGACAAAATTAATTACCGTCACATATGGTTGCTGCCACCCTAATTCACGGATTCTGTGTTCAATATACTGGCATGCGTTTTATGCTTATTAAAGACAAAACCGACTATGTTTAGAGTACACTCACAAAGACCGAAATTGACATAGTTTTGAGTGTTAAAGCAATAACTAACTCGTGAAAAAGAACTTTTCTTACTGGCCCGCTGTTCTTGAGGCGGATTTTCTATGAATGTGCGCAGAAATCATCCCAGAGAGCGCGCAAGCACTGATTAGTTTAAAATCGCTTGAATGTTTAAACTGGTAAGACTTAAAAAGACGTGCAAATTGTAAGCTTTATTCACAATGCACTGCTGGCCCGATTGTGCAAGTGAATATTCCGTCATGTCCCGACTTCTGAACGCGGTGTGTGTTATCACGGCAGCGCTTGATGCTTGGCTTCCACAACACATTTTGAGAGAAGAGAAGACGCGTCACCGCTGAACACTCACACTGTTTGTGAAATTGCGTCTCGCAAATAGTTATTAAAAGAATGATTTGATTTTATAATCTGTGTGAATTACGATTGAGGGAATATCCCACATTATAAATGGGAGACCTGTGGGAATGCGCAACACCCAGTAACTATAGTAACAGCATGAGAAGACGCGCTCCGTTGTAGTGAGCACTTGGTCGGATTAATTTTGCCATTTTCTAAGTTAACGTTACCCTGGTAGGCTAGTAATAAATGAACACACATACAAAAATGTTGGACTCGGTTGAGACCAAAAGCCATCATTAGCGAGACCCAGTGGCCGAGACCGAGACAAGTCAGAGTCCGAATACCAGCGAGTCCGAGACCATAGAAGACGGTCTCGAGTCCAAGAGCCGGACTCGGAGTACTACAGCCCTGGTGTCTCACAGTGGATTCGAACCCAAAGGCATGTGTCTTATCCACTGCGACATCACCACCCCACAAGTGGTTCATTAAAATAATCAAAGCTGGGCTATGTCTAACAGGGGTGCATTTCCCAAAAGCTTTGTTAGCCAACTATAGTCACATGTCATTAACAACATAGTTAAACAATTCTGCTCATCCCGAAACCATTGTTCAAGTGTACATTCACAATGGCGTCAACAATCAGCACCATTTTTGAAGAATGCACATGTGCATAAGGGAATAATATTGAGGTAAAAGGGATCATGAAGAATCAATAGCAGAATGACGAGGAACAAAAATATTGAGTTTGACTTAATTTCGATGGTTCCTTTAACACATTCTGTTGACTATAAGTAATGTTGCACCTATACTAACTCTCATTAGTAGAGTATTAGTAGACTGGTAGTGTTAGGGTAAGTTAGAATACAGTTGACGTGTAGTTGCAAAGTTACTTATAGTTAGTACAGTGTCTGTTGAGAACTGTCATGTAGTAGTGTTGTCGAGAGGCCCGGGAGAAGTTAGGAAGACTCAGTACAGTGGAATAGTTTTTCAAAATGCCAGTGGGGATTTATTTTCAGAAGCCGGAGCTCACAAAGTGCAGTCCACATGAGGTAAAGAAAAACAAAAAAAAAATAAACAAAACTTAATTCAACATATACTGGTGCTAAAATAAAAAGAAAAAATGCTGGCACTAAACAATGCCTAGTGGCACATCCACCAAATCATCAGCATGTCCCACCTCAAACACAATCAAACATTTTGCACAGTACACACAGGAGGCAAGCTCCCCAAACCAGATCTAACAATGGTTTAAATACTCAAGTTTCCCGCCAAACACTAGTGGGCCATACCATTGTCACGGGGTGGAACCTTTCCCCGTAACCCTCACTGAATTTCACAGCAAATCATTATCATACAAATACATTTAATATTCTCTATAAAAACTCATTGATCATAATACAAACATCAATCAATAATCATAATACAAACATGCATAACAGACAATGACAAACTCAAACATTTAACACCTCACAGCACTCATGTCTCCCTCCATCTTGGAACATGGTACGTTCTGGCTATGCGCACCACCAGAACCCACCTCCAAAACACTGGCTCAGACAGGTAAGCTCTAACATGTACTATAATATGCAAATGTATACAATAAAGATAGTTTAAAACAATCAATGACTCAGTTTTCATTTGAAACCATTACACAGTAAACACTCAAAGTTTGAATTGTCCATTTATCAAAATAGCTACCAGGTTGGCACACTAGTGATGATGCCCTTGACCAGGTTCATCATCACAAGGACCATCATAATAAAGATTTAGCAGATATTAAAGGAGTTGTTCACTTTAAAATAAAAAAAAAACAAACAAAAACAAAACATTGCTGATAATTTACTCACCCCCATGTCATCCAAGATGTCCATGTCTTTCTTTCTTCAGTCAAAAAGAAATTAAGGTTTTTGATGAAAACATTCCAGGATTTTTCTCCATATAATGGACTTCACTGGGAATCAAACGGTTCAAGGTCCAAAAGACAGTTTCAGTGCAAACTGTTCAAAGGGCTTTAAACGACACCAGACGATGAATAAGGGTCTTATCAAGTGAAATTATTGGACATTTCAAAAATTTGTTTAGGTTTTATAAGCACAAATGGTTGCCTTGCTCTGTTCTGTGATGAGCGTTCGTGACTCTCCTGTTCAAACTCGTTCATCAAAATGAACAAATCTTTTTTCAAACAGTTCAAGGTCCAAAAGACAGTTTCAGTACAAACTGCAAACTGTTGAAAGGGCTTTAAACGATTCTAGACGATGAATAAGGCTGAATCCCAATTCACCCCTTGGCCCTATCCCTTGTTTTCGAGTGTACCCCTGAGTTATAAGGGCCAAGGAGTTGAAATATACCCCTACGAAATGGAACAACCCTTCATGAACCCGAAACATCATCAGTCGTCGGCGATGGCTCTGCCATTACAGAGTTTTTACAGGATTTCTCCATGACAACAACTGACAATCAGCGCAGCTGCTCTTAACTTTGAATAAACATGATGATTATAACATCCCTTCCTCCCTTGTCTTTTCTGATCAGAAAGGTAATTTATTATACTATTTCTTAATTTAAATGACTATAGTGTTATTATAAGAGTAAATAAAGTGCGTTGTGGAATCATCTGGCGCTAAATTTAAATGTTTAACCGTTTGCGATCCATCTCGCCGGTGATTTGCGATGCATTCCGTGAACTTTCTCGTAGCCCTCCGTTTGGAGTGTGCCTCTGAAAAATCTCCGTTTCGAGGGCTATGTAGCCCTACCCCTTCTCCCTACCCCTCGATCTCAACAAGAATCGGGACACCCTACCCCTAGACGTGAACACGCAAAACGGAGGGGTAGGGCTAAGGGGTGAATTGGGATCGAGCATTTGATCTTATAAAACTTAAACTTTTTTATTTATTTTTTAAATGAGCGATCGTCTCGCTTGATAAGACCCTTATTCATCGTCTGGAATCGTTTAAAGCCCTTTGAGTTTGAACAGTTTGCACTGAAACTGTCTTTTGGACCCTGAACTGTTTGGTTCCCACTGAAGTCCATTATATGGAGACAAATGCTTGGATTTTTTTTTCATAAAAAACCTTAATTTCTTTTCGACTGAAGAAAGAAAGACATGGACATCTTGGATGATTAAAGTGAACAGCTCCTTTAAAATTTGCATTATTTTAATTTAGCTGAGAGAGTACATCGTGATCAATCTTCTATTGGTGACATGTCTTCAAGCGATACGAATTAGCAGAGCAAGAGTTCACCAAACTTGAACCCAGGAAAGGTGCATTCACATGCATATGAATGGAAGTTAATGGAATGAAAAGTGTAATGTGATTTTTAAAACGAATGGCTGTTTGTTTTTTATGTAAAATAACTATAATAATCTGACATTAATTACATTCTTGAATCGATTAATTAGCAGAAGTTATTCCTCCACCACCTGAATATTTAGGGAAAATGGAAAGATGGAAAATCATTAATGAGAGTATTATATTGTTTATCCATTGTTTAATAATTTCTCCAACAATGCATCATGCCTTGATTTTTAAGCAGTGTGTTACAGTACAAGTTGCACATTAATTACACCCTTTTGTACCCTATCTAAAAGCAATTTCCTTTCTTTCTGTTGGTATTGTTTCTGTCTTTTATGATATTGAGTTTTCAGTTGTAGGCATTGTAATTAACAGCACAGTCTCATCCCAATTCGTCATATAACTGACGTTTTGGGACGTCCTTTGCACCATTCGTCAATATATGACTATTTAGGGCCCCCTTAAACGTCGGTAGATGACGTTATGGGATCCTAACTCTACCCCAGACCTAAACCTAACCCTAAACCCAACTCGTCACCTAACTGACGTTAAAGGGAAAGCGTCAGTTGTATGACGACCCGGGATCGACCGGTAGCGTTTAAGGGGGCCCTGAATAGTCGTATATTGACGAATGGTCAAAAGACGTCCCCAAAACATCAGTTATATGACGAATTGGGATGAGACTGTGTTGCAATTAACAATTCAAGATTCTATTCAGAGCTGCTCTCGTCCCGGGACTCAAAATTATTCATTTGTATATGACAGCACTCATACCCGCAAATTCACCCGTCCAACAAAGTACTTTGTTGTTGACAGCAAAATTACTTAATTCACGCCCAAATCCTCTTGTGAAATATTGAAGCGTACCATGTAATATAATGACACAACAAACAGAAATATAAAGCTAACTGACTGGTGAAGCAGATTACATTTTGTTGATTTTAAATGACACTGAGCATTCATAATACTTTCAAAGGATTTGGAAACTAATTACATTCAATGCGACATGGCATGAACCTACACAATTCCATATTTGTTGTACATTAATTAGAATAGATGCATTGTAAATATGCAGTACAGAATGACAATTTTCTTTTAATCAGGCATTTTATCGCAGTATTATGCAATGTATCAATAGTCATCTATCTCATTGTATTTCAATTTGATATCATTTTGATTGAGATTACTCTCCAGCAAAATGGCAGTTTAACAATAGTTTGAAAGGGTGTTTTCCCTTGGGATTTTCCTTTCTCACATACAGGGAGACTGCAGCGGGGGAATGTATCAAGGAGAATTTAGCAGCAAGGACAAAGAACACGTCCGATAATTAGGTTCCCTTCCCGAGAGTGGCAGCACACTAATCTGCTCTAATTGCTTTCCAGTTTTAGTTCTACTGACAATGTAGTGGCTGTCAATGGCGCTGGAGTCGGGAGAAACACGGCCTGGGTTAATCCACAGAATATTTTCCAAAAGTCACAAGTGGGAATACATCCGTTTTGCATTCTTGTAATTTAATACAAAATTTGCTTATTAATGGCGTAAAAATGGCTCAGAATCATAAATATTTTATTACATCAATGCTTAGTTTATTTTACTTTCTCATTATTCTATTTTTTCTATATATACAAATGGGAACAAAAGCCAGATCAATGTAGTCTAGGACAGCTCTGTACATGTACATCCAACACTATCTCACACCCCAATTCGTACGAATTTGACGAATGAATAAAAGTGTCTAATTCGTACTAAATTCGTTTGACCTGACTCGAACTACTAATTTGTACGATTTGTCTAAACTCACGTGATGGTTAGGTTTAGGGGCGGGGTACGGGGTAGGTCATTCGTAAGAATTCATACGAATTGGCCAATTCGTAAAATATGTACGATTTAGCAAAATCGTACTAGTTCGTACAGAGTGAGGTCGTATGAATTGTTACGAGTTAGCCAATTTTTAATCATTCATCGAATTCGATACGAACTTGGTCGTGAGAATCGAGGTTGGTACATCTTATATTCTAACCTGAAATGAGATTTAATCAGCTTCTACAACAAGATAGTAAACATATCTCATTTCATCATGAATGGTCAGTTTATTAATTGTCACTGCCCTTGTGATTAATTCATGATCCAGTTGTTTCAGGTTCTTTCCGCAGTTACTTGTCAACTGCCCCATGTATTATTAAAGGCACAAACCGTGGATGTTTTTTTTTTTAACGTTTTGTTTTAATAAAGATGAATTTATTTATTTTTTCACGAACAATTTTAACAATCTCTACGAACTAAATTGTGACAGGATCACAAAACAATCTTGATGAAATCTGACGCAAACTTGATAAAAGCTAATGTTAGGACGGTGAATAGATATAACATCTAAATGTACCGAATGTGCACTTAGGGTCACATTATTGTGAATATGAGGAGGCAGAGAGGCTTAGCGGATCTAAATGCAGCTTAAAAATAATTAAAGGAGGAGGGGGGGGGGGTTGACTGCGATTTCACTTTTTCATTTTAAATAGTGTGTAATGTTGCTGTTGGTGCATGAACAGTATCTGCAAAGTTGCAGCGCTGAAAGTTCAGTGTAAGCAGAGATATCGTCTTTTAAAAATCAGGAAGTAAAATTGCCTACAAAAACGACTCGATTGGGACTACAGCTGGGTTATGGTACGTCACTAACCCACACATTTGCATCAACCCCTCCCTCCGGAATATGCAGAAAATGGCATGCACATATTTCTGAGGCACGTCGACTCGTCAAAGTGTGTTGTTCACGCAGCTGTCAGGTCTTCTGTGTTCGGGCTTCCCATGCTATTCTTCCTCAACAATGGATAAAATTTGTTTGATTATGTTTCTGAAAATGAAGATCTAGCGAGATCAACACCGGATTCATCAAGAAATTGTTACTAACATGAAGCAGTTCCGACTTTAAAACCAGAGGGAGCAGTTGTTGGGCCACAATCTGCTAATAGGCTAAGACTTCATCATTTTAAATGTATTTGCATGCATAATTCAAGACGTAGCCTTGTGTTTTATTTTTAGTTAAGACTATGCTATACTATGCTATTGCCACTACTAGTTAGACTATGCTATTTTGTGTCTACAACAAATGCGTACAAACATTAGGGACCTGAATTTTGTATTGTACTAATGTTTCAAACGTATTTTTCATGTATATATGCTTTATGATGTTATTTTCGATTTGATCAAGAACGTAAACATGCCAACGCTGTTTGAGTATAACATTAGTAGCCAGTCAGTTGCTATTGTTGCCAGTCAGATGCTATTGTGTTAAACAAACGTGTATAAAGTTAAAAAATGTAGCAAATTATCATTCAGAAACGTTTAGTAAGAGCCGTGTGTGGTGTGGTTCTGTTTGACTCTCTTCATCACGGCTTTCTCGGTCTGATTCTGCCTCAAACTGATACTGCAGTTCGACACATATTTACATCTGGACCGGAGCTCATGACATGCCCGTAAAGGTAATGGGCGTTAATCATTCGGACAACGTGAGCGACAGTTTAGCCAATCACAACACACCGGGCCAAACTATCCAATCTGAGCTCACAACGTGTTTCTGAGGGGGTGTTTTCATAGAATCAGGAAGTGAACCGCTCGTTCAGGGGACAGAGGAGCTTTAAATATACACGCGGACAGTATTGAATCTCAATAACGGTAACATGCAACAATGTATTCTGGGTGCATCACACTAAACTCATCTATGGCTCCCAGAATGTAGTGTGGCGTCAGTGAAATAGACTGCTATATGATAAAAAAAAAAATATATATATATATATATATATATATATATATATATATATATATATATATATATATATATATATATATATATATATATATATATACACACATTTATCTGGCTTTTCTTGCCATAACAAACACAGTTACAGCAGCCAGACAAAAAGTAATGTTAAAAAGTCAAAATCAAACTACCTAACTAAAAGAAACACCGATCACCATAATGGTGAAAACCAACCTATTATTTCCAAAAAAACATCAACACCATAACCTCTGTTAAACTCAATAAGACCTTAATGAAAATATGAAGTGGGACTGACGTCTTCCTGATGTCACACTGTCTTTCCTGGAAATGAACTCAACATAAAACAAGTGTGAACTAATCAATCAAAGAATAAATCATGAAAATAAATGAAAACAGGAAGACAAAAGACAGGAAATGATGATAAAGTCCTTGGAAATGAAACCAAAACACTAACATAACATGACATGTAGAAGTTTTTTTAATACATATTTTTCACATATGCAGAAAAGTCCCACTTAAGTGGTCAAAATTGGTCATTTTCATTTAAACTGCATGTAACGTACAATTTAGTGTCTGAAAACATTCTTTACTCTTACATCGTCAATATAAGATTGTGGTCAAAAACGGATGCATCCGTCGATGGAAATTTCACAACATGTATTTCCATCAAGAGTATTGCATCAATTATTGATCAACTGCAGATTTTGAAAGGTCTCCTCCAGCACATCCCAAAGACTTTCAATGAATTTAAGGTCTGGACTCTGACATTTCTGACAATCCTAACATTGTCATCCTGGAATATGGCCATGGTGTGTCTTCCTACATGGATGTTTAAGAAACGAAAAGCTACACACTCCATCAGTTAAGGTTAGAAAATATGTTGCCAAACATCTAACATAAAAACACAATAATCAATAATTATTAAAAATAGTTATTCAACAAACATTCAAACATTAATTATTCAAACATAGCAGTTTGTGACTCGGATGTATGAGTTTCAATCAGAGCACACACAATGCCAAAATTAAAGCAGTCAGTTGGTACTGGTCAAATGTGTTGGTTAAGTTACTCAAGAAAAGTAGTCCCCTACAAATTACTTTAAAAGTACTTTAAAATGGTAATTTGATTACTTTACTGATTACTGCATGTAAAAGGTAATCTGATTACTTTAAAGTTACTTTAAAAACCTGTTTATCCGACAAGATAACACTACAAAGTGAAATACAGTCCTTTTCGTAATTTAATATTGACTGAAAAACATATCAGAAATATGAAAACAGCAACTTGACTTAACCCTTCGGAAGTCTTTGGGTATTTTGGCCCCTTTTGAGTACTTTTTAATTTTTTTAATTTTGCAACATGTTTACTAGGGCTGGGGGATATGTCAAAAATATTTTATCGAATAATCGCCTTAAAAATATCGCGATATCCGATAATATCGTCTACCCAAGCCCCGCCGCCAACACGCCCCGCCGCGTGTTATAGGCCATATGTCATGTTATTTTAGTCAGATATGACGGCGCGACTGCACACAAATCACCTCAGATAAGCAGCTGAGCGTCTAAGCCAACGCGCCGCAATCGCAAATGAAAGTGAAAGTAAGTCGCAGAATCTTAAATCTTCATTAAAAGTAAAGAAACGAAATGATCTGACCACCAGGCAGTTGGCGCTCTCTCTTATTGCCGTCTTTGGTGATTTTGCTGATGATGATGACGATCAATAAAATGCAGCGCATCTGTTGCTTTCGGTGACGTGCACTTCATTAAATCTGTATATTGCGCGGGAATTGAAGATCGGATTTAGGCTATCCGTTTTGCAGAAACACATTTATGTGACCAGGTGTAATGGAATCGTTTTGATAAATCAGAGTTCAGATAAATCAGCTATCCGATCTGAGAAAACGCATGAAGTGGCAGGTGTAAACAGCCCGTTCAGTCTGGCTGCACTTTATCTAATGATAGCCAGGAATTCAGCTAGTTTAATTTAATGATTGGCACGTTAAAGGTTTTACTTCGCTTAGTTTGAGCTTGAACGAGCATAAATCATTAGCTTTGTGTGGTTAGCTAAAAATTTTCACACTGTTCTTATCACATCGCCTATTTGAAACGAATTTCGTTTTGCGAGGAGAAATGATATATAATATAATTTATATATATAATGTATAATTCAATATATAATATAGCTTACAATATTGAATAGAGAACAGAACAGAACCGAATTTGATGATTGTAAGAACAGTGAATGCGTGTTGATGTCAAGGTGACAGGTGCTTATTTGTTTTAAGGTCCGGTCTTCTTTCTTTTCTTTTCTTTTCTTTAGCGTTATCGACTGATTTAATGATAGCCTAAGTTAATTTCCTAATTATAACGTGCGCTTTTTTAAAACTTGTATTCAAACTATAATATATTTGTTATTTTATTTGTCTAAAATTAGGTTTTAAAACCAATTGTTTTTGTTCTGCATGAGCAAAAACTTAAGCCGCTCAATAAAAATTACTACTTTATTTATTTAGAAACATAAGTTACTAATAATTAGGCTATATATTTGGGTATTTTATTTATGTGTTTTTGTTCATGTTTTAATCTAAAGCAAAGTATAACGCTCGATATCTGTAACCGACCTCCCAACATTGCAAACTCTGAACGCGTGCATGAGATATTCAAAGCAACGCAATTTCTTCATCCGTTTGCAATATAACGAAATTTTAATTTTAATTACAATGGTCATGTTTTTATTTTTTAGAAGGCCTGTTTATTATGTGCAACATTTAAATTAATATTCAGAAACGGGTAAAGTTACTTTTCTGATGAACTTTTGGGGCTAAACCAAAATAAAATATTGGAGATGTCTGCTATTCTGAATTAACAGGATTATTTTTTTCGTCTGTAGAACGAAAATATCAAAATCAAGAACTCCAGGAAAAAATGTTTAGCAGAATTACGAAAGTGATAAATGATCTTTGACAGGTAACGCATCTCAAAGTCGCATGCTGAGTCCAACACAGACTAGTGTTGCAGTTGGAGCAGTCAGCGCCGAACAACAGGCACACAATATTAAGTTTAGGCATAGGCTGTAAAAGTTCAGCGAGAGATTTTCTTTATCCTTTGTTCTTTTATCAACTTCAAATATTGGCACCGAGTGCAGGCTGTCAATGCACGGATTCAATAGACACAGGCCTGCTTACCGACTCTGTTTACAGGTCGGGGATATTTCGAACTTGAAAAAAGATGTGTAATGACGTCTTTCCATGGTTGAAACAATTCTTCTGATGTTTAATCATGTTTATTATTTCATTCTATAAATTAACAAGAAGTATATGTGTGTGATATTGTTTGCACATTTGTCCGTGCACGAGAAGCGGCTGTGTGTGCTGCTCAGTAAACAGCGCTCATGCAGAAGTGTTCTCTCGCGTCTTGTGCTTAAAGAATGCTATCAAGAAGAATCGATTTTCTATTCCTAACCCTACTAGCCTACAGAAAATATTTAAATCATGCTATTGCATGTAAATAAATGTGTATAACTATAGGGCTATGTGAAATATGTTTGTCTTTATTTATTTTTTTATTGACGATTATCGTCTGGAAACAGACTTCAGATATCGATATCGCGATACTTGCGAGACATCGTCGATATACGATAATATCGTCATATCGCCCAGCCCTAATGTTTACCATACCAATTTTTGGTATAATTTTTTTTAGCACAACATCACCTATATGACCAGACAATTAGTTCACTTTGATGTACTGTATCAACATACTGGACCCAAATTCACACAAAAAAACACAAAATCCGAATAGAAATATTATAGCTTTTCTACTACAAAAAACACACAAACATGCTCAATGAAGCATTTTAAAAGGTTTAAAATGTAAACACAAGTTGTAAATGTCAAAATATACTGGTAAAATTCAGATATAATCAAGCTATATACAAAAAAATATGATTTACAAAAAAAAGCGAGTGTAGCCATAGGCTTTTTTTTCTCATTTTAGCTTTGCCACTTTTAAAAAAAAATTGTGCACACAAATATACAGAGAGCTATATTTAAGGCCTTGCATTCCCAGAGTATGAGGGTTCCCAAATAGTGCAAATACAACATAAAAAAGGTAAAATTGAGATAAAATGAAACTATATACAGCAAAAAGCAGCTGTGGCAATAGGCGTTTTTTCTTTTCTTTTTTGCTTAGAAACTACAAAACACTTCATGTACAATTACACAGCTAGCTGCATTACAGGGCTTTCATTCCTTGAGTAAGAGGGGTTCATCAGCAGTGCAAATATACCACACAAAAGGTAAAATGAACACAAAATCTAACCATACATTCAACTATTTACAACAAATATCAGGTGTGTTTATTTGTTTTTTTTTTTTATATCTGTGCCACTCCTCAAAACAGTTTATCTAATCTACTCCTAAACTACTCCTAAACTATCTACACTACTCCTAAAGTACATAAACTACTCCTCAACTATCTAAACCACTCCTAAACTACTCTCAAAATCTACTCAAACTAGCAATAATTTCTCTCTATATATATAACGTATATATGTCTCTCTTTGTCTACTCCGTAAATCTCCTGCCTTTCAATTTCGCTTCTTTGCTCAGTTGGCTCCTCCTTTATTCCGTAAAATGTGCATCCTGAAGAGCAGAATCAGCAGATTCACACATTTTTCTCCGTTGTGTTTTATGACAAAAACCGACAAAGTTATTAGAATAAATGCAACGTCTGTCATATCCCATCTTGCGTTCTTTACGAACGCGTCAATATACGCGTAAAATTTTTATATAAAGTTTAAATGATCATATCTCCGTTTTTACTTGGTCGATCAACACAAAACAAAAAGTAAGATAGAATTTCAAGTCAGCACTTTCGACAGAAGTGGACGGCAGCGCTCAATGTGACTTTGTTTTTATGCTTCGACATCTTAAACTGGACAAGTGATTTGATCACGCCGGCGTGATCGGTGACCCCGAAGGGTTAAGGATCCAATACATTTCTAAAACTTAAACTTAACATTCTTAACATAAACCTGTAGTCTTTAAATGTGTCTACAAATTGTCTAATCTACAACATTGCTTGCAAACGTGTATTTTTCATGCTGTTATGAAGGTGGTTGAAGTAAGGAGGAAGCAGGATCCAAAGGACTCAGGCAAAGGAAAAGAACAACTTACTTCAACCTACTTAAATACACAGGTAAACGAGATAACAAGGGGGTGTGGCTAATAAGAAACACCTGGGAACGATTGATAAGACACATGGCAAACAGGGAATCACTAGGGCTGGGAATCGATTCCAAAAAGAATCGATTCCTGAATTCCGAGGTGTTAGGAATTGAGAGTCGATTCCAAAGGTTGGAATTGAATTCCATTACAGGGGAATCGACTCCTCCTTTAAGTTTTTTTTTAACACAAACCGCGGCCTGTCACCGATTTCATTTGTCAACACAATCACGTCACCTGTAAATAAATAAAGTTCAGACTAAAAAAATGGATCCATTCGTGATACAGAGTATGGTTTAGGGCAATCAGTGTAATTACTGACTCAATGAAATCTTTAGAATCGGTTCCGTTCCAGGGTTTTATCTTACTCGTTGTAATTTAGTACAAGTAATAAATCTGATTTATGAAATCAGTCGACAAAAATCAATCACACTCACATGACGAAGAATGCATCCAAGGTCAAGAGTGGTGCTACTTTGAGATTCGACAAAAATTTGCGATAAATTTAGCAAAACAACATCTCTAATGATAAAACATCTTCGGGCCGTTCACAAAAAATAATATATGAAGCCATACCATAGTTTAAAGTGAGATAGAAATGAATATTTAAGTAATTAAATTCAAGTTCACGTAAACTTTTCCCTGTCAGTCATTCTCCACTGTTCAAACAGCGCGTCGCGTTCGGTTACGACAGTCAATAGAACTCTCTCCAAGATGATTCAATGTTAGCCTACTATTATTATAGGCTACTTGATCTGATAAAGCTCTGGTTTCACATAAAATGAAAAATAAAATGCCACAATGTATTGGAGTCTTTCATAATCATATCATAGGCTACTTTTGCGCAATGAAATATTATTAATAGCCTTTTTTTGTTCTGTTCTGTCCTCTCTATCATACGTATGTTGCTGCCTCATTAAACAGCTGCGCTATACTTTAAAAATGTCTTAACTATATATATATATATATATATATATATATATATATATATATATATATATATATATATATATATATATATATATGTATATATATATATATATATATATATATATATATTTTGTAATGTAATAATAATTGATTTTTATCTTGTTTTTCATGAATGTTACAATGTGTAACGGTTTACCAGATTTAGTACATATATTGTCTCTTATTTGTTCCCCACACGTTTTTTTTTTTCACTAAACGTTCAGACTTTATACAATTATTGTTTTTCTAGACTAAATTTTACTGAGGTATCCACTAATCTAGTATAATATAATTCTGACATACACTCACCGGCCACTTTATTAGGTACCCCATGCTAGTAACGGGTTGGACCCCCTTTTGCCTTCAGAACTGCCTCAATTCTTCGTGGCATAGATTCAACAAGGTGCTGGAAGCATTCCTCAGGGAGTTTGGTCCATATTGACATGATGGCATCACACAGTTGCCGCAGATTTGTCGGCTGCACATCCATGATGCGATCTCCCGTTCCACCACATCCCATGCTCTATTGGATTGAGATCTGGTGACTGTGGAGGCCATTTGAGTACAGTGAACTCATTGTCATGTTCAAGAAATAGCATATCCTCCACCGAATACGCTGCTACACATCTCTTCACCTGTTCAGTAACCTTCACTCCCGATCCTGAACAAAAATCCAACCTATCTTCTTTAGACGAGGTTGCACCGCTCTCGTCTTGGGCGTGGTAACGTTATCCTCCTTGGAGGCGAGTTTTGATGATAAAATGCATTCTGTTCAAGTGCTCCGACAAATTCCTGGGCGAGTTAATAGCGGTAAAAAGTTCTTTTGCGCACAGTTTACATTTAACAGTTATATTTTTGTTTTTGCGCTCAATGAAATCAAAATAATGTTTATATTTCCACTGAAGAACAATCACCACACAATCATCCACTTAAGCAGCACATATTCTCCGGTGATCCATTAAAGCATGTTAGAAATGTGATTAGAAATGCGTTTTACTTCATTAGTTTTATTGACATTAGTAACTATAATCAAATTACATTCATTTTAAATGTAATGAGCAACATTACTGCGTTATCATGAAACGTAATTAGAATTCAGTCACACTGCCACCTTTAATCCTACCCAACTCTGCCCCTGATCACTGACCCTATCCGTGAGATGGTCCCATCTCGCCCCGAACACCAAATCCCACCAGCTAGATCCGATCCATCTCCGCCCACTCTACCCACCCCTAATCCTACCCATCTCCGCCCTCCCGATCCCTAACCCCACCCCTAATCCTACCCATCTCCGCCCTGATCCCTAACCCCACCCCTAATCCTACCCATCTCCGCCCCCACTCCCACCCCTAATCCTACCCATCTCCGCCCTCGATCCCTAACCCCACTCCTAATCCTACCCATCTCCGCCCTCGATCCCACCCCTAATCCTACCCATCTCCGCCCCCGATCCCTAACCCCACCCTAAACCTACCCATCTCCGCCCCCTGATCCCTAACCCCACCCCTAAGTCCTATCCATCTCCACCCCCTGATCCCTAACCCCACCCTAAACCTCCCCATCTCCACCCCCTGATCCCATCTCGCTTTGCCACCTCTGATGTGTTTTGAAGGTGGCCTGGCTTTGGAGACGCTCTAAAGGGAGGGTGGGATTGAATGCTTTCAAAGCTAGCCTGCTATCGCTAACCTCTCCGAAAATTGCCTAACCTACCTTTAAATTTGTTGTAATGTTTTGAAGTAATGGGTAGTTTCCCCCAGATTTGGGTTATTAGGTGGTCCACAACGTTTTCTGTGGTTACTAGGGTCTTGCTGACTGCCAGATAAAAAAACAAAAGCAGACAGACAGATTGCAATGAGCCTTCAGGGTGAGAAGATGAGGGCGTGGAAATGCGAAAGCAATGAAAGGGAAGCAGTTCAGTAAAATAAATATTATCTCCCAACACAGCTGTCAGCATAGCACTCGGAGTGATATAATGTGTTAGTAATGTAAATCCAAACTGACAGAAAAGACAGCTGAGGACAGAACAGAGCCACAACTGCAGCAGTAAACACAACTGATACGGAACAACGCCTCACACACACACACGCACAACTGATCTTCCTATAGATCCACGCACACTCTCTTCAGGTCAGCCATTAGTCTAATTGATAAAGCAGCATTAAACTGCTCCCTTGAAAACAGCAGGACATAAAAGTGTTGCTTCATGCCAGCATGCACACCTTAAATTGGACGCAGAGCTGTTATCTGACAAAAGCCGTCATATTTATAGAGCTCCATGAATACTGATACATGCAAATGTAACTCTGGCATGCCTGTTATAATGACTCCATAAATAAGAATGCATTCTTGGGTGTGTGTTACCACCTGGGAGGAAGCACAAGGAAGAGTAAGAATAATTAAGATACATTATTCATAATAGCATATCCCAGTGCCTGCACTGTAATCAAGCTGTCATGCGTCATTAGACTCCCCTGGTGTTCAGAGACCGCTCAAGTGACTGTGTTTGATTATACACCATTATGCAAGACTAACATGCTCATAACTTTGATAACCTCAATGGAGTCACTGTATAAGTGCATTAATATTGCAGAGATTTGAAAAAGCCCCAAATCATGTCTCAGGACAAAATGAATAAATGAGGGAAGGAAGGAAGGAAGGAAGTAAGGGAGAGAGGGAGAGGAAGGAAGGAAGGGAGAGGGAAGGAAGGAAGGAAGGGAGGAGGAAGGAAGGGAGAGAGGGAGGGAAGGAAGGGAGGAGGAAGGAAGGGAGGAGGAAGGAAGGGAGGGAGGGAGAGGGAGGAGGGAGGGAGGGAAGGGAAGGAAGGAAGGAAGGAAGGAAGGGAAGGAAGGAAGGGAGGGGAGGGAGGGAGGGAGGGAGGGAGGAAGGGAGGGAGGGAGGGAGGGAGGAAGGGAGGAAGGGAGGGAGGAATGGAAGGAAGGAAGGGAGGGAGGAAGGGAGGGAGGGAGGGAGGGAGGGAGGGAGGGAGGGAGGGAGGGAGGGAGGGAGGAAGGGAGGAAGGGAGGAAGGAGAGGGAGGGAGGGAGGAGGGAGGGAGGGAGGGAGGAAGGAAGGAAGGAAGGAAGGAAGGAAGGAAGGAAGGGAGGAGGAGGGAGGAAGGAAGGAAGGAAGGGAGGGAGGGGAGGGAGGGAGGGAGGGAGGGAGGAGGGAGGGAGGGAGGGAGGAAGGAAGGAAGGAGGGAGGGAGGGAGGGAGGGAGGGAGGGAGGGAAAGAGAGAATGGAGGGAGGGAAGAGAATGGAGGGAGGGAAAGAGAATGAAGGGAGGGAGAGAGGGAAGGAAGGAAGGAAGGAAGGAAGGAAGGAATGAAGGAAGGAAGAGAAGGAAGAAGGAAGAAGGAAGGGAGGAAGGAAGGAAGGAAGGAAGGGAGGGAGGGAGGGAGGGAGGAAGGAAGGAAGGGAGGAAGGAAGGAAGGGAGGAAGGAAGGAAGGAAGGAAGGAAGGAGGGAAGGAAGGGAGGAGTGAGGGAGGGAAGGGAGGAGGGAAGAGAGGGAGGGAGGGAAGGGAGGGAGGGAGGAGGGAGGGAGGGAAGGAAGGGAGGGAGGGAGGGAAGGAAGGGAGGGAAGGGAAGGAGGGAAGGGAGGGAGGGAAGGAAGGGAGGGGAGAGGGAGGGAAGGAAGGGAGGGAGGGAAGGAGGGGAGGGGAGAGGGAGGGAAGGAAGGGAGGGAGGGAAGGAAGGGAGGGGGAGAGGGAGGAAGGAAGGAAAGGGAGGAGGGAGAGGGAAGGAAGGAAGCAAGAGAGAGAGAGGCAAGGAAGGGAGGGAGAGGAGGGAAGGAAGGAAGGAAGGAAGGAAGGAGGGAAGAGAGGGACGGGAAGGAAGGAAGGAAGGAAGGAAGGAAGAGAGATGAGAATGGAAGAAGAGCAAGAGAGGGAAGGAAGGAGAGGAAGGAAGGAAGGAAGGAAAGGGAGGGAGGGAGAGAGGGAATGAAGGGAGGAAGAGAGGGAAGGAAGGATAGAGAGAGAGCAAGAGAAGGGAAGGAGAGGGAGATGGAAGGAAGGGAGGAAGGGAAGGAAGGGAGGGAGAGGAAGGAAGGAAAGGAAGGGAGGGAGAGGGGGAAGGAAGGGAGGAAGGGAGGGAGAGGGGGAAGAAAGGAAGGGAGGGAGAGGGGGAAGGAAGGAAGGAAGGAAGGAAGGAAGGAAGGAAGGAAGGAAGGAAGGAAGGAAGGAAGGAGAGAGGAGAGAAGGAATGAAGAGGGGGAAGGAAGAGAGGGAAGGAAGAAAGAAGGAAGGGAGGGAGAGAGAAGGAAGGAAGGGAGAGATGGAAGCAAGGAAGGTAAGGAAGGAAGAGAGGAAAGGAGGAAGGAAGGAAGATGATACAATTATAAAGTATACAGTCAAAACTAAATTTATTCAGACAATTTCAACATTTCTCACATTATCACAGTTTAGTTTAGAAAATGGTTATATATTATGACAAGAACTCCGTTGATATTTCACTGGTTTTTGTTCAATCTGTGGTGTAAAAATGTCAATTGTAAAACAATTGTAAAACAGCAAAAACAAAAAAACTGATAGATACAAGCACACAGCACACCTTATTTAACTTATTTAGCATGACATTAGCCATTAGTTATTCATCTATGTGCTGTTCACTGCATTAAACTGAATGTATGTCTTTCGTTTATGTATTTATATAACATTGATCTTTAGATGAGAGTTAGAAATTAGACCCTGATTCAGCATAAATAATATCCCAAGGCATTCTGCTCCATAATTCTGCTCCGTAGGGCTTGTGAAAAAAATAAATAAATAAAAAAATAACAACAACAAAAAAACATGCTTTAGTTTTGCATCTCTATTTCGGCATTTGGAATTGTTTTTCATTTCTCTCTCCTCATCCATTTGTCATTCATTTTCTTTCCTTTTCAATCTGGCAATGATTAAATACATCCATGAAAATCCATATTATTCAATAGCTGTGTTCTAATAATTGTGAGGCTAACACTAATTTCCGGTAGGGATCAAGCTAGAGGGCATGAAAATGGAAATTTGTAATAAGGATATAAGAGCTGACGGCTTTGGAGCTGAAATCGGTAGCATAAGGTTTCTTAATATGTACTTTCTTCACACAAACACACACACACACACATGCACACACACACTGGTTCTGAAAGTATTCTAACTCGTTTGTTGCAACATTATGGTTTACATTTTTTTCCCATCAATTTACACTTCATAATAAAAAATGACAGAGCAAAAAAACTGTTACAACCTGATATAGTGCAGCAGATAAGTAAAAAAATCGTTCACTTTGGTAAAGAAGCATGCAATTTGGCACAGATACGCTCTAAGTCATATTTTACACCAAACAAATGGTGACTTCAGTGAATGCTGAGATATTTTGCTAAATAAAATTATCCTGTCAGAAAAACTTTATGATAATTTTTTTTAGTCTGTTACACCTCGTGAGATTTGTGAGGGTTTACACATGCACTGTAAAGTGAACTTCGCTTTTTCCAATTGAAAATGTTAGTGTGGACTGTGGTGGAAAATTTTAAACTGAATATTAAGCTAACCTTTTTTAACATTTGACCTCTTTTAGCCTTCTAAATCTCTGAGACAATGTACTAAGTCATTCTGTACTTTAGATGAATGAATGTTTGTCAAACACCTGACTGTGTGTATTAATAACAAATATGTGAAATGGAATTAGACAGATGAGTAAGTTAGAACTTGTCATCAATGAAGTAATCATTAAAACAAAGTATCCTCTACCTAGTAACAGAAGATACTGTAAATGAATAACCAATCATATTAATGTCATTTGACATACCTCCGTATTGTATAAAAACAGTTGTATCAGTGTTTTTGGGGATTCTCAATGGAATTTGTCTGTGATCCACTGGCCTTGTTTTTACTTGGAAAGTTCTCTGAGTATTGCTCGAGAACTCTCCTGGCCGTAATTAAAAGCATTGAAAGGAAATTTGCTTGAGTCTGTCATTTAAGCTGTGCAGCAAGAACAAGTGAGTTAGAATTATTAGTACCCAGCCAACATTGACTGTAGATGCGCTAGGGTTATAGGATTAGTACCCAGCTGACGTCGACTGTAGACGCGCTAGGGTTATAGGATTAGTACCCAGCCGACGTCGACTGTAGATGTGCTAGGGTTACAGGATTAGTACCCAGCTGACGTCGACTGTAGACGCGCTAGGGTTATAGGATTAGCACCTGGCGGACGTTGACTGTAGATGCGCTAGGGTTACAGGATTAGTACCCAGCTGACGTCGACTGTAGACACGCTAGGGTTATAGGATTAGTACCCAGCTGACGTCGACTGTAGATGCACTAGGGTTACAGGATTAGTACCCAGCTGACGTCGACTGTAGACATACTAGGGTTATAGGACTAGTACCCGGCCAACGTCGACTGTAGATGCGCTAGGGTTATAGGATTAGCACCTGGCGGACGTTGACTGTAGATGCACTAGGGTTATAGGATTGTTACCCAGCTGACGTCAACTGTAGACATACTAGGGTTATAGGACTAGTACCCGGCCAACGTCGACTGTAGACGCACTAGGGTTTTAGGATTAGTACCCAGCTGATGTTGACTGTAGACGTACTAGGGTTTTAGGATTAGTACCCAGCTGATGTTGACTGTAGACACACTAGGGTTTTAGGATTAGTACCCAGCTGATGTTGACTGTAGACACACTAGGGTTATAGGATTAGTACCCGGCCAACGTCGACTGTAGACGCACTAGGGTTATAGGATTAGTACCTGGCTGACGTTGACTGTAGACGCGCTAGGGTTATAGGATTAGTACCCGGCCAACGTTGACTGTAGACGCGCTAGGGTTATAGGATTAGTACCTGGTTGACGTTGACTGTAGACACGCTAGGGTTATAGGATTAGTACCCAGCTGACGTTGACAGTAGATGCACTAGAATTTTAGGATTAGTACCCAGCTGACTTTGACTATAGACACGCTAGGGTTATAGGACTAGTACACGGCCAACGTCGACTGTAGACGCGCTAGGGTTATAGGATTAGTACCTGGCTGACGTTGACTGTAGACGCGCTAGGGTTATAGGATTAAGACCTGGCTGACGTTGACTGTAGACACACTAGGGTTATAGGATTAGTACCCAGCTGACGTTGACAGTAGATGCACTAGAATTTTAGGACTAGTACCCAGCTGACGTCGACTGTAGATGCACTAGGGTTATAGGACTAGTACCCGGTGGACCTCGATTGTAGACACGCTAGGGTTATAGGATTATTGCCCGGCCAACGTCGACTATAGATGCGCTAGGGTTATAGGATTAGTTCCCAGCTGACGTCGATTGTAGATGCACTAGGGTTATAGGACTAGTACCCGGTGGACCTCAACTGTAGACGCGCTAGGTTATAGGATTAGTACCCCGCGGACGTCGACTGTAGACGCGCTAGGGTTCTAGGATTAGTACCCGGCTGACGTCGACTGTAGATGCGCTAGGGTTATAGGATTAGTACCCGGCGGACGTCGACTGTAGACACACTAGGGTTATAGGACTACCCGGTGGACGTTGACTGTAGACGCGCTGAGGGTTATAGGATTAGTACCCGGCTGACATCGACTGTAGATGCGCTAGGGTTATAGAATTAGTGTCCGGCCGACGTCGACTGTAGACACGCTTGGGGTTATAGGACTCAGTACCCGCGGACGTCGACTGTAGACGCGCTCAGGGTTATAGGATTGGTGTCTGGCCGACGTCGACTGTAGATGCGCTAGGGTTATAGGATTAGTACCCAGCTGACGTCGACTGTAGACATGCTAGGGTTATAGGATTAGTACCCGGCGGATGTCGATTGTAGATGCGCTAGGGTTATAGGATTAACACCCGGCTGACATCGATGCTGTAGATGCGCTAGAGTATAAGACTTGGCTGACTAGGGTGAGTATTATTGTAGGGTAGTCAGTTTCAGGAAAAAAAATCCATTACAGGACGGGGAGCGTTTTTAGACCAAAACGCTGCTTTCAAATGTATCAGGATTAATGTAGACATAGATGAAAATGTCTGTCCACCTAAAGTCCCCATCCAGTCTGACAGATCTTGAGATGATAACATACAGGGAAGAATGGCAAATCCAGAAGTGCAAAGCTTGTTGCATCATACTCAAAAAGAATTGGCTGTACACATAGTTTTTTTTTAACGACAACATCCATTATAAATTACCATTTTAGGATAAATTGGTAAGATAAATTTTAGGATTAGTACCCAGCTGACTTTGACTATAGACACGCTAGGGTTATAGGACTAGTACACGGCCAACGTGGACTGTAGACGCGCTAGGGTTATAGGATTAGTACCTGGCTGACGTTGACTGTAGACGCGCTAGGGTTATGGGATTAAGACCTGGCTGACGTTGACTGTAGACACACTAGGGTTATAGGATTAGTACCCAGCTGACGTTGACAGTAGATGCACTAGAATTTTAGGACTAGTCCCGCGGACGTCGACTGTAGATGCACTAGGGTTATAGGACTAGTACCCAGCTGACGTCGACTGTAGATGCACTAGGGTTATAGGACTAGTACCCGGTGGACCTCGATTGTAGACACACTAGGGTTATAGGATTAGTGCCCGGCCAACGTCGACTATAGATGCGCTAGGGTTATAGGATTAGTTCCCGGCTGACGTCGACTGTAGATGCACTAGGGTTATAGGACTAGTACCCGGTGGACCTCAACTGTAGACGCGCTAGGTTATAGGATTAGTACCCGGCGGACGTCGACTGTAGACGCGCTAGGGTTATAGGATTAGTACCCGGCTGACGTCGACTGTAGATGCGCTAGGGTTATAGGATTAGTACCCGGCGGACGTCGACTGTAGACACACTAGGGTTATAGGACTACCCGGTGGACGTTGACTGTAGACGTGCTAGGGTTATAGGATTAGTACCCGGCTGACATTGACTGTAGATGCGCTAGGGTTATAGAATTAGTGTCCGGCCGACGTCGACTGTAGACACGCTTGGGTTATAGGACTAGTACCCGGCGGACGTCGACTGTAGACGCGCTAGGGTTATAGGATTGGTGTCTGGCTGACGTCGACTGTAGATGCGCTAGGGTTATAGGATTAGTACCCAGCTGACGTCGACTGTAGACATGCTAGGGTTATAGGATTAGTACCCGGCGGATGTCGATTGTAGATGCGCTAGGGTTATAGGATTAACACCCGGCTGACATCGATGCTGTAGATGCGCTAGAGTATAAGACTTGGCTGACTAGGGTGAGTATTATTGTAGGGTAGTCAGTTTCAGGAAAAAAAATCCATTACAGGACGGTGAGCGTTTTTAGACCAAAACGCTGCTTTCAAATGTATCAGGATTAATGTAGACATAGATGAAAATGTCTGTCCACCTAAAGTCCCCATCCAGTCTGACAGATCTTGAGATGATAACATACAGGGAAGAATGGCAAATCCAGAAGTGCAAAGCTTGTTGCATCATACTCAAAAAGAATTGGCTGTACACATAGTTTTTTTTAACGACAACATCCATTATAAATTACCATTAAAAATCCTGTTTCACTAATAAAACTTATGTCAAATATAATTTGGACAATAACGTTGACTTTGAAATCAAGTCATAATAACTACACTGGTTGATCACAGTGATATTTCAGCTTAACAGACCTACACACTCTCAGCTAGCACTGACATGAAACATCAGATCCTTTTACTGAGAACAGATGTGATAGAAGATCCATAGTGATTGCTGTCATATTGTAAGTTAACACATTATTACAGTGTGTCCAGTCCATGTCATAGATGTGCACTCTCCGTAGCATGCACTTAAACCATGCTTCATTTCAGATGCCTGCGGCCAGGATTTTCACATAAGTCATCCCATCCTGTCACTACTAACTGCTTGAAGTCCCACTTGATCCAAACTTGGATTTTATTTAATGCTCACCTCTGATTTGAGAGATGATGAATCATATCATATAGTTCTGGAGTGTGTCCTTTCAAACAAACGATCATACACAAAAAAAACCTTGTTGATTATGTTATTGCGACCTGAACATTAGCATTAGTCAGATGAAAAGCTTTTCTTTTGGTGGTGTAGACAATTGTACTGCTATAGAAATTACAGAGGTTTTTTCAACTTTAAGCTAAGAATAAAAATAATTACTACTCTTGAGTTTTTTATTGGCCATGACTTTCTGTTAATAATCCAAATCTGTCTTGAACTGGCCGCTGGTACAGTAAGTGTCATTCCTAGCTATTCCACATAGACCTCAATTCTCGAAGACCTTAATAATGCTCATGCCATGCTCACCGGATGAAAATCATGTAGTTTCACTGCAATATTGCAATATTTCCCACAAT
Source organism: Hybognathus amarus (assembly GCA_030378365.1). NCBI lineage: Eukaryota > Metazoa > Chordata > Actinopteri > Cypriniformes > Leuciscidae > Hybognathus > Hybognathus amarus. The sequence goes on from JAQIUQ010002048.1 coordinate 220,751, forward strand.
GAGAATGCCACAAGTTATTCATCACCAGGGATTATCTGGCTAGAAGGCTTTGTGTTACAGTTCCTCACTTTATTAAAAAAAGAGCTGGGATGTAACAAATTACAGCTCACAGCACCAACAAAATTAGAGAATATGGTAACTGAGAGAGAAGGGGTACCAGAAAGTGAAAACAGCAAGGATAAGGGTAAATCTGATGTGAGTTTTTTTTAGGTAAAACCCAGGAGAGAAGGCTGAGAGGAAATAAACTTCAGATTTTGTCAGGCATATACTGTAGGTGGTGTGACTAACAAGAAGATTTTTCAATACAAATATTGAATTGTGCATACAAATGTGATAAGTTCACTCAAAATGTAGTATTTATTTAATCACCCTCATGCTGTTATTTTTTTTTTATTATGATTACAATTGTAATTAATTTTTTTCCATCTGTGGTGAGCAAGATTGATGTAAAAATGGTAAATGCTTTATACTCACATTATTACATTACACTAAAAAAAACTAATTGTTAAATGAACGTGATTTAATCATAGCACCCATTATGCATCTAATCAAATCAAGTAAACTTGAACTACTTGAATCTTGAATATTTTATATGAACACAATACACATACAATATACAATATACAAATTAGTCTAATCAAATGTATTCGTATCCACTCAATGTCAGTCAGTAAAGCACTTCAATTCAACAAAATTCTGCCTTGTTACAAAAACTAGTCAATGTCTTGGTTTGGTAGTTGATTGAGCATTATGAAGACACCTGATGTTAAAGGGGGGGGGGGGGGGTTACTGCTCTTTTTCTTTGCATGATTGTGTTTATGGGGGGCAATATAACATGTATCCGTGGTTTTTCTTTTTTAAAAGTCCTATTTTTCATAAATTTCACCTTTATTGTCAGCCGCGCTCTCGGGGCTGACAATAAAGGTGAACGAGCGGTTCACTTCCTGAGTCTATGAAAACACTCCCTCAGAACCACGTAGCGGGCTCAGATTGGTTTGTTTGGGCCGGTGTGTTGTGATTGGCTAAACTGTCGCTCACGTTGTCCGGAAGATTAACGCCCATTACCTTTACCGGCGATACGGGCATGCCAAAGGTGGATAACATAGACGGTGGATACACGTAAATAATGATGTCGAGACTGCAGTATCAGTGAGGCAGAATCAGACCGAGAAAGCCGCGATGAATCGAGTCAAGCAGAACCTCACCACACACGGCTCTTAATAAAGGTTTCTGAATAATCATTTGCTTCATTTTTTAACTTTATACACGTTTGTTTTACACAATAGCATCTGACTGGCAACGATAGCAACTGACTGGCTAACTAATGTTAAACACAAACAGCGTTGGCAGGTTTACGTTCTTGATCAAATCGAAAATAAAGTCATAAAGCATATATATATGAAAAATACATTTACAACATTAGTACTTATACAAAATTCAGGTCCATAATGTTTGTACGCGTTTGCCATAAAGCCAGCGCTGGCATTAAAAAAAAAAAAAAAAACAACACAACGCTACGTCGGGAATTATACATGCAAATACATTTAAAATGATGAAGTCTTAGCCTACTTACAGATTGTGGCCCAACAACTGCTGCCTCTTGTTTTAAAATTGGATCTGCCCTTATGATTTAGAAACAGTTTCTTTTTTAATCCGGTGTTGAATTCGTGGAGATTCTGGAAGCTGTCTCTCGTAAATGCGCAGCACAGAGAGCTAGATTACGATCGTCACTTTCAGGAATATAATCAAACATAAAATTGTATCCATTGTTGTAGAAGTATAGTGTCCGTGGGAAGTCCGAAACTGTAACGTACGGACAGAGACGGTCGGATCCATGCGCAGAACTTTATTACAAGCAGACATGAACACAGGCAAACACTCAATCAAAAGGGCAATCCAGAAACTCGTGGTCTAAACAGGCAATGGTCGAGGCAGGCAGCACAGGTTCATAAACAGTCCAGGAAACAGGCTAAGGTCGAGAGTCCAGGGAAACACGGAATACACAAACGGAGAAAATGCTCAGAGTTGTACGCTTACAGGGTAACAAGACTTCGCGAATGACAAAGGAGAAACACAGGTTTAAATTAGGAGCTCGATAACCAATAATGAGACACAGCTGAACATAATAAAACATAAAGAGTCCAAGGGGAAAACATAACACAGGAAGAGGGTGCCCTCCAGAGGCTCATGAGGGCAGTACAGCTGCAGATCATCACATAACCCCCCTCTAAGGAGCGGCTTCCAGACGCTCCTATGAGCTCCGGGGGGAGGTCAACGGGGGCTGGGATGGAGGGCCAGGCCCATGGAGAGGCAGGAGGCCAGGCACATGGAGAGGCCTGGGGCCTGGGGACCAGAGCAGGGCAAGAGACCATGGGGAAGCACGCTTGGAAGGGTACCAGGATGGAGCAGACTCAGACGAGAGCGGAGCAGACTCGGACAGAGACGAGGGCGGAACAGACATGGATGAGGTCCACGCCAGCGGCACCTCCATGGCCCTCACAGACTCGGACGAGGTCCATGTCAGCATTGCCTCCATGGCCCCCACAGAGTACCTACTGCCCCCCCCAAAAAATACTTGGGGAAATTCACGGGAGGAACCTCTGGGTGGTGAACGGGTACAGGAAAGGCCTCCCGGAGCTTGAAGGGTGCAGGCAGAGCGAGGCGCAGAGGCGGGGCCGGCAGGGCGAGGCGCAGAGGCAGGGCCGGCAGGGCGAGGCGCAGAGGCGGGGCCGGCAGGGCGAGGCGCAGAGGCGGGGCCGGCAGGCGCGAGGCGCAGAGGCGGCGCAGGCAGGGCGAGGCGCAGAGGCGGCGCAGGCAGGGCGCAGCGCAGAGGCGGGGTCACCGGAGCCTGGCGAACCGAACGAGTCCTCCTTCTCCTCCTCCTGCGGCGGCGTGTCACAGGGCTAGACACACTCCCTGGGCTGTACGGCTCACTCACTTGAACTGGAGAGTCATCACTCACTTGAACTGAAGAGTCATCACTCACTTGAACTGAAGAGTCATCACTCACTTGAACTGAAGAGTCATCACTCACTTGAACTGAAGTGTCATCACTCACTTGAACTGAAGAGTCATCACTCACTTGAACTGAAGTGTCATCACTCACTCGAACTGAAGTGTCATCACTCACTTGAACTGAAGAGTCATCACTCACTTGAACTGAAGAGTCATCACTCACTTGAACTGAAGAGTCATCCCTCACTTGAACTGAAGAGTCATCACTCACTTGAACTGAAGAGTCATCACTCACTTGAACTGAAGAGTCATCACTCACTTGAACTGAAGTGTCATCACTCACTTGAACTGAAGAGTCATCACTCACTTGAACTGAAGAGTCATCACTCACTTGAACTGAAGAGTCATCACTCACTTGAACTGAAGAAACACTAGACAGACTAGATTCAACACTGGACGGACCTGATTCAAAACTGGACACACTTGATTCACTCACTTGACTTGATTCAACACTGGACTCACTTGTTTCACTCGATTCAGCACTTGATTCACTTGACTCGGCACTCGATTCACTTGGCTCGGCACTTGACTCACTTGATTCATTCGGCTCGGCACTTGACTCACTGGGCTCGGCACTCGGTTCACTTGGCTCGGCACTTGATTCACTCAGCTCGACACTTGACTCACTCGAGTCGGCTGGCACACGCTCAAACTCCGGTTCGACCCGCGACACCTCCGCTGTCTTTGGAACAGCACTTATAACAGGGCCAGTGCGGGATACGGGCTCGAGGGGTCCGACACGATGAGTGGAGTTTGCAGGAACGATATGCTTAGAAACCCCTCTGACGGTCCTTAAGGGAGGATCAAACAGTTTAGCGAGCAGAGGCTTAGGAGGCGTGCGGAGTGAGAGAGAAATCCGCCGCATACAAACCTCCCCTGCGCAGGGAAAAGAGCAGTTCCTCGGGATCTTCCTTTTCTGCGGGGAGTTCAAAAGCCTTTCTGAACAGGGCGGTAAACACGTCGAAAGAAGGAAACGACATTCGACCTGGTTCCCATAACGCGCCTGCCCACTCCAGAGCCTTTCCAGTTAACAGTGAGCAGATGAAAGAAACGCGGTCATTATCCGAGGCATAAAACTGGGGCCGATGATTCATATATAAACTGCACTGCTGAAGAAATCCTTCACACGCTTCAGGTGAGCCATTAAACTTATCGGGAAATGGCATAGTGGTATAACTGGATGCGGTACTCACACTGGGTTGCGGTGGAACAGGTGCAGCGGGAGTTTGGGCTTGATTAGCCGCTGTGCTTGAGCTCTGCGGAGACCATGACTGCACGGAGCTTGCTAGTTCCTCGAGGAGAGAAGTTAGTCTCGCCAGCTGAGAACTATGAGAGGCTAGCATTGAAGCTCGGGTCTTGACCACGGCGGAGAGATGCTGGAAGTCTGCTGGATCCTCGTTGGCGAAGTCTTCTGTAACGTACGGACAGAGACGGTCGGATCCATGCGCAGAACTTTATTACAAGCAGACATGAACACAGGCAAACACTCAATCAAAAGGGCAATCCAGAAACTCGTGGTCTAAACAGGCAATGGTCGAGGCAGGCAGCACAGGTTCATAAACAGTCCAGGAAACAGGCTAAGGTCGAGAGTCCAGGGAAACACGGAAATACACAAACGGAGAAAATGCTCAGAGTTGTACGCTTACAGGGTAACAAGACTTCGCGAATGACAAAGGAGAAACACAGGTTTAAATTAGGAGCTCGATAACCAATAATGAGACACAGCTGAACATAATAAAACATAAAGAGTCCAAGGGGAAAACATAACACAGGAAGAGGGTGCCCTCCAGAGGCTCATGAGGGCAGTACAGCTGCAGATCATCACAGAAACACAGAAGACCTGACAGCTGCGTGAAATATGGTCATGCCCTTTCCTGCATATTCCGGAGGGAGGGATTGATGCAAATGTGTAGGTTAGTGACGTACCATAACCCAGCTGTAGTCCAAAACGAGTCGTTTTTGTAGGCAATTTTACTTCCTGATTTTTAAAAGACAATATCTCTGCTTACACTAAACTTTCAGTGCTGCAACTTTAAAAAAAGTTGCAAAATTTAAAATGAAAAAAGTGAAATCGCAGTCAACCCGCCCAGCAGAATCACTGAAAGAGAAAGCCATCATTTTTAAGTCACCGTTTTTGCTGTTTGTTCAAGCACAAATTCTTGGCCTAGAATAGTTGACTTTCATTACCTTTCCTGACATGAGGGCAGGATAACCTGTCACTCACATGAGATCACAGCAATAGCAAAACACAACCATCCAATTCCCCAATGATGAAAACAAGTCCCTCCCTAATTTTTATCTTGTTTGAGAAATCCGCTTCACTCGGATACACCACGTCACAACAGGGAAGAGAAGATTATGTCAACTTCTGTCAGATGTCAGAAACTGTGTGCCAGTGGGAGGGGTGATTTTGTGGTGGTGCAATGATGTAAAACTATTAGTTCAAACGTCTTGCCCTACAAGTTGTTTTGATGGAAGGATGTTTTAATGATACAAAGAACTCATATATGTGAAAACTTATATTTTCATGTCATGACGTCCTTAATGTTTTCATGCATGAACTATGATAACCTCAGTAAGGATTGACAGACCTCATTGGTCTGTCACTGCTCGTCATATGTCAGAATATTTGGGATGACAAATCAAAGTAGGCGGGCTTTATGTTCTCATACGCTGCCCAGATAGCAAACTGACATTGAATCAACGTGGAAACATGACATCGAAACAACGTTGATCTGGCATTGTTTTGCTCATTGAATTAACGTTGAACTAACGTCAGACCAACACAGTCTCATGAAGATGCGTATCTATACCACGAATGTCATTTCTTCCTGGGTTAGGTTTAGGGGAAGGGGGGTGGGGAGTTCGTGCGTATTATACGCCCCTAAAAAGTGCATATCATATGCAAGCGAAAAACGCGTGCCATATACACGCAAAAACTGTTTTTGCCGTATAAATGCCACGAGAAATGACATTCGTGCTATAGATACGAACTTTCATGAGATCGGGCTCTGTCAGACATGCCATTCTTCAAAACTAACGGAAAATCAACTTGAAATCAACATTGTTTCAACGTTAGGAAAGCAAACCAGTTGCGTAGATTTTCAGGTAGCTTTGAAGAATGGCACGTCTGACGTTGGTTCCTTAATTCGATGAACAAAACAATGCCAGATCAACGTTGTTTCGATGTCATGAGAGACGTCGTTTCCACGTGGATTCAATGTCAGTTTGCTATCTAGGTGCTGAGCGTGAATTTTAACAGTGCGACTTTACGTGACGTTCAAGTGTGAGATAGGATGTAAGTAGCTAAACTTAATATTTCATATTTGAAATTTTTTAGGTCATACATGCTAATGGGTCTTGTTCATGAAACATGAGCAGAACGAATTTTTGTGTAAATCGTGAGTAAACTGGTTCTGGCATAAATTTTCGGATTCATTAAAATCTTCGTATTTTCCAAATGTTAGTTGGTACGCAAGAAATCTACACCTGCTTCCAGCCACGCGTAAATGGTGCGTTTAACATCTGAACGTTTTGCTCATTAATAAGACTGCAATTTTATTTACCTTAATCGGGTATATATAAACAGCATTTTGAAAAAAAAATTGTATATAGTAATTACATATGGTGTTTCTTTTTACTTCTATTATGAGAGCCAGTAATAGCAGATCTGGTGATCGATGGCGGTCCATCTCCAGTTTGAATACGATTTTTCCGAAGTGAACTAATTCGTTTTTTGCTGTTAAGTGTAATGTCGAACCATTTTCTTCTCACTTCTGGGACTGTTCGATTAACAGATGAAACTCCAGTAACTGCATCTGTAATATGCTGCCAAGCTTCTTTTTTTAGGACCTGATAGGCCATGTATGCTTGAAAATAAAATTGGCATTTTGAATGAACTTCTGATAATAAAACTTCAATTTCTGCATCCGAGAAATCTTTCTTTTTCATTCGCATTCATGTTATTATATGCCTATAATGGGCGGATTTATGGTAATTGAGAATGAACGTGCACGTGCATTCCATTTATCGACTTGTTGGAATTCACTAAAACACACACACATTTCACTATCAAATCTGACGTTTACGAAGTATTTGTGAATCAGGAGAAGAGTTTTCGGGAAGGTCTTTACGTGCAAATCACTCTCCTTTTTTACTCGTATATTTACGGATGTTTCATGAACGAGACCCATTGTGAGGGGACAAGAAACATTAACAAAGACGTTTTCATCATTTTGGGCACAATAGTAATAATGAATGTATACAAATTGAGAATATAGTACAAATTGGAGCTGTTAGTACATTAAAAAAGCTCAGCCTTCGGAGAGGAAGAGAAAGGGATGAAGAGACTGAGAAAAAAAGAAAGAGTGATGGAGATGTGGAAAGAGCAGGACAGATATTGACAAATAGTCTACTGCCCACTGACATGGTTTAAAAGCTATTTCTTATCCTTTTTTGGTCTTCAAACATCTTGAAATGCACATATCAGAGAAATAACTCTTTCTCTAAACATTAACATTACAGGGAATGTTATTATAAGCCCCACAAATAAAACAATCCAACTACATATTTAACACCACTGACAAAGGAAATGTCATTACGCACGGTTCTGCGGCTTCTCTTTCAAGAACGAAACATGATGTTTGTTCGCCTACGGCTACGGTAGAAACATGACGTCACAATACATACAATACAATACCCGTGGTAATGTAGATATAAATGTCTCATAAGGTAATACAAACATTACAGTTCATTGAGTAAGGTCTTTATACACCACTGAACACATAGTTATAGGGCTGTCGCGATAACCGCAATATTGTAGTACCCCGCTTCTGACAAGTCAACCGCAGAGGATTGCACGTAACCGCAGCAACCGTGATATTCATGTTTTTTTCATAAGGCTATACTCTTCTTGTTTTGAAGTTCATGCATGTGTATTGAATGTTAAACAAGTTCATAATGATAACGACTGTTTATCTTGGTGATGTGTAGCCTACAGGCTTCACACAGACAGTGAATGAGAGAGATCTGCAGAGCGCGTGCATTACCTGCGTCTGTCTTTGAAATCGTGAAAAGGTTGCCGTGTCAAAGGAAAGCGAAAATATTTGTCGTATCATCATTTTAACCTTCACGTCACGGGTATTTCCCACAAATGCGCGTCATCAGCAGCGCTGGTCAGCATCCCACAGCGCGAGGAAGCCGCGGGAAAATGAGTCACGCATTGAATCAAGGCCATATTTGTCTCTAAGTGAAGCATCAGCTTCCGCGTTACCCATGGGACGCATTGCTGATCAGCTGAGCCTTGAAAAGTTTCATTCAAGTTTCAATCTTGTTTCATTACATCTCTTTTAACGAATCAGCTTCTTTGAACGTGTTCGTTGAATGAACGGTTCAAAGTCCGTTGTCATAACAATGTGCGCGCTGAGTGAAAGCCTTTCAATCATGCTTTCAATGCGCATATAGACGCTTTTTAGTTTCGGTTATTGGTTAAATGACCTTGTTTTGTCCACATTCGTAAACTTTATATAGCAACAAATGCATATGAATTAAATAAATAAATGGCGGTAATACCGCATATCGCGCTATTGAGCCACTCAACATTACCGCAAGGGAAATTCCATAACTGCGACAGCCCTACATAGAATATGAATTTTATAGTGAGTTTCTGTAAGTAGATCCTCAGAAATATTACACATTGCACCTTTAATAGCTGTTCACTGTAGTGACCTCTATGCATGAAAGGGTTAACTAAAAGTGCAATAAAAGAGAGTAAACTTTCATGATGATGTTTTTTAACAAACTGAAATACACATAAAAATGCACTTTGTAATAATGTCAAATTAAAAGATTTAAATTTTAAATCATCATGTAATATGCAGTCATTATGTTTCAATAATCTTTTTTCCATACTTTAAATGGTGCACTTATTTGATGTGTTGACTAACAAACACAACCTCGGTTTATCAAGATTATAATGCATGTTCAGTTGTTTTAACTGTTTTAATTAAAAGATGTCAGTGCCATAGTTTAGTCTCTAGATGCAAGTTTATGAAAGCTACTTAAATGCCATAATTAAACTAAGACCTAATCCTGGCTTATTCTAAACCCTGTCTGTGAAACCGGGCCTTAATGAATTTCTTTTTTATCTCCCAGATTGGTTATGGTGTGATATAAACAACCGTGATTTTTCATGTGATCCTCATGGGGTCAAGAGAGGTGGCATGTGTGTGACAAGATTTAATCGTGAAGAGGAAACACAGGCATGCCAGTGGAATGATAAGTCACTGTAAGGGAATGAAACAAAGTCAATAGCATCTGTGTCTCCCTCTCATGCCTCAATCAGGTTAAGGCACAAGCATATTTAACGCAGGGATTAATTTCTAAATAGCAAGTCCAGATGTTGCTCTTTGAATCGTGTCCTGCACACCTATCCCATGACGTCAGTGTGTGGCTGCAGATGTGTGGCTCGCCAGATTGTCTGACCTAATTTTTCCTTAACAAATGTTATACTCTCTGTATAGCCATACATTTACGTAAAGTGTTAATGTGTTAAAGTATATAAAAAGTTATATCTTTTTTTATTTTAAATACTTTCACCTTTGCCAGATAAATGAAAAGATTAAAACCACTGAATAGCAAATGGAAAGGAAAAGCATTATATATAAAGATGAAATTAGCTTTAGTTCCACCGGCCTCGCTTCGTTCCCACAGCTCTCTTTTTTTTCTTTAAACTTGTGATGCCTTAGTTTGGCTGATTTTTGCAGACAGCATAATCTATCCTTTTTTGCCTTTGATGTTCCTTAGATGTCATGCACTGTGCAAATGTAACTGGTCCTGCTCGAACAGTTCAGAATGGGATTCAAACCAGCATTGCCAGCATGGGAGGCATGCATGCTAAAAAGGACGCTAAAGACGCAGCCTCTAGCATCAGTCGCTATTGCACCGCTTGAGGCTAGGGGAGTGAGGTTTACACACACAAGTCTTTACTAACTGGCCTCTGTTACACTCACCCCCCTGAATCTCACTCCCATCCGGGTCACGGCACCAATGTAACTGGTCCTATTCACATCACTCTGAGCGGGATTTGAACCAGGGTTACTGGTAATGGAGGTGGGCATGTAAACAAGAATGCTAAAGACCAAAACCTCTAGCATCAGTCGCTATTGCACCCCTTGAGGCTTGGGGAGTGAGGTTTACACACCCAGGTCTTTAATAGCTGGCCTCTGTTAAGGCCCGTACACACCTGGACGAATATCAGCATGCATTATTCATCAGCATTTTTCAACAAGTTTTTTGTGTTCACACCCAAACGATTTTCTGCTGACGATGAGCCGAGTGAACATGCAAATGTATTCGCTGATCTTAGATTTGCTCTGCAATGCCACTCCATATCAGTTTTCTTTTATCAAGATGTTTGTAGTTGCTGTAGCGTTTGACATATAGTTCTTTATGTTCTAACACCAACGAGATCAGCAGCTCTACAGTCATCTTGCCTTGCATCTTCCTCGTCTTATTTCTTCCTGGCAGTGTAGACGGCGACGCTACTTGGCATATATCTTCTTCGCCATTGCATATGTGTGCTCGGCAAGACCGTTTTGTGTTTGAGCGCCCCCAGGTTGTGTTTTACTGTAACTTCAGAAGCTCCAAACATGTGAGCAAAAGCGCCAATCTCATTGGTTCGAATAGTTTTTGACGCAGCGCATCAAAAAAAAAAAATTAACCCGAGGCATTTAAAAACAAAAAATGACGTGTGCCGTTTTACGCGTCGGTGTGCACACTCACATTGGCACCCTTTGTTTAGTCATGAGTAGGGCTGTGAATCTATGGGTAGACAGCTAATCGATTTCACGATTCATAGGTGTTCGATTCGAATTCAAGAACGATTTGTGCAAATTTAGAACGATTCAATTCAATGCGATTCACATACAAATTTGATTAATTCGATTCGATTCTTAATTTTTTATATGCATTATAGTTTTATTTCAGTGCTTCACCCAATGGGTCTTTGTCTGGGTTTGAATTACACAACGGCCTTCGGGGGTCAGATAGTGGGGATTTTGTCCATTGTTAATGTTAGTTCATGTTTGTTTTTAATTTTAATAAATATATTATTATAAAAAAATTCAATGGCCTACAAATTAGCATTTGTAGAAACCTTGCATTAATTTAACGTTACATGCACAAATTAATGGAGACGTTTTCATCAGTTTCATTTTGCATCCTCTCAGTGCACTCATTAACATCTTTTCACTGGATTTTGCTCTGTCCCATAGCTCTCATGTACAGATTTTTGAGCCGTCCATGATTGAGCTTCTCCAGCTTTCTATTGAGAAAGCTTTTATTTAGGGCAAACCGCTCAAGCCATTGATAAAGCTGCCATGCCATTGCGTGGTCACTATGAATAAAACGCTTTCATTGCGTGGAAACGTCGCAGTTATTTTCTTTAAGATAAGATTTTACTGAAATGGGCCATACCATTGACATTACCCGTCCTGAGCTGTGAAGTAAAAGTCCACTTTATTCAAGGGCGGGCATTTATTACATGGAAAGACTCTCTCCGTACACAAGCTGGTCTCTCGCTCGCTTTCCCTCTTTGCCGAGTGCGTGCACACGCGATACGCGGTTTGGAGCACAACCTCTGTCTAGTATGCACGCTCGCTCTAGATTCCGGGAGATTTTAACTAATTTGCGGTAATACTCAGCCGATCACGACACGAGTAGCTCAACAAGTAAAAAGATAAACTCATCTTTCAGGCATTTGACCGACCGGGCTTCAGCGTGAGAAATCAGGGGTGTGTGGGCAGCGTGAAACCAATCAAATGCGGATGTCTCACGACCAATGCGTAAGGCAGCTTGTACCAGGAACATTTTAAGGTTGTGTTTATATATTTTAAACCACTGAATTGCTAAAGAATCGTGATTAATTCGATTCTTAAGGCCATTGCACAGAGTACAAAACTTTCTGATGCGTTTTTTCGTGTTCGTCAGCCTAAAAATTCGTCAAGCATAGAAACCTTGCACACTCGAGTCCGATGCGTATTTATTAAACATTTGCGGGAAAAACGCAAAAATACCAAAATGGATTCGTCAAGCAGTGAGGATGATTTTGTTGCCCTTTCTCTTATTGAAAGAGAAGAAAGAGAAAATATTACGTCCATCCAATCCTGAAATTGCGCCGAGAGGAAAGAGAGTTTCACCTCCTTATCAAGGAGTTGCAAATTTATCCCTAGCGATTCAAAATTTACTTCAGAATGTCAGTGGGACAGTTTGATGCTTTGCTAGCGATTCTGGAGCCACATATTAAAAACAAGACCACCAATTTCCGTGAACCAATCAATTCTGAACGGAGATCTGGCAGTATGTCTAAGGTATGGACACACACACACACACACAAACAAACACACAAACACACACCCCGCGCGCAGCACGGCTGAAGCGCTGGGCAGACAAAACAACTAGGCTGTGATATTTTGTGCCCAAATAATACATTGGTTATCGAATTAGCTGCTCAATCACATCTTATTCGATCCTAAATTTCAATCTGATTATTAATTTCATAATCCAATATAGAGAAGAGAACATAAACACTTGATCGAACTGAAAACCGAAACTGAAAGCACGGCGCAAAATGTGCAATGATTTGAGGACGAGCTCCCCTGGCCCTGAATTGTCAAAAGACCTCTCAAAATGCTGGCTCTGGATGCGAAAACGCTGAAAATCGAACCCGATCCGATTAATTTTATGACGGACGAAAGTTTCGGAGGCGGTGTGCAAGCATGATTGACATAACGTGAGGTTGAAATTTTTATTAACGTGCGAAAATTTCGGATGCGAATTTCAGACTCGGTGTACAATGGCCTTTAGCCTTTTAAATCGATTATACACGTAAATAAACGATTCACGATTCAAAATACATGTTTCAGGATCGATGCATATGCATCGTAAGGATTTGTAATCGATGCATCGAGAAAACGAGTGAATCGCTACACCCCTAGTCATGAGGCATTAAACGTCTGCGAATAACACAAGCGATATTCATCCTGGTGTGAACAGACTTTTACCAAGGGGTAATCCATGGAGCGGAAGTTGAAGCCGGCCGGGTGCCGCCATCTTATAGCAGAACTTCACTTGTAGCAGAACTTCAGCTCCTACTCACATTCTCCGCCTCTGCAAGTTTCGGAAGGGAATGATTCAGATTTCTCATGCCACAGCCACTAGAAGACAGACGGGTTGCTCACGTCACATCTCATCACGTCACATCACTCACACTCCCATCCGGGTCACGGCACCAATGTAACTGGTCCTATTTACATCACTCTGGGTACTTACATTTACGAGTCATTAAATCTTGTTTAATTTGGACATAAACCTCCATTAGATGATTGACCAGCGCAGTCTTATCCCAATTCGTCATATAACTGACGTTTTGGGACGTCTTTGACCATTCGTCAATATACAACTTTTAGGGCCCCCTTAAACGTCGGTAGATGACGTTATGGGATCTAACTCTACCCCAGACCTAAACCTAACCCTAAACCCAACTCGTCACCTAACTGACGTTGAAAGGTAGAGCGTCAGTTGTATGACGACCCGGGATCATCATCTACCGACGTTTAAGGGGCCCTAAAAGTCGTATATTGACGAATGGTCAAAGACGTCCCAAAACGTCAGTTATATGACGAATTGGGATGAGACTGTGTTAGATTGACAGACAAGAACAGTTTGACCTAAAAATATCAAAATTGAAACTACTGTGAAAATAAAGACACCTACATCTTGGATGCCCTTGAGGTAAGCTAAAACATACCAAAAAAATAATTTCAAAGTGAACTATCCCTTTAACAGTCAAATAAGAATGCATTTATTCTGATTGTTATCAGTGCCACTTCGATGAATGAGAACAAGACTGTTGCAAAGTTCAAGTTTATGAAAAAAGGAGATAAGAACCGGAAATGACAAACACAAACTAAAAATGACAAAATGAAATGTAAAAAACAAAACAAAACAGTCGTTATTGGCCTTTCTGCTGAATACCGTCCATAAAACTAAAATGTCCCAGGCCTGGTATTCTCTCGCCTTTCACTGTCATCGCTCCTCCTTATATCTTTTCAGAGCTTGTCGTGGAACTCGAGACCAATGTGTCAAAAAGGTGTATCTCTTCAGCCTTCGCTTTATCGACCTGCACTTCCCCACGACTCTTTTCTTAAACTTGAGATGGGTCATCACAGCTTTTGAGCTCAAATCAAAACCACAGCATTGAATGGCATAACACACTTCTCAGTATATTATCATTTAATTTGTGTAGCCTGGAGCTGGGTTTGTGTGTTATGAAGGTGCTTGGATGTTAATGGAACTTATAGTTTAGCCAGGCAGATTTATAAAGCCATTACCATGGTTTCCATTACATTATCACTTAATTGTTTCCTGCTTATTTGCGAGTTTTCACCTTGCACGCTGAATGAACTTGGCCTTTACAATATGCCATTGAAGAGACATTTACCACTTGCCAGGTCTATCCCAGCATGTGTTTGTGTGAATGTGGTTTAGAGGAAGGTTTCGAAGAAGGTAATTATATTCAGAGTCCCTTTAATTACTGAATTGGCATTTAATAGTCTAATAGCAATGATCCTTTGCAAGATAAAGTGTGTTTTTGTTTTTTAATCAGAGACCATTCAGAGGACAGTGGCATAAATATTCCTCCTTCAGAAGCTCTATCAGGGTCAAGAGGCAAACTTTCTTTATGAACTTTCCAAATTAAACGCAGGAACATGCAATCCATTTCTATTTTGGCAGCCAGGCTTTTAAAAGCTATTAGAAATGCTGGTCAAAAACAAAGATCTAATATCTGCATTAGAAACAAGCAGAACGTGTAATTCACTCTTGTGCAAACATACTGAGGCAGGCTGAGTTACGCTTGCTTGAAAACATTCACTTGCTTGACATAAATTATTAAAAGCCGTAGGAAACGAAAACAAGATACCGGTGCTAGATTACATTCCCATAATACATGCATGCTGGACCCAATGGATCTGTCTGAAAGATGAATAATACCGCCTTCTCTGGATGTATATACCGAGATAGGAAATGCATCAAAACACATCCAAATTCAAAGTTCATGTAATGTCCTGTCTACTAAGATGCCTTCGGATACGCCTTTTATCCTCAAACCCTAACCCTAAACCTAACCAATTAATATTACTCAGCCACACATAAATGTATAGTTACATTGTAACAAGGACATCTAAAAATAAAGTGTAACCAATTTTAAATACGGTATGCTCTATCTTAATGTTGTCACGATCATGCCAGGTTGTCCCTCACTCTTCCAACCATCACGCTCACTAGAGAACTGATTACAGACTACATTTCCCATCATCCTCTCTTGCACTTAACCACGCACACCTGATACTCAACAGCCCTCATCACTACTGTGTGTGTGTGTGCGCGTGCGCTCCAACAGTTCTGTAAGTTTACACCTGGCCACTTCATGCGTTTTCTCAGATCGGATAGCTATCTGATTTATCAAAACGATTCCATTTACACCTGGTCATATAAATGTGTTTTTGCGAAACGGATATAAATCCGATCTTCAATTCCCATGCTAGATGCGTATTTAATGAAGTGCATGTCACCGAAAGCAACAGTATAAGCTGCATTTTATTCATCATCGGCTAATTTCAAAATCAGCAAAGACGGCGATAAGAGAGCAGCAACAGAACTGGTAAGATAATTTCGTTTCTTTACTTTTAATGAAGATGGTAGTGTTAAACGGACTTACTTTCACTTTGATTTGCGATGGATTGCAGCGTGCTGGCTTGATAGGCGCTCAGCTGCTCATCTGAGGTGATGCGTGTCGCAGTAGGGTCGTCATATCTGACTAAAATAGCATGACAAATGGCCTATAACACGCTCTCACGCGTTTGTTTTTTAGCATTTAACATTTACATAGATGTGGTTTCAAGAACCAGATGCATTTACACATGTCCAGTTTCGTCTGGAATGTGGCCCAGACCACCGTCTGAAGTGGTTTGAGCGATCGGATTCAAATCCGTCTCAAATGCGTTTCGGGGGGCATTTACACCTGGTCTTTTCACGATCGGATAGCTATCCGAATCACAGAAAACGCATGAAGTGGCCAGGTGTAAACGGCCCCTGAAGAATAAGACCCCAGATTTTAAGTCTATCTCATCTGATAACGTTTTCCAATATCATCTTTAACCTGTTTATGCATTTGGAGTTTCTGCCATATCTTCAAATTTACCTTTGTGTTTGAGTTTTACAGTTCTAATCATTGTGTCTGTAAAAGATAAATATAACCCTTGTGAAAAAGACCTGAGCTTAATTGTATTGAATGCTCACTTGTACTGCAAATCTTACAAGTACATTTTAAAAAATAAAAATAAATACATTTAAAAGACCACTTAAGTCTATTTTAAAAAGTGCACTTTGTAAAAATGTCTAATTAAAATTTTACTTGAATGTACGTTTTATACTTTTATTTTTTATAATCGTTTAAACAACACTTAATTTTAAGGTTATGTAGGTACACGTTACATGCAATTACTATAGTAATAATAGTAAATCATGCATAATTACAAGTAACTAATCCTAACCTTAACCCTATAGTAGGTACATTTACTTAATTAATATTACTCAGCTATTATATGTTTTCTATAATATCTGCTAGTTATAAACATGACAAAAGATGGTTAAACTGTATTTTAAGGTGAGGGTGACTATATTTTTGCAGTGCAATTGCACTGCAAAATATAGTCACCCTCACCTTAAAATACAGTTTAACCATCTTTTGTCATGTTTATAACTAGCAGATATTATAATACATTACATTCACATTATATTGCGGCTTAATTACAAACGTGTGATTACAAATGTATTGTAATTGCATGAAATTGTAATACATGACATAGAAGTTTCAATAGAAACTGATTTAAAGTAAGTTTACCTTGAACGTTTGTCCTAAATTCATCAATAACTTTAACCAGATTTCTAAGACAATAGAGGTAATTCTGAAATAACATATAAAGATGTACTTAAGTCCTTAAATACAATTAAAGTGTCATTTAATTGCAATCAGTTTGCACCTAAAGGGGTGGTAAAATGCCCTTTTCACAAGATAAATCTCTGATGTCCCCAGAGTGTGTGTGCAAAGTTTTGTGAAGCATGTATTTAAGTATAAATATAAGTTAAGTATATACTTTAAGTATATATATTTTTTAAACAATGTTATTCCTGTAATAAATCGTGTATTAATTACACTTAAGAATGAAGTCTAATTCTTCTTCACAAGGGAAACCATTCCTTGAAGTGACTTCAGTTTCCATATTCAAATGTGGAGATGGATTTAACCAAGATGAAATCACTTGCCCGTGAGGCAAGGTCAAGCTTCGTGACCATGTGGAGAGAAGAGTGATGATGAAAGACAGGCCAAAGCTTTCACACAGACCCCTTCCAGTACTGGGACAAACTCCAGCTGCACAGCAGGCTCCAGTGGACACACACTCTTAACTAGCACACTCACAAACTGTGAGGAACAATAGTTGTGGGGTGTATTAACTGTGAGATATTTGACAGGCCATAGAGAAAGTCTGCAGAGATTTAGTGTAAGGCTATGTGATCTGCATTACAAAAATCTGAGATGGAGAAGAGAAAACAGAGCATAAAACAAAGCAGGAGTGTTTAAAACTGAAAGATGTGCTCTATTTAAGTGTTAAACTCAAAAAATGAGGATGAATTATGTATAACAGGAGAAAAAGACCAGGGTTCGTTTGACAGTAAATCTCAGTGGGGGATGACAGGTTCAAAACGAAACAGTTAATTGAAGAAATGAGAGAGTGGGTTATGTCCTTCTGCAAGACTGTGGCCAGAAACTAGATAATCAAAGATTCACACAGTCTAAAGTTAATTTAATTCAGTGTGAAAAGATTCATATTTACCACACCAAACATGACATGTTTTGTGTGGCTGTGTGAATGTAGCCCATGGAATTCTGAAACGTAAAATGTTATTAATGCTAAGATTATTTGAAACGTTTGAAATGTTGGGCAATGTCAGGGTTTATATCTTTTAATACATATTCCGGCTCATTTTAACACGTTTTCTGCTAACACTAATGTGGGACTTTCTGTAGGTCTGTTTAACACATTTTACCACAGTTAAAACGATTTCCTTTGTGAAAAAGTACACTTTAGCTTTTTTTTTAAAAGATACTTATCACTGAAATAAGTGTGAATTGAACGTAATGTACAGGATGAATTTATTTAAAGCAATTAGTTGAGGGTTTTCTTAATTTTTTTTTTTAATGTAATTTCATTATTACTTCTATTGCTTTTGAAATGCAAATTGTCTGCCAAATAAACTGACAAGCATTTATGGAAAACAAAAATATACTTTCATTTATATCTGAAATATGATATGTCATGTATTTAAAGAGGCACTTGGTCCACTTTTGTTGTCGCATGTGTTCTCATCAGCGCCCCCTACAGCTGTGCGGCATATATTTCACAACGCTGTCATAAAGAAACTTACTTGCGGAGCCTTCCTCACGCTTTCTACCGCTGCTCATGCGCATGTGTTATTATCAGAGCCGGCCAACTGTATTGTACGGAGCTGTGTCCATCCGAGTGGGTAATACATCATACACAGTATCATAGAATTATGTTGAATTGCCATAAAGCAGTTTGTGTTTCTCACCCGTTCTCGCTCGTTCTCGCTTCTTCACGAGACTTCTATTTCAAACTTACCGGGACGTTAGTCCTCATGTTGCAAGGTTGGTTTTCTTCCAGTGTCTGCTGTTCCAGAGCCGGAGCCAGTGTCTGCTGTTCCTGTTGCTGTTCCTGAGCCAGTGTCTGCTGTTCCGGAGCCGGAGCCAGTGTCTGCTGTTCCTGTTCCTTTCCCAGTGTCGTCTGTTCCTGTTGCTGTTCCAGAGCCCGAGCCAGTGTCTGCTGTTCCTGTTGCTGTTCCAGAGCCAGAGCCAGTGTCTGCTGTTCCTGTTGCTGTTCCTGAGCCAGTGTCTGCTGTTCCAGAGCCGAATCCGGAGCCAGTGTCTGCTGTTCCAGAGCCAGAGCAAGTGTCTGCTGTTCCTGTTCCTGACCCAGTGTAGTCTGTTCCTGTTGTTATTCCAGAGACCGGAGCCAGTGTCTGCTGTTCCTGTTCCTGACCCAGTGTCGTCTGTCCCTGTTCCTGAGCCGGAGCCAGTGTCTGCTGTTCCAGTTGTTGTTGTTGTTGTTCCTGTTGCTGTTCCTGAGCCTGTGTCAGTTTCTGTTCCTGAGCCGTGGGCGCCCGAGGGGTCGTCTTCGCTGTGGCCGCCTGAGGGGTCTTCTCTGCCCTGATCGCCTGAGGGGTCTTCTCTGCCCTGGTCGCCCGAGGGTCTTCTCTGCCCTGGTCGCCCAAAAGGTTTCTTCTCTCCGTCCTGGCCGCCCGAAGGGTCTTCTCCACCCTGATCGCCCGAAGGGTCGTCTCCACCCTGATCGCCCGAAGGGTCGCTCTCGCCCTGGTCACCCAAAGGGTCGTCTCCGCCCTGGCCACCCAAAGGGTCGTCTCCACCCTGGCCGCCCGATGGACTGGCCGCCTATCCATTGCCGCCCCGATGGACTGGCCGCCTAGCACTGGCCACCCGGGAGTTTTAACTGCCCTGGCCGCCTGATGGACTGGCGCGCTGCCCTGGCCGCCCGATGGACTGGCCGCCTAGCCCTGGCCACCCGAGGAGTTTTCACCGCCCTGGCCGCCTGAAGGGGTTCTTCTGCCGTAGCTGCCAGTAGGACTGATGTCTCTGCCCTGGGCGCCCAATGGGTTACCTGCTTCACCCTGGTCAACGATGAAGCTCGCCACCTTGTGTTCTTGTTCCCCTGCATGGTCCCTTCACTTCTGAGGTCTGTTTTCCTGCTTGTTCCTGTTTTTCTTCTTTCTGATTTCGATCCCTACCTGGATGACTATGATTTTGGAGTGCCCTTATTATTAAACATACTGCAATTGGATCTTCTGCTTTCTGTGTGTGGTTCCGTGACAGTTCTTTTATCGTTCAACTGAAGCAGTGAAAGTTGTTCAGGTTTGGAACTTTATGCGTTTGAGTAAATGATGATAGAATTTAAATGTATGGCCGATCTATCTCTATGATACATGCTTTAGGATTGTGTAGCTTTAGCTCCATCTCTGAAAAATAATGTCTGCGCTCCATTTGGGCTTTATACCATTTTAAAGGTTCCTTTAATTCTCACATTAAACAGAAGTTGTTCAAAATCACCAAGTGTGGAGGTTTGCGGTTTGATGGAAAGCACGAGGAGTCTTCAGTGAGTCACTGTTTGTGGTTGTTTGGAGGGTAAAAGGTGCAGGAGGGTGGGCAGCTTCAGGCTCCAGCAGTCTCATAGCCCAGGAGGAGCAGAGGATGGAGGAGTGGGCCGCTGGGATGCCTGCTCGCTTCTGTGGAGGCTGTGGGTGTGGAGGTCCCACTGGAACATTGTTCATAGCCATCGAATATGGAACCTGCTGAGACCCTGCAAGTGAGATGCAACTTTGGGATGAAGTGAAAACTTTAATGAACGCAACACTGAAAGCAAAAGCGTTACACAACTTGACTTTTCTTCATTTTAATGAGTCTAAGATTAACAAATTTAGAAGTGGGAACTTATCTACTTATTTATCTAAAATAACAATGAATCTCAGATGAGTAATCATTATTAATCAGTAATTAAATACAGGCCAATAATATGATTAGTAATTATTAAAATTAATCTCACAAATCAATATTTGCTGAGAAAATATAAGTTAATTTAAAAAGAAAAAAACATATGCTAACACTACTTTAAAGGGTGTGCATAATCATAACATGACATGAGGTTTTATGCATGTTTATGACAAGTGTCATTCGTTCACTTATGACATTTTTAATGCAAATATGACATTGTTTGAGATGTCTTTGTTATGACGACTTGGCATAAAGCAATACATCATAACCTGTCAGTGTCTTTGTCATGATTATAAAGGTGTTATAACAGTCTTATGCAAGTAAACCCCTTCAAGTAAAGTGTTACCAAACATATTAATTGTGGAAGTCAATTATTAATACAACAAAGGTCATACAGTATTTTATATAACATTTTATTTAAAATTTGAAATTGGTTAAATTTTATTTGAAGGTGACGTAGTTACATTGTAATTATTCAGATAAGTAATATTAATTAACTACATGTTACTATAGAGTTACAGTTAGGGTTAGGGATTGGTTTAGGATGTTAGTGCTTAATTTACTGTAATTACTATGTATATATATATATATATATATATATATATATATACATATATATATATATTAGGGATGCAGACGGTACAGAGTAAAATCCCGCACCGTTGATCCGCCTGCACGGGACAATCTACCCTTGTGTCTCGCGGGACTTCGGTTTTGCCATAGAGTTCGTGCTGATCCTTTTACCTGTATTTTCCTCACTATATAATTATAATCCGGAGCGCCTGATAATGTATTAGTTAACAACGCTCCGCGTTACTAAATTCGCGCCGCGAACTTGCGCTCGTGTCCACCTTATGCCCGCTTTGTCAAGCCTTGTTTATACTCGACGCGTCTGCAAGAGCGCGAAGGGCGCGCGGTAAAAATGACGTCATTGCGGTGTGGGTGGTCGCGCGCGTTGGGTGCGCAAGAAGCCATATCGCCTGGCCGTGTGCACGGCACTTTTTGTAACTTTCCGCGCGCGCCGCATCCGAAGATGGACGACTACGAGCCGAATCTGGCCGAACTGGTACGATCTGTACCAGCATGTTTATGATCCTTCTATACACAGAGACATTTGCATTGATGGGCGACCATAACATCTCATTTTGTGAACAGGAACACATTTGCATTAAGCACCTAGTTTGCACTTGTCTAAAGTAATTGGTTACATTTACAAAATAAGCCTACAATAGCAGAAGTAAGCCCTGCTGGTAAAATTAAGGTTTAAACACTCCAATAAGGCTTCAGTTGTTTAAGTAGTTTACATGCAGTGAAAGTGGCCTACAATAAACCTACTGCATTTACTCTTTTATGAATTAGAAATTAATAAACTACTAATAAACGGCAAACTCCTTCTTCACTGCTGATTCCTGGTGGTTTAGAGGAGAATTACTCCGAGTTCACACGGCCAGTTCAACCTTGTATAAATCAGGTTATGTGTGTCTGTTCTCCCGCTCACGAGCGCTCACTCTTAACAGACACGCTGTCCAGAATGCGCGTCACAGAATGTTCATAAAGTGCTCCCCGTTCACAGTAACCAGGTCCTCTCACTCAAAACAGCCAGCTTATGCTACTCATTCAGCCGCCGCACATTAAATACTCATATAAGTCAGGCTGCGAATGTAAGTCACTTGCCCGCTCCAGCGCGCTCAAGCTTACTAAATATAAACGCCTTCGCGTTATAATCTCCGGCGTCGCGCACGCGCTATTTTCCCAGCACATCTAGTGGATGCATAACGCAAACCCAGTCAAACGTTTGACTGCAGTATCTTATGTGCCTCATAATCCGGTTGATAGACTCATCTTTTTGCACAAGAATCTCTCAATAGTGGATGAGTAAATAACATTGCACTTGTATCCTGAATGCAGTATTTTTTATTATTATTATTTTGCTCTGCTTTTTTTATTCAAACCACAAGCTAATTTATGTTTGTTAAAGGTAAAAGTGCACTTTTTCTTTCACATTGATCACTTCATATACCAGTTATCAAGGTTTGGAATTGGGATCCACTTGAATATTCTAAAGTGTGTTTGTTTGCATTTTGTATTTCATAAGTGGTAGTTGAAGAGGTTGTATTACTTAGTGTTGTTCAGTACAGACTAGTACAATGTTAATTTATTCCATACACATTGATGTTCTTCCTACTGTGTCATTCTGTTTATGCTCATAAGAAAAATAAAACATATTTTTGGGATGAAACAGCAGTCTCTTTCTGCACAAAACATGTACCGAAACCGAACCGAAACCGTGGCCCAAAAACCGAGGTACGGACAGTACCGTGGGCTATCTGTACCGTTGCACCCCTAATATATATATATATATATATATATATATATATATATATATATATATATATAGTGACGCTTTTGCCAATGCGTATTCATCCAACGCACATGGCACCCTTTAGCGTCAATATGAGACGCAGATATATATGGGCCAGAAGGCGCCTCCTAGTGGTCTAACCCTAACCGAAGCATGTTATATTGATGCTAAAGGGTGCCATGTGTGTTGGATGTAAACGCATTGTCCCTAGGATGAGATTGCGTTGTCTTATGTAATATATAGCCAAAATGACAGTCTGTGATTTTGGAATTTGGATCCTTTATTGGTCAAATTAATTTTTGCTTATGTGAATTTGCAGGTCAGAGTACACCAAACTTGAGAAGCCATTTACCCAACACCGTTTTCAACTAATACAAGAATAATAATACTTTGTATGCATTCCGGTCGTTTATTTACATATGGCATTTTGGGGGCCTGACAATGCAAGCTTTTGGAAATTGGTTTCAAAGTGCAAGTTTTTGTACACAATACCGTTAATGTCTCTGTGTAAACTACAAAAAACATGAATTTGTGAAAACGATGACATCATGCGCATATGTATACATATATACAGTATAGCATATACAGTGTAGTGTTTCTTTACAAAGTGGCATCGCCAACTACTGGCCTGGTATGAACAGGACGTGAACAGGGGTGCATTTTGACAATGTTGACATCTGTATGTGAAAAAATGCATATTTTTATCAAATTGCTGTCGTGTAAACATTCCCTGATATCAGAAGACAACATTTCTCAGCATGAATTTGCATCAGTCAGGTCTCCAATGGAAATGAATGGAGCTACAATTCTGTGACACTGGGCTTTACAGCACATTCACTTCCATTAATTTAATTCAGTTTATGATGACACAAGCTGCAAATATTTAGTGGGATAAATAAACGCCTAATGCAGATGTAAAGAAGCTAGTGGCGCTTTCTTAATGAAAGCACAGAGTGAACTGCTCATCCAAAACAGAGCAATACCGGGGAAAGATTAAACACAACGCCCCGTCAGCAAACACGGTGGGTGATACACGGATGCATGACTGTACAACACCTCCCGTCCAGTACATGCTCAAGAGACTGACCGCAGTGCATGCGAATGAAACATGACCGCAGGACGGCTGTTACAGCCACAAAGCTTGTCTAACGAAATTCCAATCGACCACATAAGATATATCACATCCATAACATGCATCACTTCCTGAGCTTTCTCTTCTTGAAGATGATTAATATTCATTAAAGCAGCCAAAGCATGCTGATTAGTCAGCAATTTCAACCAATAAAAGCATTGTTATAACCATCATCATAAAACGATTTTTAAACCTTTTAGGTCACACTTTAGGTGTCTTTGAAGGGATAGTTCACCCAAAAAATGAATATTCTGTCAACAGTTCAATTATAGATGTGATTATAGATGTAGGCTACGGAAACTAATTACAGCTATTTTTAAATATATGTATTGTTTAAAAACATAAGTGCAATGTAAAATATGTAAGTGCATTGTATCAAATGATTAGTCAAAGACCAGGGGCCTCATTTATTAAACTTTGCGTAGGATTTGCGTCAGAAGTGGCGTACGGATGAAACATAGGACGTGCGTACGCACAGAAATATTCGGATTTATAAAACCGTGCGCACGCACATCCTACGCATTTTTCCCTTAATAAATCACGATCAATTCTAAATGTAGCGCAGCTTTTTGCGGCTTCATGTCACGCCCATAGTTGCCCATAAATAGTCTGTGAAACGCCCACAAGTTAATATTCATCGATTGCGAAATCATGTTAAACACAGAGAGGAATTAAAAAAACGTAACTTCACTCAATGTGAAGTAGAAGTTATCATTTGCGAGGTGGAAAAGAGGAGAAAAATGTTGTTTGGAGGGCACAGTGTGGGCATATACTAATGCCAAAAAGGCACTTGAGTGGTAAATGCAGGTTGCAGACGCCGTAAATGCTGTAGCCTCACAACCTCGGACTGTGGCCGAAATAAAAAGAAATGGTCGGACATCAAAGTCAGAGGTAAAAAAGCGTCTAGTCATTAATTCAATCAGAGAGGTGGCCAAGGAGTTGGGCGAAATCAAGACTGTCTTAACTGAAATAAACTGCACAATGAGGGAATTCTTGAATAAATAATATATTTTTCCACACCTTTTGTTGTGAAGATGATGCGTTCACTCCAACTCCTTCCATTTAATCGCCACATCTTCTAAGAGCGCAAGATCAGCTATTGTGCGTCATTACGCATTGTGATGGGTCATTTTATTTCCATCCATTTAATTCTGCATCTGACAAGCTACAGACGTCGGTTATAATCTACTATGGAAATAGTTCAGCGCAAATAGTAATTTCTTGCAGCTTTCTGAATGGATGAGACATACTTCAGACGTTATTTTATCAAAAATAAAACAAACTAAAGGCAAATACATGAATACCATGATTCCGTAGCTGATGAAGACATTTTTACTATGAAAACAACTTTCCCCAAGTGGACAAATAATACATTTATCTATTTATCGATCTATATATCTCCCTAATTATCTATCTATCTGACAATGACTGACTACTAATTGCTATATCTGCTCCGTTAGACGGACAAATTGGCGAGAATATCAGTTTTGTACATTATTTCGTTTTGTTTACCATCTTATTAATGAGGATGAATTGTATAACATGCCTATATTGCAGAACATATTTCACTTTTTGGAAATATGTGTTAATTTGCATTTCTGTTGCAGATTCGATCAAACGGTGTTCGTGTAGGCTGTTAATTGTAAGACTTGCTTTGTGAAGTCTTCGTGTTATTTATGAGAGTCATTTATTTTACACAACGGTCTACAGTTTCACACACTTTCACGTTTTTTTCAACTGCCGACGGTGTCGCCATTTCTCATTTCACCCGTTTTTGTGCGTACGCCTGGGTCAGAGCTTGCGTGAAGGACCGCACATTTTACCGTCAAGTTTGCTTTTTATAAATACCAACTATTGCGTAGAGAGCGGCGTACGCCTTCTTTTGTGCGTACGCAACGTTTATAAATGAGGCCCCTGATGTTGAAGATTGAATTAAATTAATTATACTGAACTAAAATAAAAACAACAAATAACATTGCTATTTATACAATTTATATAATTTTGTTTTAAAAGCATTGCAATTACAACTTGTAATTACATTTTAGACTGCATTAAAGTACAGATTATTTTAATTGGAGAAGCAAAACAATAACAACCTATTGAACTACTTGAGTACTCGGCTGTTGCTTTATAATTTATACAGTTTTGACAGTATTCTTTCAAATGTCTTCTCCTTTTCTCATCACTTTCTACATTTTTCATGAGTTGTTTATTTTGCCAACGGTTTGCCTAACGCTCAATTGTTCAGCAGGCACCGCAGATGTCAGTCTGTTCAAAAAGTGGAAGATTTGAGCGATTTCGTGAACTTCAATTCATCTCTGGTGTGACTCTGCCGTTTCCCGGCGTTCTGTTCTGCTGCTGTGCACACAGACACATAATCTTTTATTAATCTCTGCTTCTGCTCCTCCAATCTTCTCAAACCCTCAAGTCAAAACAAACAAACCACCCGAATTCTATCTGCAGTCACCTCTCTAGCCCTCCGAGGGAAATCTGAGGGATTGCCTCGCTCCTCCTCTCAGTCTTCTGTAGAAAACTTTCCAGAGTTATGTGAGGAAATCACAACTTAGTAGATAAAAAGTCGGGAAGTCAGAAAGCATGGACTGGCACTATAGTCACTATGGGCCAGAAGGCGCCTCCTAGTGGTCTAACCCTAACCCTACCCCAGATCTAAACCTACCCATACTCTGTGCGTGTTATATTGACGCTAAAGGGTGCCGTGTGTGTTGGATGTCTAGGCATTGGCTAAAGCATCAGTATATGACGCCTTTGGATGAGAATGCGTTGGTTTTAAAGAGGGAACTTATCCATGAAAAGCAGATTCAGAATCGATTAGTGATGCAGTGTCTCAACTACAATATTCGCAGATCATGTCCCATTGTTTAAAATGATCAAGGAAAACACATGGGTATATTAGGAATAGCAGGGAAAGTGAAAAATGTATTGAGTGTAAACTTGTAGTGTAGTTTTTTAAAGTACTTTCAGATGATACAATATTAAAGGGGGGGGGTGGGGTTGACTGCTTTTTTTCTTTGCATGATTGTATTTATGGGGTGCAATATAACATGTATTCGTGGTTTTTCTTTTTTTAAAAATCGTATTTTTCATAAACTCAACCTTTATCGTCAGCCGCGCTCTCCTCTGTCCCCTGAACG
Source organism: Hybognathus amarus (assembly GCA_030378365.1). Lineage (NCBI taxonomy): Eukaryota > Metazoa > Chordata > Actinopteri > Cypriniformes > Leuciscidae > Hybognathus > Hybognathus amarus. The sequence continues at coordinate 248,113 of JAQIUQ010002048.1, forward strand.
AGCGGTTCACTTCCTGATTCTATGAAACACCCCCTCAGAAATACGTCGTGAGCTCAGATTGGTTAGTTTGGCTCGGTGTGTTGTGATTGGCTAAACTGTCGCTCACGTTGTCCAGAAGATTAACGCCCCTTTACGGGCATGTCATGAGCTCCAGGTCCAGATGTAAATACGTGTTCGAACTACAGTATCGGTTTGAGGCAGAATCAGACCGAGAAAGCCGCGATGAAGAGAGTCAAACAACCTCACCACATACGGCCCTTACTAAACGTTTCTGAATGATAATTTGCTACATTTTTTAACTTTATACACGTTTGTTTTACACAATAGCATCTGACTGGCAACGATAGCAACTGATTGGCTACTAATGTTATACACAAACAGCGTTGGCATGTTTACGTTCTTGATCAAAATCGAAAATAACGTCATAAAGCACATGAAAAATACGTTTAAAACATTAGTACTTATAGAAAATTCAGGTCCATAATGTTTGTACGCATTTGTCGTAGACACAAAATAGCATAGGCTAACTAGTAGTGGCTAAAGCCAGCGCTGGCATTTGAAAAAAAAAAACCCACAAGGCTACGTCTTGAATTATACATGCAAATACATTTAAAATGATGAAGTCTTAGCCTACTTACAGATTGTGGCCCAACACTGCTGCCTCTTGTTTTAAAGTCAGAACTGCTTCATGTTTTAGTAACAGTTTCTTGTTAAATCCAGTGTTGAACTCGGCAAGATTACGATCGTCATTTTCAGGAACATAATCAAACAAATTGTATCCATTGTTGAGGAAGAATAGCGTCCGTGGAAAGCCCGAACACAGAAGACCTGACAGCTGCGTGAAAAACACACTCGACGAGTCGACGGGCCTCAGAAATATGCGCATTGCGCATGCCATTTTCTGCATTCTGAGGGAGGGGTTGATGTACATGTGTGGGTTAAAGACGTACCATAACCCAGCTGTAGTCCCAATCGAGTCGTTTTTGTAGGCAATTATACTTCCTGATTTTTAAAAGACGATATCTCTGCTTACACTGAACTTTCAGCGCTGCAACTTTACAGATAGTGTTCATGCACCAACAGCAACATTACACACTATTTAAAATGAAAAAAGTGAAATCACAGTCAACCCCCCCCCCCCCAAGTCCACTTGAATTCATATAAAAATCTGCCAAACTTCCCGTACTAATTCTGAATAGGATGTCTACTTCATGAATTGTATGAAAATTGTGGAAATAATGGTTCAGATCACTCAAAACACATATAGACATGGAGGCGTCCTTGTATGGGCAGTGATGGATCGATGGCCGTGACCTAGTGAAAAAGTTTGGAACTGCACCCAAAGAAAATTTTGTTTTCTTTGTTTGTTTTCTTCATGTTTTGAGATATCAACCTAAAAACGTGAATTTTTTGCAGTCGCCCAGGTTTTGAAAATAGATATTTTATATAAAATATGAATTCAATTTTTTACACTGTACATTTTCATTAACTCAAACTTCTATAATTTGTTTTATGTTTTCACTTTCTTAATTGATTTCACTTCTAAAAGAAATCGGACAATACCAATCTTACGTCTATATTCCAAAGCATTCTTGGATTGCAACCATTTAAGTTCGGAATGTGCATTGTCATGTCTATTCGAAAAAAGAGGGGGTGACACTTGATGTGTTGACTAACATCCCAGATCAGACGGAAACCGATTTGATTTTCTGGGTTTGTGGAGCAGATACTGTATATGAATCAGGTTACTAGGTTCATACAATCCTTCACTCACATGCACAAGCACATTATCATTAAATCATAAATGTAATTGATCTAAGAACCAGGCCAGACGTGCAGTACCAAACCAAAGGGAATTATGTGACCTCTAAAGGTTTTATCAAAAAGCCTTTCTGCCGAATATAATTTTAGATGACTATTAGCACAATATATTAGATATTTATATTTTAAAATAGCAATGTGAATCAGCACAAAGCTACCAAATGTGAGGTCAGCTTTTGAAAAGAACACAATGAATAACAATGCGTTTGCATTTGGAATGAGAAAAATATATTAGCAGCTGGGTCTTCAAAAAGACTCAGCGACTGACTCTCAAAGCAAGTTGAGTTACTTAAATATTGATTTTTTTTTTTTTTGTGTGTGTGAATCGTGTTTAAACAGAGGACATGTACCCAGAATCCTTAAGTCGACTGACAGTGAGTGATGTCTTTACTCTCTCAAAAAAAAATAGGTTGCAGGAATGGACTGTCTTTAAGTAGTCCTGGGACTTTTCCCAATGGGTTGGTCGACTTGGCCCAGCTTTTCGAAACCAAATTTAGATACGAATTAAATTTAGAAAGAAAAAATGCAGACACTACCAGAGTGGCCCATTTAAGCCATAGTGGTGGATCCTGGCATAATATGTCTCGAGGGCCTCCCCACACCCAGACCTCAGACACACGATCCACTTCTCAAACACGTAGTCAGGGCAGTTTTCCAAGATTGCACACTGCCTAAGTTCTGCCCATCCCTCCTGAAAATAATTAATGCCTGCAGTTTTTTTTCAAGCCGTTTCCTGTGCTGCACTTCTCTCCCCATCGCTGAATCGGCCTCATCCCACCTCTGCTACGGTGTCTTACCAGCTATATCCAAACATGCTTGAGGATTTGATGTTCAGTACAGTCGTATAAGGTAAAGGTCAAGTCAATCAAAATAACTGCAACCAAATGTGGTAAGAAATATAGTTTAATGCTTCTTATTTTTTTTTCTACCCAGACCTAAACCTAACCCTAAACCCAACCTGTCACCTAACTGACGTTAAAGGTGAATCGTTAGTTGAATGACGGCCCGGGATCGTCATCTACCGACGTTTAAGGGGGCCTGAAAAAGGCATATATTGACAGTGTTGGGGAGTAGTTAACTACAAGTAGCGTAGCTACTAACTTAACTACATTTTTCAGTAGCTTGGCAGTAGCTCAGTTGCTTTTTAAACAGTGTAGCTTTTCCAGTAGCTAACTACTTTTTGCTGCAAGTAGCGGTGTAGCGCGAGCAAAAGCTACATTGCTACATTGCCGAGCCTGCGCGAATCAGTGCGATGCAAGGATATTCTTCTTCTTGTTTACACACTCCTTTTGCCATTACCGCCACCTGTTGTTTAATCACGCATTTTGCAGCTAACGGTTCACTGACGTACAGAAGTGGGTTGACTACACCCATATTACGATTATATAGCAAGACGTGACGGCAGATTTGGAGGATGGAGAAACAACTAACGTTAATTACCCATGGCCTTATTTGTCCAATTTCAATCAGTATTTTTGAGAAAATGTTCTACATGCAATTTACGTTGGATGTATATTTCGTTCTTGCAATGTTGTAGGCTATTTGTTACACTTTTGACAAACAGTCAGAGATATTTTTGTGTTGTGTGTAATAAAACAATACTCTTTAAAATCGTAATTGCATTGCCTTGTTTTAAACACTAAATATTTTACTTAAAACATTCCTCAGACACTTATTCAGTTATTTATAATATATGTTGTTAAAAAAGCAAAAGTAGTTTCAATGTAGCTAGCTACTTTTTGATTGTAACTTGTAGTGTAGCTAACTACTTAGTTACTTAGCTACTTTAACTTACGAGTAGCTTGTAGCTTGTCAAATTACAGTTTCAGAGTAGCTTCCCCAACACTGTATATTGACGTATGGTCGAAAGATGTCCCAAGACGTCAGTTATATGACGCATTGGGATGAGACTGTGTTAAACCAGGTGCCGTGTGTTAAAATGACAAGCAATAAATGCTCAGTCTGTTAAGTTGAATTATGCTGCCTTTGAAATGTATAACATCTATTTGAAAGCGCAAAATACACAAAAAATTTGGGCAAGGCATGGACTCCACAAGACCCCTGAAATCGTGTCCTGCATGTGGTTTCTGGCACCAAGACATTGGCAGCAGAATTCATTTAAGTCGAAAGTTGCGAGGTAGAGCCTCCATGGATCGGATGTGTTGGTCCAGCACATCAAATGAGATGCTAAATCGGAATTGAGATCTAGGAATTTAGAAGCCAAGGCAACACTAGAAATTGCTTTCACTTTCCCGCTGACCCCCTGGCACCGGTTCACTGTTTATCCTTCCTCTGCACAATTTTTGCCAGGTATTAACCACTGCACACCAGGAACAAAATAGTGTTCTAGCACTCACTATTTGACCTTTGTCAAAGTCACTCAGATCTTTTTGCTTGCCCATTTTCCCTGCTTCCAACACATTAAATTCAATAAGTGACTGTTCATTTGCGTGCCTAACGTTTCATCGACAAAATGACCATTAAATAATGTTTTCTTTATCCACCCGGATGATGAGAAGCACTTTAATTTCAGCCCACTTTAAAGGGTACATATCATGCAAAATCCACTTTTTTAGCCCTTAAATGCATTTTGTTGTAGATTTGGAGTGTTTATAAGTACAGAAAAGATGAAATTATTCTCTTCAGGTGCTTCGTTTATATCTTTATATTCTGTTTTGGTCATATTTTTCAACTTGTTCAGATTTTTCTGTTGTCTATGACGTTTTTTGATCAAGTACGTCACCGTATTTGCAGCGGAACTGCCAAATAAGGAGATCGACCGGTCCAACACTTCCAGCAATCCGCCATTATTATTTTCTCGCTCCGATTTTGTAGTCCAAGCTCAATCATGCAGAAGTTACGAGAGGGCTAGTCAAAATGTTCGGTTGTTGGATGTAGTGACCTGAAGCACTTCAAGGATCCCCACTTCAACAACCTCAGCCAGTATACAGAAGGGTTTGCCGATCGACTTCTATCATTTAGCTGCTGTGTTTTCTGATGCTTTCTAAACGTAAGTTATCAAATTATTATCAATACAGATTTTTAGTGGTAAGATCAGACCGCAGTCATTTATCTTGTCAGTGTGCTTGTTTTAACAAGAGAAATAGTCGACTTTCACTAATAACACAACATAGTTAACTTACATACCTGCCTCCATATGAAAACGGTTCGTCGTCGTCATCTTTTTCAAATCGCTCGCTCTGGCTCGAATATGTAATGTTTGGTGGACAAGTCTTCCGTTGTTGACATTTTGTTAACGTGTGAATAACAATGTTCTTTGAAGCTATAGTAATCGTATCTCTTATCAAACTACAATAATGGCCGAACGCGGAGAGTTGAGCTGACCGTGAACTCAGCGACCTGGAAAGCAGGCGGGGTAAGACGGTACGCCTTTTTATTTAAAGGGGACGCATTGAAACGACTTGCTCACAGAAGCACGTCAGAAAGGGGTAGAAAAGGGGCCTGTGGAGCTATTATAATGAGGAATTCAGACCGCAGCATTGCAGTTATCTTATATAGACCACAAATGTATGATTTATAAGTAAAAATGAATGATTTAAAAGCATGATATGTACCCTTTAACACCTCTTTTTTGCATTTAAAAAGGCAACACAATGCATTTAGTATTTAACGGCAGAGCAACAATGCTGTCAAATGAAAAGATGGCAGGATCTATAATCTATTTTACTGGAAATGTTACAACTCATCCTGGAACAATAAGTAGTTAACAGTATTTGTAGCAAGGTTTAATGTTCAGGGAAGAAGGAGGCCGGGACTGGTGAACGTTCAACAAACTTTTATCATGAATTAAAGGGGCACTATGCAGTTATTTTAGCTTAATTTAACAGCTTCAGAGTTATTGAAATGGTTATATGACTTCTTTCGGGTTGAATGGGGGGCGTCTCGACACCCCCTGGTGCCTGTGAGCGGAAAAATCTCACTTCCTCAGCATCAGGAATTATTGCGTGATATAAGCTCTCGCGATGCAACATATTCCGTTATGGCAACACTGCACATATCCAGGAACAAGGTCGAGAGGGATGGAGTTTGTCACACTATCGTCATGGCTGAGCTCGGCATATAAGATACAGAAAGCTAAAAAAGCATTGTCGAAGGAACAGAGAAAGAGGAAACAGCAGACTGACTGAGCGTGGAGTCAGACACGAGCATAGGCATAATTTGCAGGTGTGATATGTCCCCATTGAAACATCTCGCAGCACGGATGTACCGATTCAAACAAATAAAACATCTCCAGGTAACTCTAGTAGAGCATTCATTTAGTTCGTTTGATTGTCTTGAGTCTTCAAACGGACACGCGCTGAATCCGTTGCGGGGACTGAGAGACTCATTACGGTGAAATCACAAAACCCAATGCATAAAAAAACATGTTCCTGCTTGAAACACAGCCACTAATAAACAATCAGTGTTGATGAGTAAAATAAATTATACTATTAGTAAGGATTAGAACCCAGAACCTGTGACACACATGGCAAAAGTTCTTCCTCTGGACCATTAAAGTTCATGGGGATATGTATTTAATCACGTGAAAATTCTCACCACTAAAACATATATTCGATCTCATTAAACGACAAATTAAACACAATGTACTATTGTATACTATGTAACACGTCACGCCCTCCGTGAGTGGTATTTACTGACAGTAACGTTAAAAACAAGTACTCCACAGTTACTCTAGGGGTCGCTGTTTGACAAAAACAGCATTCCTGCCTGGTGTCCCTTTAAAACAAAACAAAAAACGAAAGTAAAGCGACAGCCCCTCAAGGACGACACCAAGAAAACACTAAAGTAAAGCGACAGCCTCTCAAGAAACGACACCAAAAAAACACAGACATAAATAGTCCAAGCCTGGTCCTCTCTTGTTTTGCACTGTTGTCCTTCCTGCTTTTATCTTTCGAGATCTCCTTCCATGAGAATAGAGGCCAGTGTAGGCGCAGGTGACACTCTTTCAAAATTGTTAGGGAAAAGACTAGGCACAGGGCGCAGGAGAATTCAGCAAGTATTATCTATAATAACAAATACTCAGGAATATTCAGGAAACATAGTCCCAAAGTCCCTCTGTGGTGAAAATCAGGCTTTTAATTTTCTTTATATGTTGTGTGGTGTTTTTAATATGCTTTTAGACAAATCATTTCACAAGTCATTGCTGAGTATTTTCTCTTTTAAACAGCAGTGAACCAAAGACAGTCTCAAAATTGTGGTTTTATCTGATGTGTCACAAACTAATTTGTAACCAATCAGATCAACGTGTCATCGTCAACGATTGAATCTCTGAGCTGTAAGTGAATGGAGACGGGGCTCGTTTGCATATTCATAAAACAGCGTATATTAAATGAAGCAAGGGTGTAGTATTAAATTCAAGCTATTTTAAGGCTGTGACGATTATTTTTTCAATGAAAAAATGATTAAATGTGTCATGTTGGTAAAGATGATCAAAGATGAGTTTAAAGAGATAAACTTAGTGACCACAGTGGGACTTTCAGTGTTGTGGACTTGAGACTCGGTCTTAAGACCATATTTTTATTTTGTCATGGACTCGTGTGCATTTTGACTTGGAATTGACTCGTACTTGAACATATTAGGACTCAGACTTATTCCGAGTCCACTCGAGTCCCATTCAAAATATGTCATGATTATTACTGTATGTTAATATTTCTTGAAATTGCTGTTTGATTGAAACGTCCAATGATTGCTAACTTTCTTGTGCGCAACCGACTTTAACGACTATAATGACTATAACTATAACATTCGTGGTATGCAAATGCAGCAGGACCCAGGTCAGATGTGATGTGAAGCCTCTAGCTCGACTACGTATTGAAAATGCATAAATCCTTTTTATCATTACAGTGTACATGATTCCATGGTATATTTGGTTTACTGTTTGAGCATGCTGCCAATTTTATTGTTACCACCAAATATTTTACATATTCTTGAAGATATCTCCAAGTCTGGTTTCAGACCCAACCTGTTATCCAACCTCTTCTGGTCTCGGTCTAAACTTGGACTCAACCCTCTATGGTCTCGAACTCAGGACTCGAGTGAGCTGGTCTCAAGACTATAACACTGGGGACTTTATATACACAGGGAGACATAATGATTGACAGGTGAGCATAATTAGTAACCAAGAGGGAAAACTAGGGACTAATCAAGACTAAACTGAACGGGAGATTCAAGAGACAAACCTATTAACTAAATTAAGCATAATCCTGACACCTACTTTATAAATTATGATTTTGTTGAAATTATAAAAAATTGGTTTACATTTCACTTTATGACACAATTTTTCAGAAAGTATGTTTATGAATATGACAGGCAAGTACAAAATCTGAACTACTGATAGGAAAATTCCTTAATATTGCATCTATCCTTGAGGTTGAATCAACTGTACGCGTAATTCCTAAGCAAAGAACACAAATAATGCCTAATACTAAAAGATTCACAAAACATTCATTAGAATCAACCAATTGACCAATCCATAACTTTGAGGAGATCGTAGGAGAAAATGTAGGATAATAGCAAACCAACAAAATCCACAAACGAGAAATGACAAAGAACTAAACTATAATGCTACAGTTCACATCAGAAGCGAATAGCACGTCAAATTCGCGTGTAGTTCGACGCTTGACCACTTTTGTGTTAATTTGCGCATAAAATCAAAAGTTTGAAGTGAAATTCACGTGCGTCAAAATCAAAACCCGTTTGCGGGCATCCTTTTTTTTTATGTTGATCGAGCCGTTCATCGATAGATTCACCACACTGTATTTGCTCTGGAGAGCTGGGACAGCGGCTGGGGATTATCGAACCAGTATTTGTGTCCAATGGACCCTTTGGAGGCGAACCATTTGGCGCCCAGTTTGATGACCTGTTGTCCCGCAACGGAGCGAGGATCACCCTCGCCCTCATCCATCTAATCTAGCTGTCATTTATTTTTGTTTTGATGATAGAGCCAGCCTTCAAAAGTTATTAACCTGTCCTGTGATTTTTCTCTCACGTGCAGACACGAACTTATGCATATGTATGTTGGTTGTCTTTACATCATAATACTATTTCATATAATCTAGATAATATGGAATGAATAACATTCAATACAAAATTAACCTGTCTCGTATATAGAAATAAAGTTTTACGTGATAAAATATTTGCTTTGTTGCAGCATTAGAACCAAACCAGGAATTTAGTTATTACAAAATAATTTATTGAAGCATCCAGATTCTTCACCACGTGAGCAAGCAGCTAGGCTAATGATTGGTTAACGCAGCGCGAATTGACGCCAAAGTTCCGATTTTTCAGACTCCGGGCGGCAGACGCGAATTCGGGTCAAACGCGTGAATGCACAAATGGCACTAACTCAATCATTCGTGCTTTAACGGGCCAGATGCTCAAAATCGCGCAAATAAGGTGTATTCGTGTCTTCCAAGTTCGCGCTCTACGCCTCATTCGCGCCGCAGGAATTTTTTACGCGCATAACGCATCTTTGCATTGACTTAACATTAAAATCATTTGTGTCTTACGTGCTTTTTGCATCTGGTGTGAACGCACCATAAGAGGAGTGTACATGGCAAACATAACCATTAAAAAGAGGACATAATCATTAACCAAGAAAAACTAAACTAAACAGTGCAGGGAAACAGGAACTTAAGGAAACATGCCAGGATATCAAAATAAGAGGTCTTATTTATTTTAACAATAGAGGGAATGCGCGTGACGTCACCTCCGGCCGGAGTGCTGCAGTTTCTCACAGTGAGTGGCAAAAAGACTGAGCCAGCTGTCTATGTGTTCAGCAGTAGAATGCGCAAAAACAAAAACACAACACATATAAAGTGGGAAAGAGCTTTGCGATTGACTGTACAACTAGATTTGACAAAAAATCGGAGGTATATTTTTACAGACTGCGATAGAAAGAGGAGCAAATGGATCGCTGCAATTCACAGAAACTACTAGTACTCCAGTCAGCGAAAGGTGGATTTGCAGTTATCATTTTGTGTCAATATGCTCAATTTTGCTGTAAAACCATTAGGGCTGTCACTTTTGTGAAAAAATCCTGTTCGATTTTTGAGACATAAGTGTTCATTGAATCGATTGTAAAATCGATTTTTTTTCTGTTTCCATTTTCAACGCCAAATATAGGCAAATCCACGGACAACTAGCAGGCATTAGGTACGAAACGTAAAAAGGGCGCATGAGACGCACAAGTCAGTAATATTTCTGATTTATTGGCATGAAGAATTCGTGCACAATAAATAACAAGAAGAGTGTAACATTCTCGAAAAACAATAAGCAGCCATAACATCAATGAAAAACATTAGCCTTCTGCAAGCTTAAACATGGCTGTGTTTATGATTAGAATAATAAATGTCAAACAAATTTCGCCTACTAGGCGATTGTAATAAACAGCGAAAATAAACGAAAAAAAATCATAAACAGCATTTATGATTTAAGCTATTCAAAAATTTCCAAAATTATTTTACTTAATGATTCAATCCATTATAGACAACTGTTCAAAAACGAAACTTTAAATGGACTTACTTAAATGGAGAACAGGCCATGTGTTTTTTTTTTATTGAACGTAACAACACAAGGCGGGCGTATAATGAAACGTGCAAATAAGGCTAGACTTATTACAAATTATTGGACAGGAAAACAAGTCTATCGACATTTTCGGGGTCCAGAGCAGAGCGTTTTTTATTCACTATGTGTCCAGCTGTTGAGAAGACGCGCTCCGACCGCACTGATGTCCCAGGGACACTCAGGTACTTCATTGCCAGCTGCGCAAGGTGGGAGTATTTCACACTTCCAATCTTCCACCACGATCGCACAGTTTGCATACCACTTTGTCCTTGTTCATAGTTTGACCAACAGTCCAAAACCCGAAGTGCTTCCATATCGAACTCCTCAAGTTATTAGGGGTTATGACTCGTCTCTCATGTCGCACAGGCTGATCGCTGTTATCTTCCATTTTTTTTGGCAAAACACCAGCAGCAGCAGATTGAACGTAAACCACGTGGGGAATTTATTTTTAGCTTTCGCAACGCTTCCTGCACTTTCGAAATTCTTTATTTTCCTTTTCTGCTTGTTTTTGAGTTTTGTTACATCTATCTTTTTTATTTTTTTTATTTGTTTAAAATTAATGATATACATTTGGTTAAAATCGATTCCTATTTTCGTTTTCAATACTTGTTTTGGTTGGTCCGATCGATTGTGCAATCGATTTTCGAACGTAAAGTGACAGCCCTAAAAACCATACCCATATATTTTGTATTGTTATATATATTAACAACTCATCAATTAAATATGTATCATTACATATTCTGCATTATTGGATTTTTTTTTTTTAATAAACACTGACAAAAAAAAAAACACGATAAAGTTTTAGGGCTGGACAATATGATGATATATAGGCTATATATAACACTGATATAAGTAATCACCCTGATTTAAACCTATATTGTATTTATATAAAACATTCACAGGCAAATTTGCTTTATGTTTAGGTCTATTGCTTTTATTTCCCCCGGTGTCCAAATCAGGCAAACATAAATGTCAGGCAACACGATTCCTGGCTGCATGCCAATAATATCCATGGATCACTATCTTTAGTAAGTTGTAAGGAACACTATATTGAGTCCAACATTTAATTTAAATTGATACAATTGTTCGTTTTAGTCGCATTTTCGCAGCCTTCCCTATTAAATCCAGTCACGCAGCAGATCTTTTGCCACTCGGTCAGGCTGAGAGGGGGTTGTTCCGGCGGGAAAGTCACATGAATGCATTCCCTTTATAGAACCTATTACTCCCTTTTTGTTTTTGGGCTTGACAAGAATAGGGTTTCATGCTTTTTTTTAAACACATTATTTTTCCAATATTTTACATTGCTCTGTTTAATTCCTCTTTCTATGAAGCCCCTGAAAAGCACAATGTGCTTTGATTGGTCAGATGGACAAGTGGGTTGCGATTGGCCAAGTCAGAAACAGTGACACACTGATATGTAAGGAATAAGATAACGAGAGGCTGTGCTGTATCGTGAATAAGTAACGGCTCAAGGGCGTCTGTTAGGCACGACGCGAAGCGGAGTGCCTGCAACCCCTTGAGCCGTTACTTATTCACGATACAGCACTTGCCTCGAGTATCTTATTGCTTTTATAAAACGGTTGCCACACAATATTTAAGTAAAAAACAATGTTAGTGCAACTTTCTTGAAGTAAAATCACTAAAAGCCTACCTTCCGCTGGAAAAAATAGTCCCCGAGTGTGAACAGCAACAACGTTCCAATGTGTAAAATGCATGAAAGCTCAAATAAAAACAACATAGAACCGCAGTGTTGCGCAGCGATCAATAGAACCGTTGGGTGAAGCGGCTCGTAGCCGTGTTTTATCGTGAATAAAGCACAGCTCTTGACCAATCAGAATCAAGGATTCGAACTAACCGTTTTATAAAGAGAATATAGAGAACTCTTTTTTGAGGGACTTTGTGTTTTGTTTTGTTTTACTTTGCGGACCTTTTTTAGTGCTCAAACAGCAACATTACCCACTAAATAAAGTTGAAAAAGCATAATAAGACCCATTTAAATTACTTATTTAGCTATTGCTTTTTTGCATATTCCCTGCGACAGTTCAAGTGTGATTAATAGTGACAATAGTGACCAATAGTGATTTTGCCCATCATATTTTCATTTTAGTGTCTTAATGCAAGGAATTTTCCAATAAAACAAAAATGTGGATGAAAAAAAAGGTAGATAAATGAAATAACTGAGGTATACGTTTAGGTTTATATGTCATTAATGATACAGAGCCACATTATATGGAAGTATGGCAGTTGTACTACCAGAATGTAGTACAGATCACTGCAGTTCACCTTTGTCAATATCAATCTCCTCTTTATGTGGATTAAACAGAATCAAAAGCAAATAAATCCAGGTGAAAGGACGGAGAGATTTGTGGGCCAGTGAGCGTGAGTACAGTTGATTGGCTGGATTGAGAGCAGGACGGCACGACTTTGTTTGGAGCGAATGTGAATTATCAGGATTACTGACATAGTAGTTGGGAATGTGACACGTGTACAGAAAGGCAATCTCGGAAATACTGTCATAACAGACATTCACATTTCGGGCGACAATATCAATTACTTTTTGATTTACATTTATTTTATTTATTTTTTAACTTTTTGGGGATTTTTTTTTCCACACCGTTACATTTCCACACCTACAAAACTCTCTTGTTATGCTATATTATCTCCAAACACTGGATTCAATCTTTTTTTAACAACTTGTTTTCTTTAAATGTTTTATTTATTGATTTAAACTGACTTATTCTGATTGATCTGAGCTTATATTGGGCAAAAATGACCATCCATTAAAAAAGGTTTCCTTAATCCATCCTTAATGGTTAATCCATTAAGGATGGATTAAGGAAACCATCCTTAATCTTCAGGAGTGTGTTCATCATGTTCATGTTCACATATTCATGTGTGTGCTTGCAAAGATAAAGGCCTGTGCATGTGTGAACACTAAAAAATTAAACCCAATATTTGGCGATACTATAGCATAAGGAGTGATTTACAAGCAATATTTACAACATCAACATCAAAGTTGCTACAGGGTTTTCAACATAATGTAAGGGTTAAAAGTACTACTCCATCATTACAAATGTGTTATTAAAAATACATTTAAACATGAAATTCTATAGAAATTACATTAAAATATAGTCCTTCTTAAGCGAGTCAAAAAGTATAAAGCAGAAATAGTAAGAATTGTATGATAGCTTGCTCTTCCATTGTCATGCACATATTACCTATGATAATGTGAACAATCGTTCCAGGCTGTGCCATTCTTTTAGGAAGTAATATAATTTGATCAGGATATTCTGTCACACTCTCTGTAAATAAAGTACATAATTGGTACCTTTAGGGGTACAATTGCTTGTCACTGGGGCTGTACCCTCAAGGGCACAGTTTTTGTACCCTTTTGTACCCAAGGCTACTCAAATATAGTGATAAGATAAAATCTACCTGAAATAATTAAAGTTTCATTAAAATCTTTAAACAAATTAAAAAAAAGTCTTAGATAAAAATATCTCCCGTGTTAAATATGGCTCCAGACACAAGAGTGTTAAAATTAATGAGCTCATTAAGTTAGTCATTGAGTGACGATTGACCATTATCGAATAACCTGAAGGAGAAAATGTAACATTTTAACTGTAACATTTTGAGGATGTTTTGGGAAAGTTGTTGAGATAAAAGATTATAAAATGTTCCATAATAACAAAGGAAGAACATTATCAAATTAACGCTTGCAAAATGTTTTGAGGATTTCACTGAGGCCTGAGATGACAGAATGCATTTTATAAAATGTTCTTGTAATGTGACGCGACTTGAAGTCACACAGACATCAAGATTCAGCCTGTGAATCTCAACAATGGTGACGATAATAAACCATGTTGCAGTGCTTTCTGGGTGCCACCAATCAAAACTCATTCATGGCTCCCATCATGCATTGCAGTATAAATCAGTTATGATCTGAACTGTCCTTTTTCTAATTAAATATTTCAATTGTCACCATTGTTGAGATTCATACACTCATGCTTGATGTCTGAATACCTACACAATTTCTATTATTATTTTATCAGCACAAGTTTTAAGAATCCTTTTGAATATATTGAACATTTTGCCTCTTATGCTGTAGAATCACTGTGATGTTGCAATCGACAATATAAATATAAGTCAGACATTAGGCTCTAAATTTGTTTGTGATTCAGGTAAAATTTTGATGTCAAAACATAACCAACAACTTCAGATTAGTATTGTCACGATACCAAAATTATTGTTTCGATACTGATACCAAGTCAAGTACTGCGATTTCGAAACTTTTTCAATACTTTTCCTGAAAAGGAAAGTATTTCTTACAAGGCGTTTCACATGCACTTCCTTTGCATAGGTCTGTGCTCTTTAATGCTGTAATAACCTAATATAAATAAATCACTGACATGCACATGCTCTGATGCTATAATCATATAGCCGATAGATCATTTTGCTGATGTTTTGTATCCTTTATTTTAGCAGCTTGCAAATTATTTATGCTATCTATGAAAGTTGGGGGGAAAGTTGTACACCTAATACAAAAATAAATGAAACATCTCCAGTTAACTAGCAGATAATTCATTTAGTTCGCTATTAAATAAGAGATCTAGCGCTAAAATCTGTTGTTTTCTTTAAAATCAAGCAGAGCGCTCTTTTTCGCTGCTATCAGTTGCATGGATACAGTGTCTTCGGCCACTGTATCACGTGTGCTCGCGCATGTAGCCGTCTCGCGGTGGTGTTTGTCTCATGACAGCTGCAGCTTCTTTGCTGCGTTCGTGAGGAGAAACACAGACATTCATAGGGAGAGACTGGAAGCGTGCGCAGCACACACCAACAAGTATCGATACTAATAAATGTAGGTATCGTGAGGTTTTTAATTTCCGAGTATCGCGATACTTTTGAAGTATCGGTGCACCGTGCAACACTACTTCAGATCAACTTTTCTCTTTGTTCATCCAGCAGTTATAACTCAGTTACAACAGTCAAACAAAATCTAAAGTTAAAGATGTAAGGGTCAAGAGCCCAACTAAAGCACACAGTGATCACCATAATGGCGACTTAATTTTTTTTCTCCTTTAGTGATTCTGCTTGTTAACATCAGGTGTCTTCAATAATGCTCAATCATCACTCAATTAATAACTTAATTATCTGATTAACTTTTATCACTGGAGTTTTTGCTGTGTTCCTTTTAGGAGAACATTCTGGGAACCATAATAAAACTACCCGCTGAAAACATTATTAGAACTTTGTGGTAATGTTCCCAGAACATTTTTAGAACAAAACATTTCAAGCTGGGAAGCCCTATGCACATTAGTGTAGATTTTACCTTGGGAGACAGAAATGGACTCCTACTGTACACCTATGACTGTACTCTTTCAGAAGATGGATGGATGGATGCATAGATGGATGGACGGAGCATTTGCAGAGTCCACTCAATTCCTTGGTGCTCTCTGCCATTTTAAATGCAAAAACGTCCCCTAGTAGGGTAGCAGTCTATGTAGACAATAGCCTGTCAAGTAGCTCTCTGGGGTTTTGAACTGAGCTGGTGTCAGTTATGTAACTGCTCTCTTCAGACTTCCTTGCTGATATTTTGACAGTGCAGGATTTGAAGGGCACAAATCTCAGGTCTTAATCTGATGCCGGTGTGCCACACTGTGTGTGTATGTGTGTGCGCACACATGTGTGTGTGTGTGCTCAAGCTGCCACGCGATCTGTCTCAACCACATTAACACACATACATAGCCATACGCAAGTCCTGTCAAAATATATTACTCTTGGCATAACAGTGTGTTTTCTAGTACACACAGCATTACATCACAGGCTTACAAGCTCACACTAACGTCTATGAGGAGATTCTACGCACACCGTGTTATGAGTTATAAACTCAGACTTTAAAATCCCTGTTTCTTGTTGATCACCATTGTGTAACCCTGCACACGTGTATCCACTATCAGACATGTTCTTATAACTAAAGGTCTTAGGACGAGGAAAAGCTGCAGCAGCGTTGTGCACCATTCAGAATCAAATTGAGAATTGCTTATAAAGTTGAATTTAAGCACAAGAAATCGAATGGAATAAAATTAATAAAACTGCTGTAAGTTTGTAGTATTACATTTTACTAATAGTTTACTGATACTCTAATGAGAGTTAGTTGATGTGATGCACCCCTTATAATTTTAAAGGTGGTGTGCACCAAATGTCCTAATCTTGATTTTTATTGGACAGACAAATTACCATACCATGCAGTGATAGCATATCTAATCAAGCTCTCGAAAATAGACTGGTAAAGGAAGTACATGATTATCCAATTTACTTTTAACCTGTGTAGAAAGAACAATCTCTGCTGTAACCTGGAACAAACATTGTTGACATAAATAGACCAGCATAGTGAATTATCTATATAGACTCCCAGGTACTCATATGAAGGAACCTGTGCAATGATATTACCGGACAATGATCCCCTACACTTCTAGGATCGAAAATCATCTTAGTTCCATTGAGTAGCGCGTTATCATCTACGGAGCCCCCCTAGTCCCACTTTGGCAAAAAAAAAATAACTATCTTGTGGCCGCAAGATAGTAACTCGTGGCCTCAAGATACTGTAGTAACTCGTGGCCTCAAGATACTAACTTGTGGCCTCAAGATAGTAACTCGTGGCCTCAAGATACTAACTCGTGGCCTCAAGATAGTAACTCGTTGCGACGTGGCCTCAAGATACTAACTCGTGGCCTCAAGATAGTAACTCGTGGCCTCAAGATAGTAAATCGTGGCCTCAAGATAATAACTCGTGGCCTCAAGATAGTAGATCGTGGCCTCAAGATAGTAACTCGTGGCCTCAAGATAGTAACTCGTGGCCTCAAGATACTAACTCGTGGCCTCAAGATAGTAACTCGTGGCCTCAAGATAGTAACTCGTGGCCTCAAGATAGTAAAACGTGGCCTCAAGATAGTAAAACGTGGCCTCAAGATAGTAACTCGTGGCCTCAAGATAGTAACTCGTGGCCTCAAGATAGTAACTCGTGGCCTCAAGATAGTAACTCGTGGCCTCAAGATAGTAACTCGTGGCATCAAGATACTAACTCGTTGCCTCAAGATAGTAACTCGTGGCCTCAAGATAGTAACTCGTGGCCTCAAGATACTAACTCATGGCCTCAAGATAGTAAAACGTGGCCTCAAGATACTAACTCGTGGACTCAAGATAGTAAATCGTAGCCTCAAGATACTAACTCGTGGCCTCAAGATAGTAAAACGTGGCCTCAAGATAGAACTCGTGGCCTCAAGATAGTAACTCGTGGCCTCAAGATAGTAACTCGTGGCCTCAAGATAGTAACTCGTGGCCTCAAGACAGTAACTTGTGGCCTCAAGATACTAACTCGTGGCCTCAAGATAGTAAAACGTGGCCTCAAGATAAGAACTTCGTGGCCTCAAGATAGTAACTCGTGGCCTCAAGATAATAACTCGTGGACTCAAGATAGAGTTAGTATCTTGAGGCCACGACATAGTATCTTGAGGCCACGAGTTACTATCTTGAGGCCACAAGTTACTATCTTGAGGCCACGAGTTACTATCTTGAGGCCACGAGTTACTGATCTTGAGGCCACGAGTTAGTATCTTGAGGCCATGAGTTACTATCTTGAGGCCACGAGGTTACTATCTTGAGGACACAAGATAGTTATAAATAATTTTTTTTGCCAAAGTGGGTCTAGGGGGGCTCCGTAATTATCACACCAGCAATGTAAAAAAAGATTAGTTGACTCAACTTAACCCTCTAGGCGCCACAGTCGAGTTTACTCGACAAGATGCGTCACTGAATAAAACGGCCGATTTTGTCAAATTGGGTGTCAAATTTCGTTCGACATCCCCTCCACTGGATGGCAGACATGTCATATTTCATTCCCGACTACAAAAAAACTTCATGTTTCTATACAAAATGTTCGCGTTACATCGCATTGAATCAGTGTGATCAAAAGCGGAGATTGTGTGAGAGTGAGCCATTTCATCAGAGTCTCTCCGCGATCGTGGCAATAGTATTGTGGTAAAGACTTTGTTTATCATCACTAGGTATGTTAGACGAGGTCGAAGTATTCATAGTACAGAAGGCAGGGTGGGGAGTTGCAATACTAGTATGCATACTTGGCGCGCGCGAGGCAGATGCAGATCTGGCCGCGAATCGCGCTGCTCGAATCATCATCTGCGCTTTGCCCTAACGAGTCATCTTTTGAACTAAACAGGTCTTGTCTACTTGTGTTTGTGTGTCATATGAATAATATAAGCCCCACACATGGAATCAGAGTGCCTACTGCATGTAGTAAATGGAAAATCTCCACAGCAAAAGGCCAAACACTATATGCACACGGTTTGTTCTACCATTTATTAGTAATGATTTGCACAGTTTGGTTATTACTTACTATATACCTGAGCATTCAGTATTGTACCATATAGCATACATAAGGTGTTGGACATTTTGGGGGAAAGAAGTGCTGCATTTTATCATTTAAACATGTGACTTTTCATGAAAATTCTATAATCCAAGATTTCTGCCACCATATGACATCATAATATGCAAATTGGATGGGGAAATTTAATCCCTACATAAACTTTGGGTCATGCTTAATATTTCTCTAATTTACAGAAAGTATCTATCTTGTTTCACTTTTAAGATATTGTCTTTTGAAATTAAGATGTCAAAATCAAAAGTTTTTGGAAAAAACTTCTGGCGCCTAAAGGGTTAACTCAGTCAAAGCAACAAGATGACTTGACATAGTTAAGTTGAGTCAACTAATCTTTTTTACAGTGAGCCTACAAATCTGTCCATCTCAGAGAAATCAAGTAAAGCATTGACTTTCTTATTTAATAAGCTTAAAATTGCTGTGTCATCAGAAAATTTGATTTTAAAAAAGTACTGTCTTGACTTGCTACGCAATCATTGGTGTACAATGTAAATAAAATTGGTGAGCAAACGCATCCCTGCGGGGCTCCTGTGTTCGTAATTTTAACCTCAGAATACAAGTTGTTGACTCTCACCTGTTGTGTGCAGTTGTTCAGAAAGGATGGAGCCACTTGATACAGTATGGATTTACCTTAAGCTCTTTTAACTTTGTGGTCAACAACATGGGATTCAGGGTATTAATCTGCTTATTAAATGCTGAACTGAAATCAATAAAAAGTATAAAATCAATAAAAATGTATTAATCATGATTAATCACATCCAAAATTAAAGTTTGTGTGTACATAATATATGTGAGTGCACTATGTATAATTATTTTGTAAATATAAATAAATACACACACATGCATGTATATTTAAGAAAAAAAATATTGATATATAAAACATGTATATTTATATGTAATATAAATTATATATAAATCTATATACAGTACATCCATGAACATATTTCTTAAATATATACAAGCATGTGTGTGTATTTTTATATAAAAATAATCATACACAGTACACCCACATATATTATGTAAACACAAACTTTTATTTTGGATGCGATTAATCGTGATTGATCATTTGACAGCCCTAATAAAAATCAATAGTGAGTACTTTTCCCAGACATCAACATAATGTCTGACCAGATCCGGCCCAGACCAGGGGCCTCATTTATAAACGTTGCGTACGCACAAAAGAAGGCGTACGCCGCTCTCTACGCAATAGTTGGCATTTATAAAAAGCAAACTTGACGGTAAAATGTGCGGTCCTTCACGCAAGCTCTGACCCAGGCGTACACACAAAAAAAGGTGAAATGAGAAATGGCGACACCGTCGGCAGTTGAAAAAAACGTGAAAGTGTGTGAAACTGTAGACCGTTGTGTAAAATAAATGACTCTCATAAATAACACGAAGACTTCACAAAGCAAGTCTTACAATTAACAGCCTACATGAACACTGTTTGATCGATCTGCAACAGAAATGCAAATTAACACATATTTCCAAAAAGTGAAATATGTTCAGCAATATAGGCATGTTATACAATTCATCCTCATTAATAAGATGGTAAACAAAACGAAATAATGTACAAAACTGATATTCTCGCCAATGTGTCCGTCTAACGGAGCAGATATAGCAATTAGATAGTCAGTCATTGTCAGATAGATAGATAATTAGGGAGATATATAGATAGATTGATAAATAGATGTGTCCACTTGGGGAAAGTTGTTTTCATAGTAGGCCTAAAAATGTCTTCATCAGCTACGGAATAATGGTATTCATGCATTTGCCTTTAGTTTGTTTTATTTTTGATAAAATAACGGCTATGACGTATGTCTCGCCCATTCAGAAAGCTGCAAGAAATTACATTTGCGCTGAGCTATTTCCCATTTCCAATTAGATTATAACTGACATCTGTAGCTTGTCAGATGCAGAATTAAATGGATGAAAATAAAATGCCCCATCACAATGCGTAATGACGCACAATAGCTGATCTTGCGATCTTAGAAGATGTGGCGATTAAATGAAGGAATTGGAGTGAACGCATCATCTTCACAACAAAAGGTGTGGAAAAATATATTGTTTATTCAAGAATTCTCTCATTGTGCAGTTTATTTCAGTTAAGACAGTCTTGATTTTGCCCAACTCCTTGGCCACCTCTCTGATTAAATTAATGACTAGACGCTTTTGTGCCTCGACTTTGATGTCCAACCATTTCTTTTTTATTTCGACCACAGTCCGAGGTTGTGAGGCTACAGCATTTACGGCGTCTGCAACCATGCATTTACCACTCAAGTGCCTTTTTGGCATTAGTAATGCCCACACTGTGCCCTCCAAACAACATTTTCTCCTCTTTTCCACCTCGCCAACGATAACTTCTACTTCACATTGAGTGAAGTTACGTTTTTTTAATTCCTCTCTGTGTTTAACGTGATTTCGCAATCGATGAATATTAACTTTCGTTTCACGGACTATTTATGGGCAACTAATGGGCGTGACATGAAGCCTCAAAAAGCTGCGCTACATTTAGAATTGATTGTGATTTATTAAGGGAAAAATGAGTAGGATGTGCGTGCGCACGGTTTTATAAATCCGAATATTTCTGTGCATACGCACGTCCTATGTTTCATCCGTACACCACTTCTGACGCAAATCCTACGCAAAGTTTTATAAATGAGGCCCCAGATCCCTTGTGGAATCCACGTGTACCAGATGTGGTCTGGATCTGGCCGACACTATGATGCTGTCTGGATTATGGTCCTTTTTGCAAGTTACTTTTAAAAAGTAATTAGTTACAGTTACTAGTAACTTCTTCCAAAAAGTAACTAAATTAGTAACTCAGTTACAAATTTTAAAAAGTAACTAGTTACTTGAGAAATTAACTATTGCGTTACTTTCAAGTAAAATTAAATTTTAAATGCTCAAATGTGACCCCACCTCTACCCCTCTTTAACGGAGCTTAAAATACATGTGCATGTTCAATTATTTATGATAAATCTGAATTTTATAATGAAATGGACACTTAATACAATACATTATTAACAGAAATGTGAAACATTGTACATACATCGAAAAATATGTTGCTGTGGGAAAAAGTGAGACTAGCTTCCAATCAAATGCCATGTATGTAGATATTATGTTTATATAGTGGATCAATGCAAATAACACATAGATATCAAATAGATATAAAATAGATATTTTATATAAATAGCAAACAGATATTTTGGAACTTTTGATATTTATTGCCCCTCAACAGGCCACAACTGGGCAAAAGCTGTTGACTGTTGTATACTAAAAATGTGCAAGAGTTCATTGTGCGCATGTGTGAACAAATGGGGACTTTTATTTTGACTCAACTTGTGTTCCTTCCTTGAGATGAATGTCGTGCTGCTGCTCCCTCACTCACTGATGTTATGCCAGCGCATTGAGATGAAAACTAACAAATAAATAACACTGAGAATTGTATCTGGATTGTTCTTTAGTGGATGGATGATCGCAACATATTGTGCATGGACAACACGGACGGAAATGAAAACTTAACATAAGCAATATACCATTTAGAGAAGGCTACTTTTGGATTATTTGGGCTCGTCGGCATACCTGTCTCTCGTTGACTGACTGGCTTGTGTTGTGTCCTGTCCGACGATGCGTTATGGGTCGTTCGCAATTCATGAGCGGCAGTAAGTGATGATGGGTCGTTTAAGTGAATGAGCATAAGTGATGATGGATCGACTCGTTCGCGAATGAGCTTTTGATGGGTCGTTCAGGAATGAGCCGACTCTTTTAGGTGAATGTCGGGAGCTGGCTCGCATATCTAAAGAGGCGACTCTTACAAATTTAGCCTATAGAAATTAAATAATTATGTAAAAAAATTGAACTATTATAGTCAAAGTCATTTAAAGAGCCGTTTGTGAGCCAAAATAGCCGGCTCTTTTCAGTGAGCTGAGTCAAAAGAGCCGAATGCCCATCACTACTATGCGTGCTTTAGAACACCCGCCCAACTCTACCTCTGATTGGCTTACAATGACATTTTACTCTACCTCAGCCATTCATCAGCATTTATGCGCTTGTCTCGTGCTCTGCTCACTAACCAGGAAGAACAGTAAAAAAGTTTGCCTCTCGCTCAGGGATATAGTTCGTCTGATGAAAAAAAAACAGCTTCATTATAGTAACGCGCCGCATTTTTTGGCAGTAACGGTAACGGCGTTATTAAAATGAGAAGAGTAATCAATTAGATTACTCGTTACTTGAAAAAGTAATGCCGTTAGTAACGCCGTTATTTATAACGCTGTTATTCCCATCACTGATTACGTATAGCATTCAGTTTTTGAAAACAGTGAGTGAGTAATGACAGAACTGTAGGATATGGCACTGACACCTACTGTTCTTTTAATTATAAAGATAGAAAAACTGCATAAATGGTATCTATTGCAAAAAAAATAAATAAAAAATAATAATCATTATATTTGGTAAAATTCAAAATAATTCAAAAGCTTTGTTTAAAGAGGATTACCACCATCACTGACGTTCCCATCTGAAATGAATTTAATTTCTCAAAGGGTGTTTTAGTTGACCGAACAACAGTAGGTAATTTGTTTTGTAATATTTGCCAAGGCTGTGAAGAGAAGTTTCAGGTAAGACTGAAGTCACAAATTATATCAACAAAACACAACTTTACCTGACCTCATCAAGAAACATTCATTAGTTATGTCGTTAGAATTTCAATTTTGTTTAGTTCCATGTTACTGCTTCTGTTTAAGTTAGTGGTTCTCAATCCTGGTCCTGGAAGGGGCCTTCATTTAAATGTATGATCATTTCTCAAATGTGCATATACGAGTCATTCAGGGAGCGAACTTACACACACAAAAATTGTATAGTATCTAAAGTTACCTCAAGCTCTTTTAACTTTGTGGTCAACAACAAGGGTTTCAGAGTATTAATCTGCTTATTAAACACTATCAAAAAAAGTATAAAATCAATAAAAATCAATAGTGAGTACTTTTCCCAGACATCAACATAATGCCGACCCACATCTGGGCCTTGTGGAATCCATGTGTACCAAATGTGCATACGTGTGATTCAGGGAGCGAACTTTAAAAAACAAAACCAAAAAAATTTATAGTTTCCACCACTAAACATCCAAATTCTTTTCTAGAAAATGTATTGGCAAGAATTCCAAAAAAAGAATTCCTGCAGTATTCCATAGGGAAAGTGTGTACGTCTCTGCTTAGACCCTGGCACTTCTCCACATCAAAGACTGTTTTAATAAATATGAACGTTGACATATATTTAGCGTACACACACTTATCTGTGTGTACAATGTTTTATAAATGATGTCCCAGCACTGCACATTTACATTATCTGATGAATGAACTTCCCTAATGAACAGTGCAAAAAGCAGAATGTTATGTTATCATTATGTCTGACAATGCCGAAATGTCAGATGCATTATGTCCAGATTGTATTCATACCATTTACATGCTGTATAGTATGCTTGAAGTGATCCTAGAGTAAATCATTCCTCCTTCAGCACCATGGAGAGCACCCACTCTCAGGGCAGGCCAATACGGGACGTGCCGGAAGGCAGACACTACCCACTGGAGACTATCAGGGCCTTGGAGAGCTCCTTTCAAACACAGGTGTGCTGCATTTCTCCACTGATTTATTGTCCCTCCTGCTTCACCCTCTCCCACTCTCTTAATGAATTTTAAAGGGGAAATCAGCACTGGCAAAATTGGTTTTCAATAAAACTTGGCTGCCTTTTTTTTTACTAATGGGGAAAACAGGAAATCACTACCTGACCGGAGAAAACAGAGAACATGCCTTTTGCCAAATAGGTAGTAAAACAAACTACACTAAACTAAACTAAAATACCCATAATGCACTGAGCATGTTGCCGTCCAAGGCCACCCTCAACAGTCTGCTATGAATAAGATTGACCAGATTCAAAGACCATCTTGCTTTAGTAGGAAATACTTCTTAGCAAACGTTTAATCATAATGACGGTGACTTGTATTGTTCCTGGGTCCAAGAACGTTGAGCACACAGCAAAATCCCCAGTGTTAAATTAACACTCTGAGTGTGGACTATAGTGTGGATATAAACACTGCAGCAGTGTTAAAGTAACACGGAAGCAGTGTTAAAGTTAATGAGATAATTAAGTGAATAATTGAGTAATGATTGAGCATTATTGAAGAGACCTGATGTTAACAAGCAGAATCACTGAAGGAGAAAAACGTAATTTTAAGTCACCATTATGGTGATCAGTGTTTGCTTTAGTTGGGCACTTGACCCTTAAATCATTAACTTTAGATTTAGTTTGACTGCTCTACGGGAGTTGTAACAGCCAGATGAACAAGGTGATCTGATGGTGTTAGTTGTGATAAAGCTATCATTATTTAACAATCATTTGACCTGAATTACTGAACTCATATAGAGCCCAAATTAGGTTTACTTTATCAATTATAGCAGCACTATTCTTGCACAGCATTGTATTTCAAACCTTTACGAAGTAATCCAAAGAAATTTTTATACACATCTCACATAAAAAACTTTTTTTTTATTTGATAGTTTTTAGACACAAAGACATCAAGAATCAGCCAGTGAATCTCAACAATGGTAACAATTATAAAGCATGTTGCAGTGCAAACTGGGTGCCACCAATAAAAAACGAATTCATGTCTCCAATCATGCATTTCTGCATGAATAAATAATGAGCTTTTGTTTAGAAGTAATCTGTTTGTCACCATTGCTGAGATTTATACGCTAATTCTTGATGTCTGTGTGTGCGCCAACACATATTATTTAAAAAAATGTTTTTTGATAATTTGGTTTCATTGAAAGGCTAAAAATATGATGTCATATAAGGACAGTACTGCTATAATTAAAAAAAAAACCTAACTCAGAAATTGGCCTATATATGAGCTCAGAGATGCAGGTCAAATGATTGTGAAATAATGATGTGAAAACACAACCAACACCATCAGATCACATTTTCTATTTGTTCATCTGGCTGTTATAACTCACATACAGCAGCCAAACACAATCTAAAGTTAATGATTTAAGGCTTTAGAGCCCAACTAAAGCAAACACTGATCCCCATAACGGTGACTTGAAATTGAAAACTTGAAATCTTGTGTTTTTATAAAATAAATAAATTTAAACAGCGTGCGCTTTCAGCTCACTCTGTCTCCGCAATAATCTTTCTGAAACGCGTCCCAAAAAAGAGCTGTAACTCATTAAATACTTGTCACAGAGACACGAAAGATCTCTCTTTATGAAGCTGAGATTCTCTTCTTTTAAATGAAGTCATTTATATAAAAAGCAACTATTCTCAGTTGATGTAATCTCTATGAAAGAGAGAGATGTCAGTATTTTCCCTTTCACCTCATTACAGCGAATGAGGTGCTAATGTGACCCCGCCCACTGAGAGCGCGTGCTATTCAAACACTAATGTTGAGACAAGCCATGAAAACGCCCACATCGATAAAAAAACATACAGTTTATTACGGATCTAACCTCGTCCTAACCTTTTTTCAAAACCGTCTTGCTGTGCAGTGAGGAGATCCTGAGGAAAAACTTACCTCAGATACAGTTTCATTTTGAGAAGCACGGATTCAGCTGATGCAGTAAGTCATTTATTATAAGTGATTTGTTCTAATCGCGTTAGTGTCTGTATCTGTAAACTGCACAATGACCGAAATATCAAATGTGTGTCTGATAGGAAAGAATAGACGAATTCACAGACGCGCGCGCTGTGCGTTAATTCACTTTCGCTTTCATTGGAACAAGAATCTCATGTGACATCCACATCCTTTCATTAGTAGGACAACATTAGTTATCTGTATAACCAAAAAGAGTGTTTAAATATGATTTGGGTGTGTGAACGGACGTACAGACGAACGTTCATTTAGTTAGACTGTTAGAGAGTATGAAGAGTTCAGATGAGATATGAAGAGTTCAGATGCAAAATCCTCTAAGTGCCATTTGAAATTTTCTTCTAGAATGATCATTTTTTATCAAGCTTGTATATATAAGTTCAGTAATTTCACTTAAATTGCAATGAAGACTACCTATTAATTGTCATTTAAGTGAAATATAAATATATACACACACACACATATATGTGTGTGTGTGTTGTCCTTTCAATTTTTTCTTGTCTGACTCACCTGAATGAAAGGCTCATTATTATGCGTGTCTTTGTCTCTCAGGTGAGAATCACCTAATTATTCATGATGGGGCTGGCCTGTTCACGCCCATTCGCATATTGCCTTGGCAAACAAAAAAATGTTTTTCACAATATAACCCAATTCACAGTTTTATGTGAACGATTAGGAGAATGATTTTCAGATCATTGTGAAGAAAAAACCCTAGGCAACAACATCAATTAGTCAAAAGTCTTGTGGACGCATATTTAGTATGTGTTTTGTGGCCTTATTTCAGAAACTTTCATTTTTAGTTTTTACAATAACCACGCATAAACAATATTCTCTCAAAAATACAAACATGTACAAACATGTTGCCCATACATCATGGTAGCCCTGTTTCTGCTACATATAGTGTAATTTCACCTGTGCCATTAATATGTTTATAAGCAGCTGAAAAAAACACAGATGTCAGGGCATGTCAGAACCTCTCAAGGACCCCAAATACACCTTGGTCCCCAGGGGGTTAACACTGGGGGTTTTGCTGTGCAGCTGTGACATACTCTAAGGATCCAGCTTGCTGTGGCTAAAGGCTGCAAAGAATCGTAAATATGGAGGGAAAGCAGCAACAGAAAATCAGAACAACCTCTGTGTTTGTAGTCAACACTGCAAACTGGATGACTGCGAACATCAGTATTCCAAAAGCGACTTACAATTGCTATATATATATGTCAGAGGTCGCACGCCTCTGGAGCAACTAGGGGTTAAGTGTCTTGCTCAGGGACACATTGGTGTCTCACAGTGGATTCGAACCCAGGTCTCTCACACCAAAGGCATGTGTCTTATCCACTGCGCCACAACCACCCAATGGACCAACCCACATAAGAAAGCTGTTGCCAAAGTGTTCCAGTTTTACTGGATAATTCTGTTATGAGACATAGTATGATATAAGTTTGTGACGAACCTAACCTCATAATAACTGTTTTGGTAATAACCCTCTGTCAATCAAACTGTCTTAGGTACTACTGACATTGTAGCAATACAAAGGTTGAAAATTGACACTTAATTTCACTTCTATTTTCACTGTCTCTTGGTGTTCTGCTCTGGTAAACCATGTTAAACAATGTTTTGTTCAGGACATGCTGGCACAATATATTGTTTATAGAATTTAATTTTTCATTAAAATGCAGTCTATACTCGGCAGTTCAGGTCTTGGAGACTATATTAAACTGATATTAGTTTCAGTACTCGGGATCTTACAGGAAAACTGTACAACAGTTAGTTTCAGGTACTCATTTAAAGAGGGATATAACAGGTCAACAGGACTGGGACTTTGCACTATTTAAATGACTCCACTTTTCTATATTTGCACGTTCCAGACATTAATAATCCCACTGATTTTCAAAAATCTGAATTAATTCATTCTCATTGCAGAATCCGAAACTGCTGTTTATTTGTACCCTGCAGCTTTTCATGCCAAAAATCTTTTTTTAGCAAATATTTAGTCTCCTCAACTGACCAGTTCTTTCCACCTACCAACACGGTTAAGACGTTGCGCACAAGGTAAACAAAAAATCGACACCAACTGAATCTAATTTCCATTTTGGTCAAGCTCAGTCAGATTGATCAAGGTGAGCAAGCTTTAGTGCGATTAAGCCATTAATCTTAATGTGGTCAAGTTTAGCCCACTCTTTTTGCAGGTTACGTCATTATGTCTTTTGGGGCAACAAGTGACTATCTTTATGGGTAAGTCAATCATCTAATTTGTTCAAAAATATTGATTCATTCGGGAATGAAAGAAAAGGCCGCTTTTATAAACGAGTCATTGAATTATTCACTTAATATTGCTTAAAGGGATAGTTCACTTTGAAATAAATTTTTGATATGTTTTAGCTTACCTCAAGAGCATCCAAGATGTAGGTGTCTTTGTTTCCGCAGTAGTTTCAATTGCAGTAGTTGATATTTTTAGGTCAAACCTTGTCTGTGAGTCATATAATGGAGGTCTATGGTCAATACCTCAAAGAGCATGCACAGAGAAGTCCAAATTAAACATGATTTAATGACTCAGAAATGTAAATACACATTGATGGCCTAAGACACGAAACGAGCAGTTTGTGTGAGAATACGAACAGTATTTATATCGTTTTAACCTCTTGTAACCACAGCCACGTCCAAGTGATCTGAGGGCGCGGGTGCTTAGATTTATGATTATGATATTTAGTTGACTAAAACAATTCAAGTGAGTAAAATGTGATTTAAGCTAAATATGTTTTAGTCAAAAGTCTAAAACTAAAGCAAAATGAACAAACAAACTACAAAAATGAACACTGGTTGCTCAGCACAGTCTCATCCCAAGACGTCATATAACTGACGTCTTGGGACGTCTTTGACCATACGTCAATATCCGCCTTTTAGGGCCCCTAGACGTCGGTCAGATGACGTATCTGGATCCTAACTCTACCCCAGACCTAAACCTACCCCATCACCTAACTGACGTTAAAGGTAAAGCGTCAGTTGTATGACGTCCCAGGATCATCATATAACCGACGTTTAGGGGGCCCTGAAAGGCGGATATTGACGTATGGTCAAAAGACGTCCCAAGACGTCAGTTATATGACTTCTTGGGATAAGACTGTGTTAGGTTGCTCGATGCAATGTTACAATGCAAAGTAACTGGCAATACTGTGTATAACATGCAATTCTTCATTAACTTGTTTATTCAACTGTAAATAATCTGTACATCCTGTATTCTTCTTACATAAATTCCCAAGTTGTCTGTTGATTACTTCATTTCCATTCTTAATTAATTGAATCACCATTTGATTTGGTCTTCGTTAAGGTTAGATTAAATAGGTCAATGCACTAAGATGCACTTGAGCCTGATTCATCCATTCATAACTGAAACACAGATATCCCCTTTTCTGCACAAATACAGCCCATCGCAATCATATTTCCCATGACCTTGAGGATTAATCCGTCTGGCGTTCTCTTCCTGAGTAACATGTGACACCTTACCCACGTGTGAGAGCTGATATGTGGATGTGTCTGGGTTTCAATCTAAAGTGTCATGTTGTGGGTCTGGTTTGAGTGTGTGCTTTAGCTAAACTTATGACAGTACCAGCTGGTGAATGTAGAGCTGTGGTCTGCACTGCAGTCAACCTGAACAACTGAAGACTGCGAGGAAGAACAAACGGTGCACAATAGCCAGAAGAAATGGGGGTGTGCTGGAGTGCGGGTCTCTTGACTCTTGAAATTTTTCTTTTTTCTAAGACGGTTCAAATCCTCTTTGAATGAAACTCTGGGCCTGTCATCTTTCCTAGCACAGCTGTGACATTTCCCCACTGAGAACAGTAAATATTTATGATGTATTGGCTAGCGCTCTACTTTAACTGTACTGTAAAAAGTGCATATGTGGCTTTGAATGTATATGTGTGTGTAATCAACGTATGTGTGTGTGGAGTCCCGAGTTCAATTCTTTCACCTGCTGTTACTTCACATGGCCATCTGTAGCGATAATCAATGGCCCACAGTGATATTTCAGACTAAGATGGGGGCTTAAACAAATATGGCGGATATTAAACTGACTGCTTAATGTTATCCAACCTTTATGCTGTAATACGCTACCTAGGGAAAACTGAAGAAACAGTGTTGCACTGAATATCAATGTCTCTTACTGCGGTCCATTCGATTAAGACAGCAAGAATTTTCAATTTCCTAGTTTAAAGGATGCAGTAGAAAGTCACTTTTTGTTAACCATTCAAATTGGAAAATGTGCGGCAGTCTGCATCTTGTTTTTGTAAGGATGTGGGTGTATGACAACATTCAACATCAGGATTGTGTGCCTTTCATCAAGGTAACAAACAAAAGCAGAACTGCAATTTGAATATCTAAAGAAAGAGAATCACTTTTTCACTCAAGGTGAGTGAAACATTTTTTTAAATAATAGATGAAACTTCCTCAGCTTATTACTTACATGAGTATATAAAAATGTATTATACGTTTTTGAAATGTGTATGTTTAATTATGCAAATTAGGCATTATCTCGTTAAAAATGCGCAATTTTGCATATATTTTCTGTAGATAGATCTGAACATATGATAAAGCCAGGTGCAACATTCTTTTTTTCATGTTGTTTACACAGAGGGATTTCAGGATATATGCTTTCATTACCTAGGAAATCAAAATATACTGTCCATACCCTTAAAAAAATCAATTTTCGCCATATATTTTTGATTAAAATGTCACATAAATCAGGCCAGGAATGATTTATTAACAAATCCCTCTGAAAATATCTTCAGAATATTGCTAAGTGTATAACTAGAAAGTTTAATAGGTGCTACATAGCGTCGCTGCCCGATGAAACTCATGTATGTCCAAGTGAAAAAAACATGTAATTTCAAAAGCAGCTGAACGTAGCGTTGTCATGCTTGGCACAACATCTTTAAATGTAACCATATTCTTGCCAGTGTCATGATATAATCCATATTTGACCCAAAATCGAGTTTATAGTAACGGGTGGTCGAATACGCGTTCTTCCGTTCATTAATTAGAAATGACCAAATTGCGTTTCATATTGACAGATGAATAGGCTACGCTCAGTTTATTAAATGTCTCTTGCAAACTATGAAGAGACAACGCATTCATCATCCCAAGGCGCCATATTTTGACACTTTTGCAAAAGCGTAAATATCCAACGCACATGGCACCCTTAAGCGCCAAATGAGACGGTTAAGTTTAGGTATGGGGTAGGGGTAGGGTTAGACCACTAGGAGGCGCCTTCTGCCCGATTTATTTTTACGTCTCATTTGGCGCTAAAGGATGCCGTGTGCGTTGGATATTTACGCTTTTGCAAAAGTGTTGTATATGGCGCTTTGGAATGAGAAGCGTGTCGCAGTAGCAGCCATCATATCTGACTATAACGTGTCATATAGCCTATATAACACGCTCTCACTCGTTTATTTTTTTTTAGCATTTTTGGGAGGAGTAAAATATACATATGTGGTTCAACAACCAGATTGCGTTTACACCTAGTAAAGATCCGAACACAATGCGAGCCAGACTACCTCCAGATATTCAGGCAGATCCGATCACAATCCGATCACAACGTATTTATACCTTGCATTAACATGCCTTTTTTATTATCCGGATAACTTATCTGGATACAGATCACATTATAATACCAGGTGTAGGGGTCTCAGAGACGAGACCGGCGAGAAACTTCACGAGACCGGCGAGATGCCTCCACAGGGCGGGGAGATACCATACTGTCTATGGGAGATACGCTGCGTGGTTGACAGCTTTGACAGCAAATGGAAATACGTGGAAATCAGATGACATGATTTCACAACTTTTCATTTAGATAAAGTGAAGCATGCTGTATACGGAAATGAACCTGGACATTCTATCTGTGAAAAAAGGATGTGGCATACGCGGTTTTCATCGGACAGCGATGATAGGCTGAGATGTTTGTACTGGAGAATGACAAAAAACTCATTTTGAGAAAAAGGCATTTAAAGATTTGATTGGGATTTTAATACATTTCTATTGGAAAAAATGCTCAAAAACAGAATAAATTATTAGGCACTTAGTAATAATAATTTAGAATATCAACGCGGCATGATGCTTTGAATGCTATACCTTCTCTGTAAATTCGGAAGAAATTTACTGCCGCAAGTAAACTAAATGTAATATAATAAAATTTTAATGTATATTTTCAACGTTTTCTTCATAGCAGCTTGAAAGAACACATATTGAAGGAGTAAACTAGCCCAAAATCTCAAATGTGATCACTGCATGAAAAATCAATGTTTTTGCCTGCCGTGTCTCGCCTTACGTAAAAGCAAAGTTTGTCAAGTTTGTCCCACATGCAAAGTTTGTAAGTAAAACATTCACTGTTGTTGGATTGAATGTTAAAGTCTTGTTTTAAAGGTGGAATACGTACGATTTTTGCATTAAAATATCCCAAAATCACAAGGCCAGTGTTATATATTTAGTTAAGATGATAACTTACAATATTCCAAATGTTTCAAACAATGTTTAAATCGCGAGAAAATTGAGATTTTAACCAAGGAAATGGGGCGTGTGAGCAGGGGTGAGCTGGGAGTCGCCAGTCAATCGCGTCATATCTGCGTTACCTCAGTTTCCGCTTGTACTACGTGTGGTCCTGGACAAATGCTGAAGTTGTAGTTGTGCGTTAGCGTCCATCAAGGAACAAACGTCAGCTTGTTTCGCGCATTTGTTATGGAATGGAGCACAATTATTCTTTTCAATTATTCTCGGAACGTGAACTGTTGGCTGTAAAGGGGGTCGCACATCGGACGGGAAGAGCCGGGCCACGTGCTAGGACAACTCCAGTATCGCACACCGGACGCGCACTTTCTCATCAGTATATGGCCAGCAATATTGTTATGTTTAATGACATGAAAGGAAGATAATGTCTGATCTATGTTATGTTATAATGTTATAATGTCTGTCCAGTGATTCGTACAGTAACATCTGTGATAACTAATTTACTTTTAAACCTGACTTTTCTTGCGGCTATTTCAGTTTAATGAAAAACAAGCATGTCATTAAACTGCAACATTTATAGAAATCAAACTTTTTTCCTCATCCATGACAACTAATTTTCGATTCCCGTGTGACTGATTTAACCACGGTGGAGTTGAAAACAACAGTTCCCATCATTCCGCGTTCCTCCACGTCATCATCAAGCAAAGCCGTTGTTGCTGTTGTTTTGAATGTAGCGCCCTCTAGTGGCATACAATCTTAGGTATTGCAGCTTTAAGGTTTAAAACAATAAATAAAAAATAAAAAAAATTAAACATCCTTGAATATTATTAGTTATTGTTCAACTTAAGGTTGGCAGTTGCACATTGTCCAAATTGCCTTGTTATAACATAATTGCCTTGTTACATAGAGGGACAACCAGAATCTGTCTCTCAGGCATCGTATTTGGAAGACGTTCATGTTCCCAAAATTGTCCAAATTATTGTTCAGAAAAGGTGAATTTATGAGATTTCTTCCAGAAACACAATTTAAGCCATGCAAACACAGCTTTTGCCTGGCCAATCCTGCAGTGGACTTTGTGGACAACTTCTCCCTGGTGGACTCCACTTTGGACTGGAAATTTCTTTGGTTATTTTGTTTGGGATACACACACTGGTGGTGGTGGAGCCATTCAATGGTGCTTGGAGAAGTTTGATGATGATAGCGTGAGTAGAACTGGTTCCCTTTCAAGTTCCGTCCATTTACTCGAGTTGAATGGAGTGAGTCATAGCTTCTTCAGGATGTCTGATGAATGGCTTTTATCACTGTGTGGTGACTATCATTACGGCTATGAAGGGCCTCTGAGAGATTTTGGCCGGAGCTCAAAGTGTCTGGGTTGTCTTGAGCTGAAGTGGGCCGATCAGAAGTCCTCGTGACCCGGAGCAGATGGGAATAGTCACAGCGAGCCACCACAGCTAAATAAGACATTACAGCACATCAGCCAGTTCATCATGTGCATTTGGAGCCAGCGCAGTTTCATCACCTGGTGTGACTCATATACATGGCTTTTCAATAAACCTTTCCTCCGGCAGCCAATGATGTATTTGTACAGTATATGTCCACCTTCTTACGAACCCTCACAGCATAGTTTTTCATTAAGTTATTCACATGCTCTATTAAATCATCGCATTTTATTCGCATATACATTATTTCTACCTCATTCGGAGCACAGGAGGAAAAAAGGAGATGTATTTCAACTTGACAGAGCTGGTTTGGAATCAGCATTTTTTAATGAAGCAATTAAGGAAAGTCTCTGCTTTCCTGGGGCCTCGGTGGACCTATCAGCCCTAATTGCCAAAAACAAATAAAACAGAATAGAGGGTGAGCTTGTGGCATTTTATGTAACTAATGTGCTTATTTGAGTCAGGGTCCTGCCTGCAGTTTCACCAACGTGATCTCATTAGTATTTGTAGGTGTTCGTGATAAAATGTAGAACAATCGAACGCGCATATATATTTTTAAAAGTTTGTAGACACTTAAACTCACAATGATATTGAGTTGACTGCCATATAGGTATAATTAAAATCATGAATACAGTAAAAACAGTGACACTGTGAAATAGTCATACAATTTAAAGTAAATTACTTTTTAAATATATTGTAAAATGTAATTTATTCCAGTGATCAAAGATGAATTTTCAGCATCATTACTCCAATCTTCAGTGTCACATGATCCTTCAGAAATCATTCTAAAATGATGATTTGATGATCAAGAAACATTTCTGATTATTATCAATGTTTACATTTACATTTATTCATTTAGCTGATGCTTTTATCCAAAGCGACTTACAATTGCTGTATATGTCAGAGGTCGCACGCCTCTGGAGCAACTAGGGGTTAAGTGTCTTGCTCAGGGACACATTGGTGTCTCACAGTAGATTCGAACCCGGGTCTCTTGCACCAAAGGCATGTGTCTTATCCACTGCACCATCAGAAACCTTATGTTACCACCCCATCACAACCAATGTTGAAATCAGTTGTGCTGCTTCATATTTTTTTTTGTGGATTCTGTTGATTTACAGAAAAAAAATTTGTGACAATGTAAAAGTCTTTACTGTCACATCTAGGAAATATATTGTACAGAAGCCCTGAACCACAAGGTGAGAAAAAAGAAAGAAAACTTGTCTCGTTATTTGACTTATGTTCGTTATTTCAACATAATATCTTGTTATTACGATATAATATCTCGTTATTACGACATATCTCATTATTTCGACTTAAGTTGTTATTTCAAAATAATCTCATTATTACGACAAAATATGTTGTTATTTTGACATAATAGCTTGTTATTTCGACATAATAACTTGTTATTTCGACATAAATATCTCGTCATTATTATATTATGTCGTAATAACGACGTTTTTGTCGTAATAACAAGATATTATGTCGAAATAAAGACTTAAGTCGAAATAACGATATATCATGTCGTAATAACGAGATATTGTGTTGTAATAACGACTAATTAAGTCAAAATAACAAGATGTTATGTCGTAATAACGAGATATTATGTCGTAATAACGACTTATAAGTCATAATAACGAGCTATTATGTTGACATAACGACTTATTAAGTCCAAATAACGACTTAAGTTTTCTTAATTTTTTTTCCTCACCTTGCGGTTCAGGGCTTCCGTAGAATTGCATCCTCACTGAATAAAAGTATTCATTTCTTTCTTCAAATCTTACTGAACCAAATTTTTGGAACAAAGAGTAAGGTTGCCCAATCGGTCCTAACAGTCGGGTGAAGTGGGTGAAGGTTTACTGCATGTGACCTTCTTTTCAGCATGACAAAGTAATTTAATTACCTCTTTGTTTCATCTGACTCCAAAAGTGAAAAGGGTTCGATTGTTTGTTAAACAGCTTTAACACATCTTTACTCTGTAGATTTAGTGGAAATACGAGCCCGATCTCATGAAAGTTTGAATCTATAGAAAGAATGTTATTTCTCGTGCGTTTTATACGCCTAAATAGTTTTTGCGTCTATTTGATACTCAGTTTTCGCGTGCATATGATAGTACTTTATTGCGCGTAATGCGCACAAACTCCCCACCCCTCCCGATTAAACCTACCCAAGGGGTTTTCAGTGCGTAGCATATGCATTCAAAAAACATATATATAAATGGCACGAGAAATGACATTCGTGGTATAGATGAGCCCGTTCTCATCCTTTAGCGTCACATAAAGCGCTTTATGACAAAACGGCGCTATACTACGCACATGGTACCCTTTAGCGTTTATATAACACGCGAACTCAAGGCGTCATAAATCCTTTAGCGTAATATGAGACTACCCTACTGTAATGATTTTGGCCAGACTGAATCAACCGTCCTCCAAGGATAAAGGCAGTGCGCCAGCTCCGCCCTCTCTCTTCCGAAAACGTCTCATGCCAAGAAGCACGCAAAGGATCTCCTCGCCGGAGATCCGACCCCCAACCGGGATCCTCTCTTTGATCGTCTGAAGTTTCGTCTTCTCCTCAAATGAACTACCAAGTTCGTTTCCCAGGGAAGGAAGTGGACTTTGCCGATCTGATTTCCTCGGGTAACGTCACCTCAAAGACTTTTAAGCCTTTCAAACATTCGCCGTAATGCCAATGAACGCCACGTGACTCCCCACGGAACAAAAGAAGCCACGCGCACTGCAACCAACCATGCACAGCGCCAGGACGGGCAGTGCAAAGCGCGCGCTTCACGGAACGCGCTCACGCGCTCCACGGAACGCGCGCTCACGCGCTCCACGGAACGCGCGCACACACGGAGAGCCTCTCCATTCATCGTGCGGCCCAACCGGGCCTGGCCACGAGTCCGTGACACACACAGACCAAACATGTTGTGCAAGTATAACGTTACCTTCTTTTAGAGCTTCTCAGAAGCATAAAGAAAGTGTTTTCATGGTGTTCAGAAAGATTAATTGACTGTTTGGTGACTGTAACTCCCTCTCTCACCCTCACTCTCTCTCTCTCTCTCTCTCTCTCTCTCTCCAACTCACTTATTGTCTAACGCCCTGCGTCGTCTTAGTTTGTGTTTAATGTTTGTATATACATGTATCATTGTAACGTAGTAAATGCTTACTTAGTTGCCTTATTGAATGCTATAGTGGATTAATTAAACCAATATACTCATCCTGACTGATTTACTGTTCCAATGCTCAAAATAAAGTCTCTGAAGTGTAGATCGAAATTGCTGACATGCTTTACATAACTGGAAATACCTAAAAGGGTATGTTTTATGGAGTTGGAATGCTGAATTCTTCTGGCCAGAGAATTAAGTTTTCCCTGCTCTATAAATTAATTGAGCTAATTAATTTTACTTGTCTTGTAAGACGTGGTCTGTGCAATCTGTTACAATTAATTTGTGGTTAATTGCAGAGATACACATGTATACATATAGGTAAAGCTGAACAGAAAGCCCTCTATTGAGGGATTTATTAACATGTAAGACCGGGCTTATTCCAAATCTGTATGAATAATTATTAATTATGAATTATTAATTATGATATGCAAATTCCCCTCGATTAGACCCGCCCAGAGTCATTACACTACCCTACCCCACACCTAAACCTAACCATCACAGCGCGTGTTATATAAACGATAAAGGGTACCATGCGCGTAGTATAACGCCGTTTTGTCATATAACGTTCTATATGACGCTAAAGGATGAGAACGCGTTGTATAGATACACATTTTCATGAGACTGTATTGGAAATACTGATATACTGACAAGATGTCAATGTGTAACCATTCAGACTGATCCCATGAAATGGCGTATGTATGACACGCCAATTCGTATTTCCATTTGTTGGCATGCTATCAACACGCATAATCGCTTTTCAGCGTGTTTATCAATGCCGTTGACTTAACGTTACATTACTGTATATATAAATATTAGGGCTGTCAGTTAAATACGTTATTAACGGCATTAACGCAAACCCATTTTAACAGCGTACATTTTTTATCACGCGATTAACAGTCTTTTTGTCCTAGCAAACTTTGAAGTTTTTTACATGCTTTTGCAACAGGACGCGGCACTGTGCTATGAAACCAATCCATTTCAATGGCTTGTGCTGCGCGAGGACATTTTGTTGCTTCGTCGACCAAAGCGCAAGCGGATCTAGCTAGACCGGAAACAAAACAACAGGCACACCGCACACACTTGTTTAGGCTTGCGAGCCGGCCAAATAGTAGGTTAACGTTACGTTTTGAGTGGATGAGAAGCACGAGACGCCGAAATGGATGCCAATAAGATTCTGAATGGAAATTTTACTTTTAAAAGTTGCCAAATTCCACTGACAAGACCAAAGTGATCTGTGTGTTTTGTCATTGTGAACTGAGCTTTTATCATCGCAGCACTTCCAGTCTGAAACACCACTTGATGATGATGGCCAAGCACACACACACAGCTGATATGAATTCTCCACCCCTCGTCAATATCAGGACCTCGTCAGTATTTCTTTCACCCTTTTATTGATGGACAGTGTTACATTGTGTGAGAGATTATTTGCTTAAAGTGAGAATGTTAGTGTGAAACTGAACACAGTATATGCCAATGTTGTTTTCAATAAAAAGACATGTGCACAAAGCAAGCCGATCCACTTTTCCCTGTTGATAAGAGCATTAAAATGAGAAAAAAATAATGGTACTAAAATAAATCAAGAGACATTTAGAACAGATTAAAATGTGCGATTAATCACAAGTTAACTATGACATTAATGCGATTAATCACTTGACTTGAAAGTGGTGTGTTTGTTTACGCAAAGTCATGATGCCATGTTGAACCATTGCAATAAATATAATTCTATCACTACTCTAAAACTTTTTTTTTGCCTTATTTGTTAGTATACATTTCTAAACATTATTAAAACAAGATAGATTTTCTCATAAGCTAAATTACATGTCTTATTTTTCAGAAAAGAAATGTAATGAAATTTTGTGAGACTTTTTTTTTTGGTAAAGATATTTCTACTAGTGATTTACAATAATATGTTAATGTGTAACTTTTTAATTTACATTAAAATAATATTTCGGGTACATTAAGTTCTAGATACATTAATCAATAGTTTGGCCACTGAATTTATGATTCTCATGATTTTAACGATCTTTTGATCAATGGCGTCTGGTTGATGCGTGACATTTTTCCGACGCAGTGCTAAAATATTTATTCTTTATTCAAGCCTTTTCCTCCTCAATGTTGGCAAGGCACTTTATGATGCAAGACGGCAAGGAGAAGACACGAGGCTGTAAGAGTACAGTGACTTCCAAGCAGAGTGAAGAGAGTGACTTTATTTGGTGTGTGTGTTTATGTGTTGAGAGGAGTGGAGAGGAAATGTGCTGGCTCCACAAAACACCTCTGCGCAACAGTCTGTCTTTCCGTAATAATGTGCCAGCGGTGGGAGATGCAGAGAGCTTTGACTTTTTTATGGTCGAGGTATGTGGGAAAGACGCCCATCATCTCCAGCGGCAATACTATAAACACTGTACCCGTATAGATGCTTGGAGACAAGGTAATCAAATCATAGATGGAAAAGTGTGTGTATGTGTATGTGGTGTCCTGGTAAACCCTACATTATGGGGACAAATGTCCCCACAAAGATGGTAATATCCTAAATCCTTGTCCTTGTGGGAAAATGTGTTGGTCCCCGTGAGGAAAACAGTTTGTAAATCATGAGTAGGTTTAGGGGTAGACTTAGGTTTAGGGAGTCAAGTCCCCATAAATCATGAAAACATGTTGGTAATACTTTACTTGAAGGGGTGTGCATAAGACTAAAATAAATCCTTTGTAATCATGGCAAGACATATATGTTATGAATATGAAGGAAGTTTTATGCATGTTTGTGACAACTGTCATTAGGTGTCATTCGCACAGTTATGACATTTTTAATGCAAATATGACATTGTTTGAGATGTATTTGTTATACCTTGACATAAACCAATATATTATAACCTGTCAGTGTCTTTGTCATGACAACTTGACATTTCTAAGACAACACAACCTGTCATAAACATGACATAGCAGATTAATGATCAAACGTAAGAAACTACCTAGCTTTATTGGTTAACATTACATTAAACTGTCGTGATTGGTTTTGACATTGGCTGTCATGAAGCCATTATAACTCTTTAATGACAAATGCAATGTGTACCACTGTAGTTGAGGTCACGAAAAATATTCATAACACAGTTATAATGCCTCATGACAGCCAATGTCAAAGATAACCACATGACAGTTTAACTTCATTTAATGTCAAGTTGTCATGACAAAGACACTGACAGGTTATGGTGTATTGATTTATGTCAAGATGTCATAACAAAGACATCCTAAACCATGTCAGATTTGCATTCAAAATGTCATTATTGAGCGAAAGACATTTAATGACAGTTGTCATAAACATGCATAAACCCTACTTCATATTCAAGACATACACTCACCAGCCACTTTATTAGGTACCCCATGCTAGTAACAGGTTGGACCCCCTTTTGCCTTCAGAACTGCCTCAATTCTTCGTGGCATAGATTCAACAAGGTGCTGGAAGCATTCCTCAGGGAGTTTGGTCCATATTGACATGATGGCATCACACAGTTGCCGCAGATTTGTCGGCTGCACATCCATGATGCGAATCTCCCGTTCCACCACATCCCAAAGATGCTCTATTGGATTGAGATCTGGTGACTGTGGAGGCCATTTGAGTACAGCGAACTCATTGTCATGTTCAAGAAACCAGTCTGAGATGATTCCAGCTTTATGACATGGCGCATTATCCTGCTGAAAGTAGCCATCAGAAGTTGGGTACATTGTGGTCATAAAGGGATGGACATGGTCAGCAACAATACTCAGGTAGGCTGTGGCGTTGCAACGATGCTCAATTGGTACCAAGGGGCCCAAAGTGTGCCAAGAAAATATCCCCCACACCATGACACCACCACCACCAGCCTGAACCGTTGATACAAGGCAGGATGGATCCATGCTTTCATGTTGTAGACGCCAAATTCTGACCCTACCATTCGAATGTCGCAGCAGAAATCGAGACTCATCAGACCAGGCAACGTTTTTCCAATCTTCTATTGTCCAATTTTGATGAGCTTGTGCAAATTGTAGCCTCAGTTTCCTGTTCTCAGCTGAAAGGAGTGGCACCCGGTGTGGTCTTCTGCTGCTGTAGCCCATCTGCCTCAAAGTTTCGACGTACTGTGCGTTCAGAGATGCTCTTCTGCCCACCTTGGTTGTAACGGGTGGTTATTTGAGTCACTGTTGCCCTTCTATCAGCTCGAACCAGTCTGGCCATTCTCCTCTGACCTCTGGCATCAACAAGGCATTTCCGCCCACAGAACTGCCGCTCACTGGATGTTTTTTTCTTTTTCGAACCATTCTCTGAAAACCCTAGAGATGGTTGTGCGTGAAAATCCCAGTAGATTAGCAGTTTCTGAAATACTCAGACCAGCCCTTCTGTTACCTAATTAAGTGGCCGGTGAGTGAATGTCATGTCATGGTTGCACACCTAGTCTTATGCACACTCCTTCAAGTAAAGTGTTACCAACATGTTTCATCTAATACGTTGAATTGGAATGACAGAAAGGGAATATACTGATTTAAGTTCATAACAAAGTCACACATTATTTTAATGGTCCACTTTCTACTAACTATAAGTAACTTTGCAATCACTAATCACTAAAGTAAAGTACTCTAAATGTATTTACATGCATATCATCTGTGGAAAAGGTGGGACAATAAAATGTTCATCCAATCATTGCATTCCATCAGAATCTGAAACGATGTCCTGCTTGTGAACGTGTGTATTTTCATACTTCACAGACATTACACATCATCAGTGTGTTTCTATGCAGAGTTAGACAGACTCCTGAACCCAAACAACCAGCTTATGCTGTGTTCATGCCACAACTACTGTTATTTATGAAGAGATGGAAACCTGTGGCGTTATACTCGAAGTGGTTTGTGACTCTAATCTATGTGTTTCAATGGCAACACGATCAACGGCGAAAGGAATCTGCAGCAGTCAGGTGTACAGGTCAGTGCTCTTTAATTGTTAAGTTATGTGCTTTGAGACATGAGAATAATTTAACATCATCTCTTGTGTTGCTTTTAGCAGCATCCGAAAAAGTAGGCAGCTGACTTGTTACCTTGGTGCCCTATCAGGCAATGACTTTACAGGCAGCGTTAGTTGGCACACAAGGTTGATTTCGGACCAACTTCTGAGGCAGTGTAATGGTTTAATTTGATGATCTACAACAAAATAGAGCGAGCTTTGGTGAAAACTACGAGAATGACATCGTAGGTGAAAAACGTTGATCAAAAACGTACATTTACACACAAAGTGACGACTAAAACAACTTTTTTTAGCTCAAACTCGAAGAATGGAAAGCACAATATTCTGGTATATCAAAGGCAACAAAACAAAAATCGATAAAAGGAAGGTATATCAGGACACAGGAAGTAAAACTAACGTGTATTCCTGCCTTCTGACCTTGGAATGCGTCCTCAGAAGGCAGCATTTATCAGTTTATTCATGTTTGCTCCCTGCTGTATGCGTTCATGTGTTTTGAAGGAAGCGTGGCTTTGGAAGATGCTCTTAAAGTAGTTGTTCACTTTTAAAAAACTTTCGCTGATAATTTACTCACCCCATGCCATCCATGATATCCATGACTTTCCTTTCTTCAGTCGAAAAGAAATTAAGGTTTTTGATGAAAACATTCCAGGATTTTTCTCCATATAATGGACTTCACTGGGAATCAAATGGTTCAAGGTCCAAAAGACAGTTTCAGTGCAAACTGTTTTAAGGGCTTTAAACGATTTCAGACGACGAATAAGGGTCTTTTCAATCGAAACGATCGCTCATTAAAAAAAATAATAACGAAGTTGAAGTTTTATAAGCTCAAATGCTCTGTTCTGTGATGCGTGTTCGTGACTCTCCTGTTCAAAACTCATTTATCAAAATGAGCAAATCTTTTCCGGAGTCAACTTGTTCATTTCGTTCATTGAATTAACCAAATGACACGGAAAAAGATTTGTTCATTTTGATGAACAAGTTTGAACAGGAGAGTCACAAACACGCATCACAGAACAGAGCAAGGGGAGCATTTGAGCTTATAAACCTTCAACATTGTTATTTTTATTTTTTAATTGAGCTATTGTTTCGCTTGATATAAGACCCTTATTCATCGTCTGGAATCGTTTAAAGCCCTTTGAACAGTTTGCTGTTTGCACTGAAACTGTCTTTTGGACCTTGAATTGTTTGGTTCCCATTGAAGTCCATTATATGGAAAAAAAATCCTGGAATGTTTATCAAAAAATATCTTTTCGACTGAAGAAACAAATACGTGGACATCTTGGATGACATAGGGTGAGTAAATTATCAGCAAAAGTCTTTTTTAAAGTAAACTACTACTACTGTTTTCACAACTAGCTTGCTAATGCTAGCCTCTCTGAAAATTTCCCACTCTACCTTTAACATCTGCTAACACTTTATTTTGATGCTCCCTAGACATTCTATACTGACTATGAGCCAACTTATTCTACTAACCTGAGCCCTAACACCTACCAGTGTACTACCAATCTCCAAAAGTCTACTCTAATGACTGCTAGTTGACATGAAATTGCAAAGTTACTGAGTGAATGTCTGCCAACTGAATAGTGAATCTCCACTGACTTCTCTTCACTCCATTCTAGCTCTCTGCTCTCTCAAAGCGGGCTAGACTTTAACTGTATTACTCTATGTACTTTTTCTCAGTGGTCTGTACACTACAAGCTCCACTCTCAAACAGAAGTGTGTCTGGCTGAGTGTCCAGGTGGACATTGCACTAAAAGTGTTTCCTGAACTGAAAAAGTGGTTTAAACTCAATCAGCAATATGGCTCAAAGCAGCAGGGTCTCCGTGAACATGATTTTTTTTCTATGTCTAATAAAATAAATCTAATAAATCTTCGCAGATAAATGGCCTGCAGTCACTGCGGCACTGGCGGTATAAAGACGGCTCTGTTTGGGAGCGTGGCGACACAGCAGGATGTGTGTAATGTGGAAGCCTCAGGGCGGCAATTAAATCGGTTTGCAGCATTCGCTAAACTCTAGCCAAGTGTGTGTTAATATGTGTGTGTTTCTGCATCATATGCATTTACCCTTGTGTGAGGTTGTCAAGGTTGTGCGTATGTTTGTAATTGTTTACTGTACTTGTTCT
Organism: Hybognathus amarus; assembly: GCA_030378365.1. Lineage (NCBI taxonomy): Eukaryota > Metazoa > Chordata > Actinopteri > Cypriniformes > Leuciscidae > Hybognathus > Hybognathus amarus. The sequence goes on from JAQIUQ010002048.1 coordinate 292,816, forward strand.
CCAAGATGTTAAAAGAGAGGTCAGCAGTGGTGTTGGAGCATCAGGCTGTACAGTGACAGGCCTTAGATCATGATGGAGCGATGTTCATCTTATAGATATTGAACAATTTAAGCTAAACATTTATTTGAAGACATTTCTGAAGGCTATATTGATGTCACCATGTGTCTAGGATACTGGCGCACTGGTTTGTGAATGTCAGAAAGTTTTCATTGGCAGTGACACAAAAGGAAGCTTTAAAATGTAGATGTCCATACAGAGCAGAACAGAAAAGTATACTCTTTAATGCAAAAATTGTGTAGGTCACCCTCAATGATATGACTTGAAAGAAAGATTACTTTCCTTGTTAGATAAAATATAAGACTAAATAAAGTATGTTCTTTTTGGTCGCTGTTTTAGTGCATTAAACCACTTTTAGCTGTTTTGCTGTTTAACATTTTATAATATTGTACTCTTTGACATTACTTTCTCCATGCATTTATTCTCAAAATTATAGCAAGTAGTATAAGCTGACGCACATGAAAAGTTGGTAACACTTTAGTTTCCGGAGCAATTATTACTATTAACTAGATGCTTATTAATATGCATATAACAAGCAGATTGGCTGTTTATTGGTATTTATAAAGCACATACTAACGCCTGCATGATGGAAAGAGTACTGAAAAAACATACTCAAGTAAAAGTACCATTACATTCCAAAAAATGTAGTGTGAGTAGAGTAAAAAGTACTTGTCCAAAAAACTACATGAGTAAGAGTAAAAAAGTAGCTTATTTAAAAGTACTCATGAGTAGTGAGTAGTGAGTACTGAGGTGCGGATTCTACCCCTTATAATGAACACTGTGCACTACAATTTATAAATGAAAAAATAAAAATTGCACATACTGTAATTCACATTATATTTTGTTCTTTGTAAGAAAGATTGAAGGATATCTATCATCCATCTTTTTAAAATGCATCAAATCAGTACACTCATCACCATTTAAATGATATTATTTGGGAGGAAAAAGCATTTAAAATTAGGCGAAAAGCCACTGGGCCTGAGCATGCTATTGTTGCACATAAAATATCAATATTCATAACTGTGCAAAGAATTCAAAAACCTTTAGAAACTCATATGATAGTTCAGCATCACACACCAAGAGATGGGTTAAATAGAGAGATTAAAAAATACCCAATTTCTCTCCAAAACGGTACCAATGTTAGTGTTTTGATAAATGAGAATCACTAATATTATCAGATTACCTCAACTAATGCACTGAAAAAGGCTAAGATAGTGAGCTAATACTAATTACACACTTTAATTCCATGCTATTAAATATGTTACAATTTAAACGTAAATGCACATTGTTCTAGAAGGGTGGCATCATCCCTTACATTTTACACGGCTACATTTACTCACCTTGTAATGCTGATAATATAATTTGTAAGGAAAATTGTGCATTAAATAGGGAAGCTATATCCAGGAAACTTTTACAAAAGAAACAAACACATGTCTCTTTGTCTTTGATGCGAAGCTGTTTTATCAGCAGCATCCACAAACAAAAAAAACAAAAGTTCAACATGTTCAAGTGCACTTGCCAAATGAAGACGGATCGTATAATGATCAATCAAAAACGTTGTTTACTAACGAGCTGTGCTAATTTCTTATTAAGAAATGCAGTTCAAGTTAACGACCTGGTGCACTGATTCTGAATCTGGCGGCATGGCGAGCTCGAGACGCGGCAGTGCACAGATCGTGACGCGCGTCTCTCTATAATGTGATTGTGAAGTAAATGGGAGCGGGAATTCACCGCATTATGAACTCGTCACGCAATACCCCCAACCTGTAGACAGGCCAGCATATATAAATATCATATTAAGCAGAAATGTACCTTAGCATATTAGAGGAAGACGCTGATATCTGGATTGAATTGATGCGTGAAGAATGCACTTCCACAGCAGTCACGAGTAACAGCAGGAATAGGCGGTTAAAGTTTTCTATGCTTAATTTGATTTGATGACAGTCACGAGACCGATTACTCGATCCAATCACGTTGATGGATAAAAATAAAATTAGAACAAGCATGTAACGAGTAACGACCACAAACAGAAGGAAAATAGCGGAGAAAAAGTACCGATACATCACTTAAAATGTACTCAAGTAAAAGTAAAATTACACAATTTTAAACTTACTCAAAAAAGTACAATTTCTGAAAAAAACTACTTAATTACAGTAACGTGCAAGGCACTCTCACTCCAGAGGCGTCACCTAACTGACGCCTTGGGAAGCATTTGACCAAGCTTCAATATCTGACGCTTTGGGCGCCTCTGAGCGTCAGTCCACTGACGCCTGAGGATCCGTGTAACCCTACCCTACCCCAGACCTAAACCTAACCACGTCATCCAACTGACACTAAAGGAAAGCGTCAGTTAGGGAGGATTCGCGTCATGAACTGACGCCAAAGGGCACCCCAAAGCGTCAGATATTGAAGCTTGGTCAAAAGTGACGAGTTGGGGTGAGAATGTGTTGTAACGTGAGTATTTGTAATTCGTTACTTTACACCCCTGTGCATGGCCATATTCTACATCCCTTAATCCTACCCAATACCTAAACATATCCACTACAACAACTACTTAGTAAATTAATTTAGTTTATTAAGGCAAAATTGTAGTTAATACTGAATATACACTCACCTACGACTTATTAGGAACGCCTGTTCAATTTCTCATTAATGCAATTATCTAATCAACCAATCGCATGGCAGTTGCTTCAATGCATTTAGGTGTGTGGTCCTGGTCAAGACAATCTCATGAACTCCAAACTGAATGTCAGAATGGGAAAGAAAGCAATTTTGGCCGTGGCAAAGATTTCACAATCTGCTCTTTTACTAGCATTTTCACACACAACCATTTCTAGGGTTTACAAAGAATGGTGTGAAAGGGAAAAACATCCAGTATGTGCCAGTCCTGTGGGCGAAAATGCCTTGATGATGCTAGAGGTCAGAGGAGAATGGGCCGACTGATTCAAGCTGATAGAAGAGCAACTTTGAAATAACCACTCGTTACAACCGAGGTATGCAGCAAAGCATTTGTGAAGCCACAACACGCACAACCTTGAGGCGGATGGGCTACAACAGCAGAAGACCCCACCCTGTACCACTCATCTCCATTACAAATAGGAAAAAGAGGCTACAATTTGCAAGAGCTCACCAAAATTGGACAGTTGAAGACTGGAAAAATGTTGCCTGGTCTGATGAGTCTCGATTTCTGTTGAGACATTCAGATGGTAGAGTCAGAATTTGGCAGAAACAGAATGAGAACATGGATCCATCATGCCTTGTTACCACTGTGCAGGCTAGTGGTGGTGGTTTCTTGAACATGACAATGAGTTCACTGTACTAAAATGGCCCCCAAAGTCACAAGATCTCAACCCAATAAAGCATATTTGGGATGTAGTGGAACGGGAGCTTCGTGCCCTGGATGTGCATCCCACAAATCTCCATCAACTGCAAGATGCTATCCTATCAATATGGACCAACATTTCTAAATAAAACTTTCAGCACCTTGTTGAATCAATGCCACATAGAATTAAGGCAATTCTGAAGGCAAAAGGGGGTCAAACACAGTATTAATATGGTGTAGTAAACTTTACGTTGAGTAAACTAAAAAATAAAGCTTTATTTGAGAATGATTTGAAAAAAATATTATTTTATAATCTTATATTTATTTTCTTTTATTTTTTAAATGACATTGTAGAATTGTATAATGTTCTAAAGTTAGTTGTGTGCTGTTTATCTACACAAGTCAGATTTTATTAATATAATATTCTAATATTGATCTAGATTACTGAAGTGTCTCATTCCAGCCACACAGCGAACACAAAGAGTAAACTTTCAACACACTCAACTGTATATTAGTATGATTGTTTTGAACAAGTAAAACAGCACTGCATTACCTCACAATTTTATTTTGTAAAAATAAAGTGACCTGTAGGAGTAGTAATTCAGCACTTGCACTTAAAATAATAAATAAAATTATTAAAAAATAATAATAATACAATTAATAAAATAATGTGAATTTTAGTGATGAAACATAACTATAACAAAGTTTAAGTTCAGGGAGGGAGGGGACGGACATTAAATATAACTCTAATCATAAAATAAACATAAACAACAAAGAGCATCAGCAAGCGACTTGCGGCTTATAAACATAACAAAAACAACTATAACGTCCTGCGGCTCTCGCTCCCATCTTGCCTCTCACCACAGTAACGAAGAACACGAAGACGACACTCCCATGATTCCACACTCATTCACAGCGTCATCAAGCTATGCCTTTGTTTTGAACAAGTGACCTCTAGTGGCGAAACTTACATACTGTGCCTTTAATCTGCAAGTACACATTTTGGTTCCACTTTATTTTGATAGTCCACTTTAGACATTCTACTAAATAATTAACTTTGCAACTACACATCAAGTAAGTGTCTTTAGAGTATTAGTAGACTGTTAAGTTATGGTTAGGTGTTATGGTGTGTTCAAACTGAACCCGAATAGAGCATCAAATACACATCTATGACGTCAAGTTAAATGCGTGAATCTTCCTCTCGAGTTCAAATTTTTCAACTTGCGCGGAAGACGTTCACGGCAAACGCGCTGCCCAATTCGCGTCATTCACAACGCCCGGCGCGAATATGCGTCTATTCGCGTCTTTGCATTGACTTTGTATGCAATCTACATTAAACTCATGTTTTGTGTGAACACACCATTAGGGTTCGTATTAGTAGAATAAGTTGACTTGTAGTTGCCAAGAATTAATATTAAGCAGATAGTCTCCCAATACTCTGACAGTTAGCTGACATGTAGTTGCAAAGTTACTTATAGTTATGTCTAAAGTGGACTATCGAAATAAAGTGTTACCCACTTTTTAAAAAAAATATATATATATATACTTTCAAGATTTGCAGTGGACAACAAATACATGTTAAATGCAATTAAGCACACTTACATTTTCACAAGAGATGCCAAGGCTGTTTTAGGGGTCGGAGTAGAGTTAGGGTGTAGGTCACGTGTCAAGCTCTGCTCCTGGAGGGCCACTGTCCTGCAGAGTGGAGCTCCAGAACACCTGCCTGGAAGTTTCTGGTAATCCTGAAGACCTTGATTAGCTGGATAAGGTTTGTTTAATTAGGGGTGGAGCTGAACTCTGCAGGACAGTGAACTGAGTTTGACACCCCTGGTCTAGGACTGTAGTTTGAGTGAGCAGCAGTTGGGAGGCACTAAGGTGTGTGAGTGTGTGTGTGTGTGTTTGTTTGGCAGATTGTTCTCTCGTGTCTCTGCTGGCATCACGGCAGCCTCATGCACCAGATGGTCTGTACCAGAAACATGACAGCCACAGAGGCCCTGGCTGGAGATGATTACACACACTTAGATGGGCTTGTATAAACATACACACAATGTTGCAGAGTGTTAGTGGTTTTGATTGGCACCGCTTTTCTAATCAGGTGTGTCTGAGAACATCCAGATGGATATATCAACAAAATAAAAATAAAGTGAAATCGGACACTGATCAACTGTATCTTTACAATATCGTTTCACAGATGGCATTGCACATTTAAGCACATCTGGGCTGTTTTAGTTGTTTGATTCCTGGCTCAAGCCAAAAGAGTTGAATGTGCAAAAAAGTCAAATGTTACTGTTAAGTACATTTGAAATCATGTTTTAAAAAATAGTTTGTCATGCTTTAAAGAACTTATTATGTGTTGCTTAACAGAATAAAGAACATGGAACTGTAGTGTGTTTTCAATATTATATTGAAAGTTCATACATTTATATATATTCATTACAAATGTGTAATTTAACCCTTTACCTGTCACCCCCCTTTTTGATAATTGACATTAAAACGCACTATACAAACTTAAAGGGTTGTAATTCAAGAATGCTTTGGAATGCATACACAAGTTTGGTCTTGGTCAAGTTTTGGTGTTTTAAAGAAAACAATCAGCAGATTATTACTGAAGTGAAAGCACTTAAAAAAATAAAGTATGAAAAAGTTATGGAAGTTATAATTTACAGTAAATAAAATAACTTTATTAATATATGTTTTTTAATATAAAATAAATATTTTACAAAATATTTTTTACTATAAAACTACTATAAAATGAAAGCTATGTATCTAACCAAGTTGTGTTCCAAATTTAAAATTGATATCACAAAAATTTAAGTTCCCATGAGATTTTGTTTAGGCGTAGTACCAAAAATAGCCACCGGGTGCCATTGAATTCCATTGAATTTAATTCTATGCATTCTGCCATAACAAATTAATACATTTCTATCCATATATCACTTCTGTCACTAAATATGGAACCTTGAGACTGACAATACGTGTTTTGTCAAGATTAGAAAAGGTTTTGATAATAAATTATGAAAGATGATGCCCAAAAGGGGAGGGGCCTAATAAAAAAATACCGTTTCTATGGTAACGCAATGTCTAATTTACAAACGGTGTTCACAGGATGAATTCTGAGTTTGTAAGCTTTCAAATGATACCTAATTTATGATAACTACTAAAATATGTGATATAATAATAATTAAAAAAAGATTTTTATATATATAATATATTACACTTTTAGAGGACTTCTTAACCTTACTTTTAAAAATATAATTTTATCTTTTTTTATTGACAAATACTAGATTGTTTTATTATGAACTTTTAGCTCTAAAAAACAAAGTTTCAATTATTAAGTGTGTGCGTCGACATTTTGTGACAAAGGTCAGAAACTCCTGTAATTACGTAGATTTTTTTTTTGAGGCGCACTCTTGTCATAAATTCATATATTACTGTTCATTCCTAATTTGTAAGAAAAAACAGCGCTAAAATATCTATTTAGGAGTCTTAGACCTTTCCAACGATATATAGTTTGTCATGACTAGATTAGGATTTAATAGTAATATAGTGAAGTAAACTTAGGTTGCCCGTAGAAAAAATCTAAAGATATCAAATATATCTAAAGATTAAACACTGCAACTCAGTTTTAAAATAATACTCCTTTCTTGTACAAATAAAGTATTAAAACTTCATTCCCATGTATTTTTCTGTGCATGACTTTTATTCATGCTTAGGCAATCTTGTGTGATTAAAGGGTTAGTTCAGCCAAAAATTAAAATGATGTCATTAATGACTCACCCTAATGTCGTCCCAAACCCGTAAGACATGTTTTAGATTTAGTCCGAGAGTTTTCTGTCCCTTCATTGAAAATATATGTACTGTATACTGTCCTTGTCCAGAAAGGAAATAAAGACATCATCAAATGGCGCTTTTCCACTGCTGATATGGCTCAGTACGGTTCGGCTCGCTTTTCCACTGCGTGGTACGACTCGGCTCGGCATGGCACGGCTCGGTTCGCTTTAGCTCGGTTACTTTTCCACTCCAGAGTACCGCTTTAAAGTGGGTGGGATTAGTGTAAAAGCAGCCGCTACAGCAGTGGTTGTTACTGGCTATTTAAATCTAGCGGGTTTGGTTTCTCGCGTAGCAAATACAGAGACAGTGGTAGTGACGATTTTGTCTGACCAATCAGTGATCTGGAATGTTTCACATCACATTTAAGAACCGGTATTGTACGCTTGGAACCTCAACAGACCAGGGACCATTTAAAGCGAGCCGTACCATGCCGTACCGTACCATGCAGTGGAAATGCCCCAAGTGAGTCGGGCCGTACCAAACCGTATCGCACCGTGCAGTGGAAAAGCCCCAAAAGTAGTCCATGTGACATCAGTGGGTTAGTTAGAATGTTTCAAAGCATCGAAAATACATTTTGGTCCAAAAATAACAAAAACTATGACTTTATTCAGCAAGTCGTGACTCGTGAAGCTCTGTCGAGTCCAAGTTAGTCGCGGACGTGGAGCTCTTTGCATCTCAAAAACACCACGCTGATATTGATCCTCATTTTAGTTCTCCTTGTATGTCCCAAATTCTGCTTGCCATGGTCTATGTTTGAAAGAAACAAGAACTGCGTGCCACTAAACGTTATGCACTACGCAGTTGTCCATGTCTGTCGCCATGGTTACGTCATGGCTATGGTAGTATGAACGGAAGTTAAAAAAAATTTAATTTCTCTGAAATAAAAAATCTTTGGAGATATTTGGGATACTATAAGTACACAACTGCAGGAAATATATCACACTATGCAAGTGATTTTTGGATATTTTATTACAAAATTCTTACATATTGTACCTTTAAAGGAGCATAACGCAAGTCTCAGAGTTTTTGCAGAACTACGCCCCCTCTGGCGATTAACGAAACTGCGTGCGCGCTCATGGAATACACGCATACACGCACGTTTGCACGAGCTGTTCATAACCAAAGGACTGGAGCATCAGCCGCACACTGTGCGGCACACATCTTTTGTTACAGTCATAATGAGGTAATACAGTTATAAATCTGCAAGCCATTTAAAATATATGAAAGGAAAGGCATTTGAGTAAATTACACACTTATGTAGGCCTATGTGTGTGTGAGGGGAAAACAGGGGTAACGTTAGTAGAAAACTTAGGCTTTTGTTTCCATCGATCTCCATGTTGAACTGTTTTATGTGCTTACTGTATCCACTTATGATTGTGTTATTATGGAAACACGTTCATGAACACGTTTGAGCCCTAGAGCAGACCGCCCGAGATCTCTCCGTTTGTTGAAAGCCTTCCCGATGTTGACTCTAGTCTTATTCCGACGCCTGGCACTGGACAGACAGAAGTTTTATTTTCTTTGTCTTACGTGGAGTTTGCGTTGGGGTTTGGAATGAACTACAAGCCGGTCTCTTTGGGGCTGTTTTTACACCTGGCCACAATGCGTTTTCTCAGATCTATCTGATTTATCAAAACGATTCCATTACACTTGGTCACATAAATGTGTTTTTGCAAAACGGATATTAATCTGATATTCAATTCCCGCGTTATATAGATTTCATGAAGTGCACGTCACCGAAAGCAACAGATGAGCTGCATTTATTGATCATCGGCTTCGGCTATTTCAAAATCAGCAAAGACAGCAATAAGAGAGAGCGGCAAAAGCTCTGGTATGAGATCATTTCATTTCTTAAGGCTACTTTTAATGAAGATAGTGGAGGTAGAAGGTAACTTAGTGATAATCGTATGCGTCTTACTTTCACTTTCATTTGCGATAGATTGCGGCGCGCTGGTTTGATGAATACACTCGCCTGCTCAGGTGATGCACGTCGTCATATATGACTAAAACAACATGAAAAAGCCTGTTTTCAACAACCAGATGCATTTACACTTGTCCAGTTTCGTCTGGAATACAGCCCAGACCACATCCTCAAGTGGTTTGAGCTATCGGATTCAAATCCGTCTGGATTCAACCTGGTCTTTTCACGATCGAATAAGTTATCCGATCACAGAAAACACATGAAGTGACCAGATGTAGGCTAAACAGCCCCTTTGAATCCATCTTCTACTTTTGGGAAAGTTGACTAAAGTTGCGTCGCTCGAGTTGTCTTCTCTGATACGGAGAACGGCGGTGAATACACTAACCTGCAAAGCAGGCACATAGCCAGGCGAGCGTGAACGCGCATGACGTCACGCCCAGGCTCAGATTCGAGCCCGAATCCCTCTTATTTATTTCACTGTACAGGATTATAGAGGCGATCGCAGTGATCAGAGAAGGGCTCATTCAGCCCATCAGACGATTGTTTCAGCATGTATGGGTTAGAAAACGGCTATTTTTAACATAAAATGTTGCGCAATGCACCTTTAAGGGGAATTACTCTTTTCTGCTGCTTCCCACAGACAAACAGACTGTGTTTTGACCAGCCAGGTTTTAACCTACTCTTTGGATCTTCCAAGATTTGGCCTGTTTGGCATTTATCTGCGAGCTCAAGGGCTTTAAGTACATATATATATCCTTTGAGTACAAGGCACAGGCAGAGAGACGCTGCAGCTAAAGCCTTTCCGCTCTCCCAAACCGATTAACTCTGGAGTAATTAACAGGGGCCGTACGACACGTGACCCGTCTACACTAACAACCTCTTATATCCACATCGGATGAGGAACTGCATATGAACACACACTTGTTCACTTGCGTAACAGCATTGCATTTTTGCACGTTCAATAATATTTAGTTATTTATTTTTTGTTAAATGTCACCAATAAGTAAAGCAGTGTACTAGAATAAGTGTACTATTTTTTGATGGAAATATTGATGAATTTTCATGAGTGTTTAAAGGAATGGGTAACACTTTACTTGAAGGGCTTGAGGTCGCAAAAAATATTCATGACACAGTTATAATGCCTCATGACAGCCAATGTCAAAGCCAACCACATGAAGTTTAACTTTTCAATGTAATGTTTCATTTAATGTCAAGTTGTCATGACAAAGACACTAGCCATGTTTCCATCGACACGTTTTTATCCGAATTAAGTGATATCGAAGGAAAAATACCTTATAAAATTCGATGAATTTTCATGAATATCGACTCAAATGAAATACGTTCGGTCTCATCGGATTTTCTCTTGATCGATATACGGCTAATGCGATAAAAGCTGATGGAAACGTTATTTGCTGAATAAATAATGAATTGCGATTAAGTTTTAGGCCCCTCTATGGTTGCAACACGTCAGAAGACGAGTTCATTTACGGCCAGTCCCGCTCTGTTTGCGCACACATGGCGGATGTCAACAAAGACATATGTAAGTGGACAAAGTAAAAAAATGCTTCAACCACAGGGTTTCCGTGAAGTGTCTCAGAACCAGGATCTTCCAGAACTGATGGAGAGCTGTTGTTCCCAGCCCACCGTCCCCTCCGCTGTCGTCGGGCATTTACGTGCATCGGCATCAACATAGCAATGTTTATAGCGTTGTTGTTTTCTTAGGTTAGTTTTGCTTGTTTTTACGTGGCTTGGTTGAATTCTAATGTAGAATGTGGTCTGTTATTTATTTCTTGTTAACAGACTGCGGCGCTGCTAGTATAACACACCGTTGCCATGGACGCAGTTCAGAGACGGAACAGACTATTTTCTTTAGCAGAAACAATACTCGTTTTTAAATCAATAAACTCGTTTTTAAGTCAATATTTTGTGTCAAATTATTTATTTATTTGGTTGATTTATATGTAATAAGCAGGATAATATATAGCGAATACAACCCCTTCAGGCTAACAACCGCCTTGTATATACATTATCCCATTCATATGTCGCTATCAGCTGGCACATAAGCATTATTAGGCTTCAACTTGTGAAAATACTTGATCATTTTGGTAGATGGCGATCCGTTTTGTCTAACAAAACTTTGTTCGCAAAAATTAGCTTGAATGTTGTTCGATTCAGTGAGAAAATTAATGGAAACACCTTAAAATGTCTCAAATCAATTTGATATACCAATTTGATCGCAAAACAGCATGTCCAAAGCCATTGGATGGAAACACACTTTCACCAGCTTTATTCGCATGAGTTTTTTAACCGAACTTCAGATAATTCGATTGAAAAGTGGATGGAAACATGGCTTCTGACAGGTTATGATGTTATGGTTTATGTCAAGAAGTCAGGATTACATCTTAAACAATGTCATAGTTAATTTCAGAATGTCATTATTGAGCGAATGACACTTGCAGTCTTATGAACACCCCTTCAAGTAAAGTGTTACCAAGGAATGTTATAAATGTTGCTTCCCCTTGTGATTTTACCACAGTTAACTCCTTCCCCACTAGCGTTTATTAAAAAAAATGCCATATGTTGATTGGCCGAACATAATGCAAAACACTGGCACTCACTCTTTAAAAATTATCTATGTTAACACAAATTATAGCCCATATGCTTACTCCAAATTAACCCTAGGTACATTAAAAACATATATGAAAGATAGATGATAGATGGGCCACTCAACCTTTACGCAAAAAATAAATAAATGTGACATGTAATTCTCCCTAAAAATACAGAAAAACATTGTTGCTGGGTCACTTTTAATAGTGACACATGGAATCCAGTTTTTCCCTGTTCCAAATCTTGTTGATTAGACCGTGTCAACCCTTATTCCTAAACCTTCTCCTTCTCCTAGGTGTGTACGTGTTTATAGCTAGTCATTCATTTATGTGATTGATAAGCTTTCTCTCTTCATTTACTTGAGAATAAAAGTAATGGAACATCGCTTGAGGGAGGATCTTGCGTGGTAAATCTGTTGAAAGTGATGGCGTTGGGCCATCTTTCTTTGCATCCTGAACAGCTTATGGAAATACGACAACAGAAGGCTGGTTCCTTCAAAATCATGGGTGGCCTTGGCATTTTTACACGCATGTGTGTGTTTATACTTCAGCTCATCCTCATGAGCCACTCACAGGTCATGTTTGTCAAGGAGAAATCCCACACTGAGATACGTATATTGTGCGTATCTGAAAATAGCAGTCTAAATCTGTGCTCCTAACTCGTGCGCTATAAACAGGCAGGAGGTTGTTGGTTGGGGTGGATAAGTTAGTCTGTGCTGTGTTTTACTACGGTTTAGTCACCTTGACCTGCCCTGACTGACTAAAGCTGCTTAAATCTTCTTGTTAGTAACAAACAGGGATGAAATAAAGCGAGCTTAGAATAGCAACTGTGAGAACGCCTCAGGAGAAAACAGGAGAATTTTACAAGTTGGCTAATTCGAACTAATTCATATGATTTTTGCTAAATCATACATATTTTACCGAGTTTGGTATGAATTCGTATGAATAACCTACCCCTGACCCTGCCCCTAAACCTACCATCATTGGGTTTTAGACAAATTGTACGAATTCGTAAGGATTGGTTGTGAGATAGTGTTGGAGAAACCCATGTGAATGTGAGCTTAAAGGAGTAGTTCACTTTTTAAAAAAAAAAAAAAACTTTTGCTGATAATTTACTCACCCCCATGTCATCCAAGATTAGTTGGGTCATCTATAGCCGTTCCGTGATCGCGGAGAGCGAAGGTTCGTTTCTCCACTGGATTTGTCATCTATAAAGGTTAAAGAAAAAAATGAGCTGGGGTGCCCCTCACAAAAAATGTGGGGACATTTTGTGAGAGCCCGATATCCAAAATGGCTGCCGTCGGCCAAGCTGGAAATGAGCTTTTTAATGGTTTTGCACACAGTGCTGCATAATACATGGTTTCTGAGACTATTTGAGTCAAGAAATTCATAAATTATGTAGATTTATTGATTTCACCTATTTTTGACCTTCAAATTCAAGATGGCTGCCAATTGGCTCCTTTTAAGGTGAGACACCACCACATGTGAATAGGGTAAATTTACCTTACAGATATTACCATGAAACTTAACCAGTTGATTACTCGCATGAATAGGAGAAAAAAATGTATTGCAAGTTTTCTGTAATTTTATGTTTAAATATGCTAATCAGGCTATATCTAATTAAACATGCACTAATTTGCATATACACTCACCGGCCACTTTATTAGGTACCCCATGCTAGTAACGGGTTGGACCCCCTTTTGCCTTCAGAACTGCCTCAATTCTTCGTGGCATAGATTCAACAAGGTGCTGGAAGCATTCCTCAGGGAGTTTGGTCCATATTGACATGATGGCATCACACAGTTGCCGCAGATTTGTCGGCTGCACATCCATGATGCGAATCTTCCGTTCCACCACATCCCAAAGATGCTCTATTGGATTGAGATCTGGTGACTGTGGAGGCCATTTGAGGACAGCGAACTCATTGTCATGTTCAAGAAACCAGTCTGAGATGATTCCAGCTTTATGACATGGCGCATTATCCTGCTGAAAGTAGCCATCAGAAGTTGGGTACATTGTGGTCATAAAGGGATGGACATGGTCAGCAACAATACTCAGGTAGGCTGTGGCGTTGCAACGATGCTCAATTGGTACCAAGGGGCCCAAAGAGTGCCAAGAAAATATTCCCCACACCATGACACCACCACCACCAGCCTGAACCGTCGATACAAGGCAGGATGGATCCATGCTTTCATGTTGTAGACACCAAATTCTGACCCTACCATCCGAATGTCGCAGCAGAAATCGAGACTCATCAGACCAGGCAACGTTTTTCCAATCTTCTATTGTCCAATTTCGATGAGCTTGTGCAAATTGTAGCCTCAGTTTCCTGTTCTTAGCTGAAAGGAGTGGCACCCGGTGTGGTCTTCTGCTGCTGTAGCCCATCTGCCTCAAAGTTCCACGTACTGTGCGTTCAGAGATGCTCTTCTGCCCACCTTGGTTGTAACGGGTGGTTATTTGAGTCACTGTTGCCCTTCTATCAGCTCGAACCAGTCTGGCCATTCTCCTCTGACCTCTGGCATCAACAAGGCATTTCCGCCCACAGAACTGCCACTCACTGGATGTTTTTTTCTTTTTCGGACCATTCTCTGTAAACCCTAGAGATGGTTGTGCGTGAAAATCCCAGTAGATTAGCAGTTTCTGAAATACTCAGACCAGCCCTTCTGGCACCAACAATCATGCCACGTTCAAAGTCACTCAAATCACCTTTCTTCCCCATACTGATGCTCGGTTTGAACTGCAGGAGATTGTCTTGACCATGTCTACATGCCTAAATGCACTGAGTTGCCGCCATGTGATTGGCTGCTTAGAAATTAAGTGTTAACGAGCAGTTGGACAGGTGTACCTAATAAAGTTGCCGGTGAGTATTTTGAAGTGACGAATATCACCATTGAAAAAATTAAGGTTCAAAATTATTTTAGCATTTTGTTGATATTTTTAATGAAAAGACATTACCAGAGGGGAATAATAATTATCTCTTTTTGTTACCCTGTAAATCAAAAAACACTGCCAATAGCATTAAATAGATTCCCACCCTATTTTTAGGCATAAAATGTCATACAAATCAGGCCAAGGAATGATATATCAACAAATCCCTCCAGAAAAACCTTCACAATATAGTTGGGAATAAGACTGTACAGTTTGTTTTATGTTGGTCGCCTTGTTCTGTGATGCGCGTTCGTGACTTTCCTGTTCGAACTTATTCATCAAAATGAACAAATCTTTTCCAGAGTCAACTCGTTCATTTCGTTCGTTGAATGAACCACATGACACGGAAAAAGATTTGTTCATTTTGACAAACAAGTTCGAAGAGGAGAGTCAAGAACACGCATCACAGAACAGAGCAAAGGGAGCATTTGAGCTTATAAAACTTAAACTTTGTTATTTATTTTTTTTAAATGAGCGATCGTTTCGCTTGATAAGACCCTTATTCATCGTCTGGAATCGTGTAAAGCCCTTTGAACAGTTTGCAGTTTGCACTGAAAGTGTCTTTTGGACCTTGAACTTTTTTTTCCCATTGAAGTCCTTTATATGGAGAAAAATCCTGGAATGTTTCATTGAAAACCTATTTTCTATTTTCGACTGAAGAAAGAAAGACATGGACATCTTGGACGACATGGGGGTGAGTAAATTATCAGCAAAAGTTTTTTTTTTTTTAAGTGAACTACTTCTTTAACTGGAGGCACAACATTTATCAAGACTGGTTGAAAAACGACACACTTTTATATAAAGGTTCTTTAATGGTGCTGTGGCATCTTGGTAGGGCTGTACAATTAATCAAATGCATTGTGAAAGTGTGAACCCTGGAAGCGATCGCCTGCTGAGGGACCAGTCATGTGAAACTCCTGAGCATTAGAGTTGTTGCATTGCTCTCTTTTCTGCATATCATTTGTTACAATTCAACTACAGTTTTGCTGTTCTAGAGGGCCAGTGTGAAGCTGTGATAAAACGACAGTAAAGTCTGGTAAAGGATGTCGGATTTGTTTTGTGTGTTGTTGGATACGTTACAAAAAAAGCTCAACATAAATCAAAACGGTTCGTTTTAGGTTTTAGTTGTTTCACTCATGTTAATGTTTATCTTTATCTAGGTACCTATAAGCAGAGTAGCAAACCTTAAACAAAAAATGCCAACCGAGATAATCAATAAAAGAGCTGCAACACATATTTCTCTAGGGTGAGTGCACAATCTTATGGATTTTGTAAGTTTGAATCTAAGTATGGTTGTCATTTTTTGGAACACTAAGGGCTGAAGAGTGGAATGAGTCAATTCTGGATAATATAAGATTTAAATATGGCTAGTTTTTGTATGAAAGTTAAAAGTTGGTTCCTATGTGTTTTTAGTGATGAGTTTGTATTGGAATATGGCATGTATGTGTTTACTGGTGTTTAATGGTGAGTGTAAATGTGTGAAATTTGTGAGACCACCACAATAAAAACGTTTAAAGTTTTTAACTTTATTGTGTTATCCTTGAAAAACGAGTGTATTCACGATTTTGTCTTATCAAAATCAAATCAAAGTTTGTTTTGGATTGCATGTAGTTGCACCACACCAAATGTTAATGTAAATTCCCTTAAAATTGATGGTAACACTTTACAATAAGGTTCATTTATTAAACATTAGTTCATGCATTAACTAACATGAACTAACTATTTGTTACTGTATTTGTTATTCTTTGTTAACGTTAGTTAATACAAATCTAACTGTTCATTGTTTGTTCATGTTAGTTCACAGTGCATTAACTAATGTTAACAAGATTTTAATAAAGTATTAGTAAATGTTAAAATTAACATTACCAAAGATTAACAAATGCTGAAGAAGTGTTGTTCATTCTTTGTTAATGTTAACTAATGTAGTAATTAATGAACCTTATTGTAAAGTGTTACCAAATTGATTAGTACAAATTAAAATGAATTTGTTTGTTTATTAATTTTTATAATATTATTGAGGATTAAAAATTAATTAATTCTAAAGTAAATTTATTTGTGCTGCTCTGCACCATATGCTTTGTAAAATGCCTAGAAATTAGATTCCAGTTCAGGGTTATTAAATGGAACTAAATATAAAACAATAAAATAAACTTCCTTTACTTGAACTGTGATTGAAATAAAATAAAATAAATAAATAAAAAAAATTAAAAAGTATTTTATTTCAGTGAGTCACTAAGGAAACATTTCTCATTTTCATTTATTTTAACTTACTAAAATAACTATAACCAGGGGAACTTTTACATGACAAAGATGTATTAAAAACGGAAATGTTTCTAAAAAAGTTTTGTGTACAGACAACAACATTAAAACGATACCCGTTCACACATATCTGTGAAAACAATCGGTGTGTTATTCATGCCAGGCCAGTAGTTGGCGATGTCACTTTGTAAAGAAACACTACGTGCCTATAGACTGAACATGTAATACACATGACGTCACCGTTTTCACAAATTCACCTTTGTTGTAGTTTATACACAGATAATAACTGTACCGTTTCAAAAATGTGTGTTTTCTAGGGGTGTAACGATACACAAAACTGACGGTTCGGTTTTCCCACGGTTTTGACGTCTCGGCTTTGGTTCTATTCTGGTTCGGTTCTAGAAAGCTAAAATGGCTTTTTTTTTTTAAACAGTGGTTTAATGAAAAAAGGTATTTGTCTTTAAGTTAATTCAGTTACAATTAAACATTTCACAAGTGCTGATGCTACTAATGCTGTGAACTATGTTGAATGCTGCACATTACTATAACATTAAATGTTGTAGCCTAGACTTTTAACCTAAATTCAGATGCCATTTATTTTTTAGATATAATAATCAACACACAACATGTTGTATGAAAACATGTAAACTGAACATAAGGCAGTTTTTACATTAACTTGTGTTTTTACTCTAATAATTTACACAGTTGTCATTTTCATTAAAGATATTTTAAACATAAATTAAATAATCAAGATATCATTAACAGGTTAAGTAAAATATAATATACAGGCTAACATAGTGCATTTATTTAGTGCAAAGGTTCATTTATAGGAAGTTGTGGACACTGAATCACTTGCCGGCTGAGGGTAAATATAATGCTAGTGACAAGCTAAAGCTTTGCTGTTTTATTGACGTCTTTCCGCGGCTGAAACACTGATTGGGCGATTACACGAGTTATGATCCCTTTCAGTAAGTATACTGTATCTTTCAACATACCTTCAGGTGTCTTTTCTGTAACTGAGGAAGAGATGATCGTGTTACTCGCACGCCGCGCTGACGCTTGAAATGAGGAGCCTAGTAAGCGATCGGTCACGTCACATCAAAGAGCGCCAAAACGTCATTATTGTTTGAATATCGTGATCAAATAGACAGAATTTTAAAGATTACACCTTGCTTATTATCGAAAGTAACAAAACACGGAGCTTGTTATTTGGTGTTAATGGTGGTTAGGCTACAAAACTGAATTCGTTGTGTACGGTTTACATAAGACATGAGGTCCATTGAGCCGGGCTGGGCGAGGCCTGGGTAGCAGGGGCGGGGCGGGCGTGTTCGGTACGCAATGACAGTATCGCGATTCTGAATCGTGAGTTCAGTATCGCGGTTTTTCGGCTTCGGTTTCAAAATCGTTACACCCCTAGTGTTTTCAGGCACCGAAACGCTGTTGTCATATAAATAAATGGCCAAAACGGATAAAAAGTGGAAAACTGTGTTGTGTAAACAGCTCCTAAAACTGTAACAATATAGACATGTACAAAATTAAAACATAAAACTATATTTAACAGTCGAAATTTGAGCATTAAAATCTATAATGCTAAAATAACAGTTCATAAGCTTAATTTTGTCATATAAGTTACTGAGCATGTGTACATTCTCTAAATTTCAGGTAATTTTTATGGGCTGTTTACACCATCACTTTCAACTAAAAACTTTGTATGTGTTTTGGCCATTCGTGTACACGACAAA
Source organism: Hybognathus amarus (assembly GCA_030378365.1). Taxonomy (NCBI): domain Eukaryota; kingdom Metazoa; phylum Chordata; class Actinopteri; order Cypriniformes; family Leuciscidae; genus Hybognathus; species Hybognathus amarus. The sequence goes on from JAQIUQ010002048.1 coordinate 311,482, forward strand.
CTTGCTTTGGGTGCATGAAGACGCAAACTTTTAAAAACGTGTTTGAAAGTGCACGTTTTTGCAAATGATGTCTGCGTACACAACAAAAATGCGAATCTCTGAAGACGATGACGTCATGTAAACATGCGTGTTACGTGTTGAATCTATAGTGTTTCATCGCCATCTACTGGCCTGGCAGCGGAATACAGCGCTTTTAATCGTTTTCACTGATCGTTTCGACAATGATGTCGTCTGCAAGCGGAAAACTGAAAGGATAAACTTCTCTGTTTCAAGTATAACGTTGTAGTGTAAACATCCATCATTCTATATGATGCATCCTTTAGCATCATATAGAACGCTATATGACAAAACGGCGCAATACTACGCACATGGTACACTTTATCGTTTATATAACACACGCTGTGATGGTTAGGTTTAGGTGTGGGGTAGGGTAGCTCTCATATTACACTAAAGTATTTATGACGCCTTGATTTCACGTGTTATATAAACGATAAAGAGTACCATGTGCATAGTATAGCGCCGTTTTGTCATGACGCTGTATGTGACGCTGAAAGCAGCGTTTCTCAAAGTGTGGGCGCGCCCCACTGGTGGGGAATAGAGACATGACAGGTGGGACGCGACAAATGGGAGAAAATGTGGTAATTTTGTGCCCAACTCTATTAGTTCCTTCATCGAGCATAAACTCAAAACAAAACGAGGACACATTTAAATGTAAGCCTTACTTAACCTTTTCACACGTAAGTTTAAAAGTTTTTAGAGGCGCCCGTTATTTTTCAGATTCGTCTCCCTTTATGGTTTCCATGGTGACGCGTCATTGCTTGTCACACCCATAGACAGTATGGTCACACCGCAGGCACAATAGCGCTGAATGACTGATTATCTGCGTTTATTTCACAAATTTGTTGGCTATAGCGGAAATATCTGATATTCCGATTGTCGAATATGATCAAGTGGATGTGTATTGTTGTTTAACACCTTAGTTGAGCTATGCGCGAGGCGTTAGTTTATGCCGCATTTTAGAGAATCGGATCTGGATTTAACAAACGTCTGTTTATCCACTTTCTCCCGAAATACATGAAAGTAAGTGGCCCGGTGAACTGGAAGAAGCATAGAGTAAACTCGAGAGTTACTTACACGATGTATGATAAGAATAGGGGTGGTTAATCTGTCTGATTTCCCGATTCGATTTCGATTACGATTATTGAAGTCCCGAATTTGATTACAGTCGATTTTCGATTATTAACGATTTTCGATTAGCGATTATTGATTTTCCATTTTACAACAGTAAACAAAAATACACTAGACCAACATATGATTATATTAGCAGCAGCATCATTTTGGTATTAATTGCACTTTTTATTTGTTTGAAATTCAATGAAAATGTAATGATGGTTAGTGAAGACATGCAAACATGCTTGTTGTCTACTACTTAGGCAACCCATTATCTTTAAATAATTTTTTGAACAATTGTGTTGCATTATAATGCAAAGGCACCTGGTTCTATTAATTGACAGCATTCAAAATGCATTTTGTGATTTCCTTCAATTGAAAATCTTTGAAGCAAGTTTGTGGGGCTTGAAGGCACCCTAATTCAGAGAATCACCCAGAAATTCAAAAGAACAGCATTTATCTGAAATAGAAAGCTTTTGTAACATTAAATAATACAGTTTAATAGTTTGGAGTTGGTAAGAATTTTCTTACATTTTTTGGGAGAAAGAAAAAAGAAATCTATACTTTTATTCATCAAGGATAAATTAAATTAAGTTGATCAAAAGTTACAGTGAAGACATTTATAATGTTACAAATCGATTATCTGAATCTTTTGTGTGTGTGTGACTATAAATACTTTCCTTTAAATGTACAAAGTAATGACCCATAAAGAATTAACGTACAATATATTTTATTAGCATTCCAAAGAACCAACAGGAAAATAAACGTGTGCCTGAACTATAAAGCATAACTTTAACTTACTTGTAGTAAATTAATATTATAACGACCGGTACAGCCGAGTGTTTTTCCTCCTCTGGCTGGAAACGTGTCATATGGCTTCTCATATTTGTCGTGTTTCCGTCGTTAGTTTTATTCTACAAAGCTTACAACTAGCGTGGCTCTTGCCCAGTTCCTTTCCCTCTTCAACTTCAGAAGCCAAAATATTTCCACACGTCAGCTTTTAACCTAACAAGGAGGGTGTTTGGATCTTGCGCGCCATCGCATCTCTGTTATGTGCACGCGTGCGGTCCGGTCACTGCACTTCCGTCTTCGCGTTCCGTCAATATTACGTTTTTATAAATATATATATAATTTTTTTTTTTTTTTGGAAAATCGATTTTGGGATATTTGTGAATTCGATTCAGGATCGTCCACGTCCGCATCGCGATGCATCGAGAATCGATTTTTTCCCCACCCCTAGATAAGAATAATACGTGTTGATGTCTAATTATAATGGAAATAATTATTATTGCCGCTTCCATAGACATAAGTCTTAGGGGTGTAACGATTTCGAACCGAACCGAAAAACCGCGATACTGAACTCACGATTCGAATCGCGATACTGTCATTGTGTACCGAACACGCCCTGCCCCGCCCCCTGCTACCCCGGCCCCGCCCGGCTCAATGGACCTCATGTCTTATGTAAACAGTACACAATGAATTCAGTTTTGTAGCCTAACCACCATTAACACCAAATAACAAGCTCCGTGTTTTGTTACTTTCGATAATATGCAAGGTGTAATCTTTCAGATTCTGTCTATTTGATCACGAAATTCAAACAATAAATGGCGTTTTGGCGCTCCTTGATGTGACGTGACAGATCGCTTACTAGGCTCCTCATTTCAAGCGGCAGCGCAGCGCGCGAGTAACGCGATCATCTCTTCCTCAGTTACAGAAAAGACACCTGAAGGTATGTTGAAAGATACAGTATACTTACTGAAAGGGATCATAACTCGTGTAATCGCTCAATCAGTGTTTCAGCCGCGGAAAGACGTCAATAAAACAGCAAAGCTTTAGCTTGTCACTAGCATTATATTTACCTCAGCCGGCAAGTGATTCAGTGTCCACAACTTCCTATAAATGAACCTTTGCACTAAATAAATGCACTATGTTAGCCTGTATATTATATTTTACTTAACCTGTTAATGATATCTTGATTATTTAATTCATGTTTAAAATATCTTTCATGAAAATGACAACTGTGTAAATTATTAGAGAAAAAACACAAGTTAATGTAAAAACTGCCATATGTTCAGTTTACATGTTTTCATACAATGTGTTGTGTGTTGATTATTATATCTAAAAAATAAATGGCATCTGAATTTAGGTTAAAAGTCTAGGCTACAACATTTAATGTTATAGTAATGTGCAGCCTTCAATATAGTTCACAGCATTAGCAGATTTTTTTCAATCCTTGTGAAATGTTTAATTGTAACGGAATTAATTTAAAGACAAAGACCTTTTTTCATTAAACCACTGTTTTAAAAAAACAGTTTTTAAACCGAACCGAATCTGAACCTAAGAACGTCAAAACCGTGGTAAAATCTAAATCGTCAGTTTTGTGTATCGTTACACCCCTAATAAGTCTGTATTTGACCAACTTTAAAATAGCTTTTTAAAAATATGTGTAGCCTACTAGAGAACAGGCTCATTTTAGACACTAAATTAGTTTATCAATTAATTTTGAACTTTCAAAGTGCACAAGATTTATGAATTTATCTTTAAAACGTGCAAACTTTTCTTCCGGGGAGCATGCCCCTGGACCCCCAGGGTGCAGCAGAGGTCCACACCACACACACAATACTGTGGGAAACATAGCTTTATGATAGTTTTCGAAAATTATTATTATTATAAAAATACCTAAAATACAAACATTATTAGGATTTTACCACCTCCGCTTCGTTGTGAGCCAGGAAAACCCTGAGATTATTATTATTCTTTTTCAATTTTGTTCGTTCTTTTTGCATGCAGTTTGCTAAGTGACAAAATAAAGCTAATAAACTAGTCCACACTTTTATTTTCTCCATTTCTGAATTTGATGTTATCAGAGGCAAAATAAAAACACAATTGCAGTATTATTTGTATATACTGTCATGTTTTTTTTTTTTTTAAATGTCATGTTGATAAAATACATTTTAACTTAAAGCCAAGTTTATTAACATTGTTTGGTGGGAGATTGCAAGGGGACAGGTGGGGCTTGAACCCTTCCCTACCTTCAAAGTGGGGAATGGCAGAAAAAGTTTGAGAAACACTGCGCTAAAGGATGAGAATGGGCTAAAACATACCCTCAAAGTGCAGGGCACATTATTGCATTTATCAACCCACTCTTGCCCTGGCTTTAAAAGTCAGTCCCTCCAGAAAAACGTGATTATGCGATCGCTGAATTCAATGCAAAATCAGCCAAAGTCCGCATATTCATGCGGGGCCGCATTTTTTCAAATACGCGCACTTTCGCCGCAAAAATTGCCGATTTCCGAGCAAAACATGCAGGGTTTGCATAATTTCATAATCCTCGGATTTTCGTTGCAAAAAAGTCACATGTAACTTAGCAGAAAGTTGAAAAATGTTGCGTTTGCTTCACACAAAGGCAGCCATTTCCCCCTGTTTCCTTGGGAACATTATAAAGTGACGCAATTACGCGACGGGATAGCTCACAGCTGAAGTTATTGCAGAGGCCAGACAGACTCACGGAGGCGATTGACATCTCACAAACACGTAACTGTCTGTCACACGTTCTACCGTCACATCGTTACTTAATAAACAACATAAGATAAAAGAAGCAGCATCAAACAGAAATTACCCGCACACATGGGGTGTTTGAGGCGCACACATAACACTGCAGAGAGTTCAACAGGGAGCGCGCAGCTCTTAAAGGGGCCACACCTTATTTACAAGTTTAATTTTACACAAATAAAACAAGATGAGAAATTACATATTCCCAGCACTTTCTGTGATGTAGTATGCTTGCTTATCAAAGGAAGTAATAAGAAATGACTCTTTACATTAGCCTTGTGAGAACAGGATGTTGGGGGAATCACTTTTTTCTTTTTCATCAAACCGCAATTTTTGCAAGTTCCCGCAATTTTTGCAAATATCCCGCATATTCCATTGCATTTTTAAAGAAAACGGGCCACCCAATCAAGGATTTTTGCCCGCAACAAATCACAAAAACTCGTTTTTCTGGAAGGACTGAATACTATTATGGTAAATGTTATATATAAATCGCAAATTTTTCACAAATTTTTGGAAATTACCACCACAAAATCAGTCATTTTGATCGCAAAAATCACAAAAAAAATCGTGAAATCCTGGAGGGACTGAAAGTAAATAAATAACATCATTCCGTCCTCGCACATGAGGAGGTAGGTCATGGTCACCCCTCTCTGTTATTCTGTGTTCTGTGCTTTGTTTTGCCTGATTTCCCTCATTCCTTACGCATCTACTGCTGGGTGTGGTTAGAGAGCCCAGCCGCTGTGAGCTGCAGCCAATCCAAGAGCTCGACGGGTGGCAGGACGTGAGGTAATGATAGAACGACTCAACACTCTGTGCAGGAGCAGCGGGTTCATCAACACACACCTCTTAAAAAGCATAACCAAATGTGGCCACAACAACATGGACTTTGTGTGTTTTACATAACACTTGTGGGAAATGCAGGCTTAACCTCTTAAGCTCTTTGGTTTATTTTGGAATTCGCATAAAATTGGTCATACCCAAATCTGATGGCTCCCTATACCCACATACAGTGAAGTAAATGCAAATAATTGGTGTCATTTTATAGGAAACCCTTTAAACAAACAAAATCAAGTGTCAAATGTAATAAAAATGATTGTATGTGTTTAAAATATCAAAAGAAACACACAAAAAAGTAGGCGCATTTGTGTGTTTTTTTCTTTGAATCTTTGTTTGAAAGTGTATTACTCTGGTATTGTGTGCAACAGCTACCTATTATAAGTTCCATTTGATTCCACTAGATGTCCCCAACACTGAAAAAAAAATTATGTGTCTAACATTTCGATTAAAAAAGTTATTGCTATGACACCAAGGGGGCGCAAAGTGGCTTTTTAGTGTCTTTTATGAGAGAGTGCGTCCAGACTGCGCGCTGAAGAATATCTACCTTTTTTTTTTTACTCTGAGGCAAAATTGCGCTGAATATCTCAGACTCTGTTTGTTTTAGAGAAAAGGTGTGTCCACCATAGATGTCCACGACATGTCACGTCATGCTGAGATAAGCGTAAGCTTCCCAATGATGCGTAGTTCGTCATCATCCGTCGACGATAACATATCATGTGGATCGTATGAAAACAAATGACTTATTTCCTGCGTTACTGGACTAAATGAGACATAATAGGGGATTATTTATCAAGCGAAACTCACATGAAGGCGAAAATGGACTCATTTTGAAGAAAACAGTCTAAGGTGAAAGTCTATGCATATTTTTGACTACTTTTAGCTCAGACATGCTGTAATCGGAGACGAAATGCAACGCGTTTCCTAGTTTGTTTACAAATATCAAAGATGTACTTCGCGAATAGTTATGCAATCATTTGATCTGTTGTATTATGTCAACTAAATAAACCATACAGCAAAAATCATGTGGAAGAAAGGTTTTGTTTGATATATGACTTGCCTTTGTTGATCAAATTTGACCAATGCTATCAATATTCATATTCATAATCACACTTACTTTTGAACGGTATTTCGGTTGCGGGTGGAGGAATATAAACTTTTAAATTATCCAATATGTAAAATGAATTAAAAAATGATGGTTTTGTGTGAAAAGTAGAGGGTCTAAGCTTTGTAATGATATAACATATGACTGTTAATGTTTCATCAGGACCTTTAAATATTAAAAGGCGATCATAATAACGTTCTTAATAACGCAATCCCCCCCCGGTACCGGGTTTACGACCTTAACAGGTTAAATTAAGCAATAAATATATTTGAACTCTTTCCCTGCCATTGACAAGATTTTCCAGCAAGCAGTTTTTCACGGTTGTACGGTAGGGGGCACTGTTACAGATACAAGAAAAAAGGAAACAAAAATGACCTGTTCACCCGTCATGTTGTTGTAGGAGGCCTCTGATGCAAATAATGAAGGATTTTTTTTAAATTATGTTTTAGTTTTGGCGGTGGTAAAGTATCGATTTCACTTTTCTAACTTTAGTTAGAGTGTAATGTTGCTGTTTGAGCATAAATGAAATTAACAAAGTAACAACACTCAAAGTTCAAAGCAAATGAAGATATTTGCTTTTAAAGAAAACGTTTTAAGGACTACAACAAACGGCTGGTAGGGACTACACAAGCTTCCTTCTAGGTTGACATCACCAAACCTAAAATGTTCATAAACCCCGCATCCAGGAACACACAGTCCATGTTTAAAAGAGGAAAAGTTGTTGTATAAAGAGTACGTTTGTGAGTCAGCTCAAACTTTAGCATCCATCTTTTCACATACAATAGAAAGTCACTCTGTGTGCATCTCACAACAGTTCATATATGAGCGATTTATAGATTATCATGACAAAATATGCTAATTGAAGATAGTTAACTCCACATCAGAAACATAAATTCATCAACTAACCATTCAGAGATCGTCCTGTTGCAATCTTCATGTTGTCACTTCTTCTTGAATCTCTCCATCTTTGCCTGACTCCGTTTTAACATTAAAGTGAGAACAGTTTCTGTAATTTTAGTGTGTCTGCTTGAAGTAATCGCAGCTGCTAACACACACGCGCTCTTAAAACCCTGCCCGCGGCAGCTGCTCATTTGCATTTAAAGGGCTAGACATAAAACGGTGTGTTATTGCAAAACCTCAAAAAGAGACAACTTTAACATGCTATATGAAAATATCTGTGGGGTATTTTGTGTTAAAACTTCACACACTCTAGGGAATTCAGAGATTCATTTTACATCTTGTGAAAATGGCATTTTACCACCCTTTTAAAGGTCCCCTGACATGGGTTTTTTTGTATTATTTTATAATGTTTCCTGGGTTGCCCTTATAATGTTAGTATGTTTTTTAGATCAAAAATAGTCATAATTTAGAAATAAAAGGCATTTTTCCTAGCCTGATTTTAGCCTCTGCTTAGAACGCTCTGTTTGAAGGGGCGTGTCTGCTGTGGGATTCAATGTAACCGCCCACTGCTGTGATTGGCTGACATGCTTGCATATGAAATAGCTACAGATTACATGTGAAACTATCTTGAATACGTTTTACTACATCTATTATACGTTTTTACTATTACAGATATCGAGATTACTGATTCATGAGAAGTTTCTGAAGTATTTAGATTCTCATCACATACAATGTTGCTGTGATGAGATTGAGCAGCAGATGACAGTCTGTCGATCACGAGAATGAAGATCTTATTGTATAATGCAGTTTCTGCACTCTCTGCTTTCACCAATGCAGACACAATGATGTACATGTAGTAAGAGCTTCGTTGTGCAATGTAACGCAGTTTCTGTTCTCTCTAAAGCCCGGAAACTCTTCCGCTCCATTGCCAAATGTGCTTTCTGCGCCTGCATTTAATGAGCCAACTGTCTATTTCAGCAGATATATTAGTCTATATTCGTCATTCAAAAAGGAAAACTGAAGCTGCCGGCTGCAAGATACACATAACGTAAACCAAGCAGTGCGTGCTGACTGTCCGCTATAATGTGCTTTCTGCGCCTGCGTTTAATAAGCCAACTGTCTATTTCTGGAGATATATTAGTCTGTATTCGTCATTCAAAAGGAAAACCAGACGCTGCAGATACACATAACGTAAACAAAGCAGCGCGTGCTTACCGTTTAGAATATCAATCCTGCTAAACATTCTAAATAAGATTATTTTCATCCTACTCAAAGAAACGATGTGAAGTTGATAATAGTCTGGCTTGACTTACTGATGCATAAACAGTATCAAACGATTTTGAGAGAAAGATTAACTAACCTGTCTCCTGCCTGTTGGACCATACAAAACTTTGGGAGTTGAGTCGGCGCATTTCCAGAGAAAATAAAATTAACCCATTGTTTCTTCAGAGGCGCGGATGAAGGAACTAAAAAATACTTTTGTGTTCATTTGTACATCCGAACACTGAGCAACTGCCATGCTTCGCTCGTTTGCAAGCCATGATATTTCTCGAGGAAACAATAAAACCGCGCCTGCGCGTGTTCGTACATCCTGTTCAGCTCGTTTCTCATGGTCGGTCTCTGGGCGGGCAAAGCAGAGAAAGGGGAGTAACCTTTCCCCTATATGACGTTATATAGGGGAGATTCTAGATCAGCGCGTCTGAGATGCAGACGGATGCAGAGAAGAGAAAAATAGCCAAAGCTCGGTTTACATCTCGATTGAAAATTCTAGACATCGAGGGACCAAATACAGTCTAGGGGAACTCATATTAATGTTAAAATACCTCAGAAAATGAAAATTTCATGTCAGGGGACCTTTAAAGAAATGTTGTAATATTGCACTGTTGTGCCTATTTGGGAGCAGAGTTCCAGAATTTGCACTCACACTGGCAGAACAAATATACAGAACAACTAAGGGCTAATTTGGAGTGTGGATTGCTTACATAGCACATTGAAACATCATGAATAATAATAATCACCCAACAGTCATATTTGAATGTTTTAAAAATAAACATAAAATATGAATATTAAATACAAAACAGATGGGAAACTGTCAAAGAAACAGTGTCCAGTGCTCTCCTCTGAAAAGCAGAGACGGAGATTGCACTTCCTGCAGAGCGTATTATATACTTTTTTTTTTTTTTTTTGCAGTGTCTGCAGCGTCCACTCGTTGTCTTCACTGGGAAATGTGCGAGCATCCGTTGGTGGTTCACATGACCTCTTGGCTGGGACCTCATTTGGTGGACCCCCATTACTGAGCAGACACAGGTTTCTGAAGTGTCACTGTTATGGACGTCAAAGGGCTCCTACTGGCTGAAGATGGTCGCCATCTCCTTGGTGTGTTAACAAATGCAGAGATTAGAAAATAATCAATTGTGATGTAAAATATAATGGTATAATTAGTAGTTTAAAATATTAAATGTGATAAAGAGGCAGAAATGGATTGTTACCAGGGTGAGAGAGGACGGTACAGCAGTTGCTCCTGAAACAGCCTCCTGTTCAGCATCTTTTCCTTGGGAATATTGATAGCTTTGCAGTCCGTTTGTAGAGGAGCCAGGCGTTGATCACAGCAAGGATAAAGGTCTGCCAGAAGATGTAAATGTACCAGCTGCGCATATTCATGGGGAACTTGTTTTTAGCTGCAAACGAGTCCAACAAATCCACACCGCCCACAAATTTATTGTATGCACCCACAACGTAAGGTCGCTCAACTTCAATGTAGGATTTGGTGGCTTTCTTCCAGCAATGAATCTTTTGCAAATGTTCTGTGCCAGCAAAGGATGACAAGTGTGACTGCCCTGTCCATTTGACTGCACAGATGTGGTGGTTTGCCTCAAGTCTGATGTCAAAGCTTCCTGTCCGCTTTTTCTTTAAGATCGTCTCATCTTCAAGGTTACAGTTGGGTAAGAGCACTTGCCTGGCTGTTTACACATAATGAATTCCACGATCAAGGAGCTGAACTACTTGGCGTAGACCTTGTAGTTCTGACCTTCTGGAAGTGTGGAGGCAAGCTTAATCACAACATCAACTGACATTCCAAGTTCAGATTTGGCTATTTTTTCAGCAACACTGCCAAGTTCTTCAAGTTCTATCCCACAATTTGAAGCCACATGGGTGAGGTTTGCCTCGCATATACTGCTTAACCCTCTGGGTCTAAGATGTTTTTGGAGTCCTTGAAATGTTTTCACATGCCCTGACATTTCTGCTTTTTTCAGCTGCTTATAAACATATTAATGGCTAAGGTGAAATTACACTCTATTTAGCACAAATATGGCTACCATAATATGTGAGCGACATGTACATGTTTTCATTTTTGAGAGAATAGTGTTTATTCATTGTTATTGAAAAAACGAAAAATTAAGTTTCTGAAATAAAGCCACAAAACACGTACTAAATATGTGTCCACAAGAGATTTGACTAATTGATGTTGCTCGCCTAGCATTTTTACTTCAAAATGATCTGAAAATCATCCTGCCAAATCATGTCACACAAGAAAGAACGCGAGGACAATATATATACATTCACACACACACACACACACACACACACACACACACACACACACACACACACACACACACACACACACACACACACACACACACACACACACACACACACACACACACACACACACACACACACTATATTAGTATATTAGTGCTGTCAAACGATTCAAATATTTAATCAAGCTTAATCGCATTAATGGCATAGTTAACTCGCGATTAATGAATGCAATTAATCGCACATTTTTATCAATTCAAAAAAAAATTGTTGCATTATTTTTAATTTAAATGCTCTTATCAACATGAAAAAGTGGATCCACTTGCTTTGTGCAAATGTTTTTATTGAAAACAACATTGACAATAGTGTGTTCAATTTCACACTAAAACATTTTCACTTGGAGCAAATAAACAATGAATCAATACAATGGTGAAAGAAATACTGATGAGGTCCTTACATTGATGAGGGGGCGGAGAATCGCATCAGCTGTGTGTGTGTGCTTGGCCATCAATGATAGCTCAGTTCACAACATCAAAAAATAATAATAATTTGGCAACTTTTTAAAAGTACACTTTCTATTCAGAATCTTATTGGCATCCATTTCAGTGTCTCGCGCTCGTCATCCACTCAAAACTTAACAATAAGTTTTAAAACCATTAATCGAAAACCTTGCCAAAAAGTTTCATTGGCGCGCTGGTAATCGTCACATTGGCAAAAGTTGAACTGCTTTGACATTTGACCGCGGGTGTGGACTTTAGCCATTTGAAATTAATGGGTTTCATAGCGCAGCGCCACGCATGCTCGCCCTGTCGCGAAACCATGTAAAAAAATCTACAAAGAAATCGCCAAAATAATTTTTATCTTCGGGTTAAAAAAATAATCGCATTAAAATGAGTTTGCGTTAACACCGTTAATAACGCATTTAACTGACAGTTCTAATATATATGAAGAGTTCAGATGCAAAAGCCTCTAAGCGCCATTTGAAATATTCTTCTAAAATGATCATTTTTATCAAGCTTGTATATTTAAGTTCAGTAATTTCACTTAAATGGCAATGAAGTTTACCTATTAATTTTCATTTAAGTGAAATTACTGAACTTAAATATACAAGCTTGATAAAAATGGTCATTTTAGAAGAAAATTTCAAATGGTATTTAGAGGCTTTTGCATCTGAACTCTTCATATATAATCAAAATATAAATGAAAGTCAAAAGCACATTTTTAGTCATACCTGGAAACAAATACTGTTCAAATAAGTTATATGGGCCATTCTATAGAATTGGTTTCTGAAAAGGAAAATTGTATTTTCTATAAATCTCATATAAAATATTATTTTTTAAAGTAGGCCAATACATTTTATCATACATATTTCAAAGTTGAGGATTCATTAATTTGATATAGCCTAGCTTGCATTCGAACAAACACTGCCTATAACAGTTTTGATTCATTTATTTTTGACAAAACATACTATATATTTAACATATGAGCAGAAACTTTCTAACAAAAGCTTATTTGATGTCTATTTAGAGTAAAAACTTTATAATCTTTCCAAAACTAGTCATTACAGACACTTCATCCACACTTCGGGTACCACCTGCAGGCATTTCTTCCTGAATGAATAAAGCCATGATCTGAGTTTCCACAGTTTGTCTTTCTTCTTGCTCTCAGGCATTGTCAGGTTGTTGAAAAAATTTAATGATGCCAACAGAGATTGGAACCTGTGGCGTAACATCACATCAGAAGCGGGGGTATGCCACGTGTTCTGGCTCCCAGTACATACGGACTCTAGACATTTGCTCCAGGCCCATCTTCATGTACATGCCAGTCATCTGTTCAATTCCCTTGGTGTTTGTGTTTATAGTTGTTCCAGTCTTTTGGCAGCTGTACTGATTAGAGTTTTCTGTCAGACCCTGAATCATGTCTTTCTGACAAAAACCTCTGAAAGTACTCCAGTGGTGTCTGGAAGGAAACAGCACCTGGTGACTTCCGGACCAGAGACATCAGTATTAGGACTGATTAAATTATTTTTCAGTAAGCAATACCGGTCCCAGGGCATAGTCAGTTTAGCTGGTTGGCTTGGCTCGATGTCCTCATCATCAGCAGCTGGACAATCAGTGGATGTCTGATTCTCTTTCTCCACTTCATCGACATTTTCAACCTCTTACTCATCACTCGAATCCCTGGTGTCTGATTCCATTTAATCATCACTCTTTCAATTTTGGACAGCAGCAAAAACACCATTCACACTGTATGAACCTCTTGCTGATGCCATTCTGAAATGAAAATAATAGTTGTAAGGTAGAGTATGTTTCAAGTATAAATATTTTACAACATGCAAACCCTCAGACCTCTTACATCCCAACATTCCAGAACATTAACACATGTTCCTAAACAATGGACCATGCAACCCCATATACACTCACCTAAAGGATTAATAGGAACCCCATACTAATACTGTGTTTGACCCCCTTTCACCTTCAGAACTGCCTTAATTCTACGTGGCATTGATTCAACAAGGTGCTGAAAGCATTATTCAGAAATGTTGGTCCATATTAATAGGATAGCATCTTGCAGTTGATGGAGATTTTTGGGATGCACATCCAGGGCACGAAGCTCCCGTTCCACCACATCCCAAAGATGCTCTATTAAGTTAAGATCTGATGACTGTGGGGACCATTTTAGTACACTGAACTCATTGTCATGTTCAAGAAACCAGTTTCAAATGATTCAAGCTTTGTGACATGGTGCATTATCCTACTGGAAGTAGCCATCAGAGGATGGGTACATGGTGGCCATAAAGGGATGAACATGGTCAAAAACAATGCTCAGATAGGCCGTGACATTTAAACGAAGGCCAATTGGCACTAAGGGGCCTAAAGTGTGTCAAGAAAACATCCCCCACACCATTACACCACCACCACCAGCCTGCACAGTGGTAACAAGGCATGATCGATCCATGTTCTAATTCTGTTTACGCCACTGACTCTGACTCTACCATCTGAATGTCTCAACAGAAATTGAGACTCATCAGACCAGGCAACATTTTTCCAGTCTTCAACTGTCCAATTTTGGTGAGCTCTTGCAAATTGTAGCCTCTTTTTCCTATTTGTAATGGAGATGAGTGGTACCCGGTGGGGTCTTCTAATGTTGTAGCCCATCCGCCTCAAGGTTGTGTGTGTTGTGGCTTCATAAATGCTTTGCGGCATACCTCGGTTGTAACGAGTGGTTATTTCAGTCAAAGTTGCTCTTCTATCAGCTTGAATCAGTCGGCCCATTCTCCTCTGACCTCTAGCATCAACAAAGGCATTTTCGCCCACAGGACTGCCGCATACTGGATGTTTTTCCCTTTTCACACCATTCTTTGTAAACCCTAGAAATGGTTGTGCGTGAAAATCCCAGTAACTGAGCAGATTGTGCGAAATACTCAGACCGGCCCGCCTGGCACCAAAAAACATGCCATGGCCAAAATTGCTTAAATGACCTTTCTTTCCCATTCTGACATTCAGTTTGGAGTTCAGGAGAGTCTCTTGACCAGGACCACACCCCTAAGGCCCTGTTTACACAAGAACGATTCTGGGTGAAAACGTGAAAATGTTTTTCGGATGTGCCTTTCGTTTACACGGCGACAGCGTTTTTGGGGCTTGAAAACGCATAAAAGTGAAACCACCCTCCAGAGTGGAAATCTGAAAAACGGTCCACCGCCGCGTTCCCGAATAAAGGGTAAAAACGTAAAAGTCTGCTTGACTGTGAAGGTTGTACGCAGGCGCGCGGGCTTGGTGTTGTTGTAGTATGCACTCTTAGCCGCCTGGAGTGCATACTACATTGAATTTCACAGATTTTTGCATCACCATCTGCACCATCTGCATCTGCTTTTTATTCCAAACGCAGAATAAAAAGTGATAACGCAACGCCACTTTCGCATTTTCTCTTCAGAATCGTTTCCGTGTAAATAGCCTAAATGCATTGAAGCAACTGCTATATGATTAGTTGATTAGATAATTGCATTAAAGAGAAATTGAACAGGCATTCCTAATAATCCTTTAGGTGAGTGTATGTCTGAACATTCACACCTGTCATTGAAATAACCATCCTCCAAAGCATAAACAGTCTCTGCCTTGCAACAAGCAGATATTTCAGTAAACAAACACAGCCAAGATTAAAAACAAAACAAAACAAAAAAAAACCCTGAAAGGTACTGGTACTGAAAAGACTCCAACCAGTAATAATTTATTCATTTAGAATGATTCAAATCTGGTCTAAACTGAAAATAACGTTGTAAAATTACAACAAAGCAGATGTTAACGCAGAGCTGCTGTTATTGAAGGATGGTGCAATGCAAATGATATTGTGCCAGGTGAGCAACTGCCACTGAGATGAATGGGAATGGTAACAGATAGCTTTATTTATATATTGTAGACCTTCTTGGTTTAATTCTCAGGGTCAATGAGGGTGAAAAAATGCCATAAATCTAAATTTTGGCCCCATGCGGAACAATATAGAAGTTGGTGGGGAGGAAAAAATAAATAATGTATGGTGTGACCACTTTAAAGCACATAGAGTGGAACGGGTCTAGATGTGTGTATTATGGGATGATATTGAGTTATGGCTCCTGTCTTTAATTCTCCATGAATCAAAACCTTGTAGAAAATGCAGTTTTTTTCTCCTCTTGGTTTTCGGTGAGATATGAAATGCAGCCAAGAAAGTGCTGAGAGAGAGAGCACCTGCAGTATATTATTGCCGTTTTTTAAAAAAACAGATCATGATTGTCATGATTTACAGCCGTCTTTAATGTGCTCTGGAGTCTGCATTGACACGTACAGTAAGTAGGGAGCGCAGAGCACAACCTAACGCGGGGTTAAATGTAACACGGACCGTTTACATAGTTCGTCAGGATCAAGCAGGTTGTCTTTCCGCTATTTTCTCTTGCTGCCAGAAGACGGTCTCCCGCGAATTTGTGGAAAGTTTTGATTATATTTCGTGAAGATACTGGACAAAGAGTGTTTTGACACCATGAAAGTAATTTTTTTCATCATAGGTTTTTTTTTCGGTTTCTGAGTTGGGTGTATACGTTTCCAAATCTAACTTTATATTGCCTTAATCACTGTCTTGTTGGCTCAAACATAGCACCGTTTTGAAACATGTCAGCAATTCCTAGCGACTGTTAGCTAGGCTTAAAATATGTAATACACAGCGGGGTTAGTGGTAACAGAGTGTTACAAACAAGCCGCCAAGTGTATACAATGATAATCAAATGAAAACAGAGCCACACAACTTTTCAGGTTTGAGTATACATTTAACTTTGTTAGACTTTCACAAACGATGTTGGAATTTAAAATGTTTAAAATTTAGTGTACTATGAATGATAACTTGTTTATTTATTAAAAATATGGCCTGTTTTTAATGCAATAAACCCTTTAAATTTTTATTTTAAGCTCATTTGTATTATTATTACTGTCATTATTATTATTAATAATAATTGAACATGCAGCTGCCACACACAAATCTAATTTAATTGCAATTACAATATTTATAGGCTAATTTTATTTATTATTATTTATTGCAAAACTGTACAGCCCTTTTCTATGTCTCTATCCATGATATTGATCCATAATAGAAGGATGATTGGATGAGGGATGGATGTATGGATATCTGTCTATACAGATGCACAAACAATATCAAACTATACAAATAAAATAGTACTGAATAATGTGTGTTACACACAAGTGTTACAACTAACCCCTCTGTCTGTTACAATTAACACCGCATATGGGGTAAGTTGTAACATTTTCACTTCTGTCACTTTCAGTGCGACTGTACGAAAATGGTAGGTCCTAGAAAAAAACTTTAAGTGGTCATTTGTAGCAGAGACGTGTATGTTGCTTGTGTAATTTTTTTTTAATCTAACCTAATTATTTTTTAATTAATTTAGCCAAAACCAAAATGCATTAGGTTGTGCCCTGCTCTCCCCTAGTACAACACCTGTAATTGGATGTGATTACACACTGCACATATTGAGGTGGTAAGAGGGCATTTTCTTGTTTTTGGCCTTTCACACCCCTCATCTGCCCAATCAGACAAAAAACAATCATGAAAACATGCCCACTCTTCTGACCTTTGGGTGTCTCTACTCTACTACTTCCTTTCCTGCTTATGTGCTGATCCGCTCCCATTTCATTCCAGTTGAATTATAGAGATGTGCTACTTATTGTTTTAAAGCAGCTGTAGAGAGAACAGAACCATAACACCTTAATGGGTGAATGTGATTTCACCTAATAGGTACATACATGTTCCTGGATCAACATTTTTGTTGATCCTGGGACAACATTCCATTCAACCAATCAGATTTGAGGGACAAGTTTACATGTCAAGTTTAGGCTTACAGCCGGGATTATATGCTTGTTTAGTTCTCGTTATCGTGGTTGTAAAAATGAACCTGTCACATTCTTAGAAATGGGATCAACAAAATCTTAGAAGAAAACATTAAAAAAGAACCAACTTTGCCATAAAATTGTCAATTTATGATACATTTCCTGTTTTATATTTGTAATGCTTGTTTTTGCATGAGGTTAAACTACATGACTTTTCTATATTATTATTTATAAATTAGCAATAAACCAGTTTTGCTAAAATATAATTAAGGTCCCCCTGTAGTCAATTATTGTTTCCCTCAAAACTCTTCTTTTGATCACCAAAATGACATATTTCAATGTTTTCTTTCCTTGAAAAAAAATAGTTTGAATGTAACTCTACACTCGTTACCTCATTTAATATACGCGGTTCTATGAATATGCAAATTAGAGGTTGACCAAACACAAAAGACAGAGTCATCTGACCAATCAGAGCAGAGTAGACCAACCACAAAAGACTGGGCCATCTGGCCAATCAGAGCAGAGTACACCAATCACAACAGACTCGGCCGTCTCGCCAATCAGAGTAGAGTAGACCAATCACGACAGATTGGGTCATCTGGCCAATCAGAGTAAAGTAGAACAAATCACAACAGAGTAGGTCATCTGACCAATCAGAGTAGAGTAGACCAATCACAACAGACTGGGTCATTTGACCAATCAGAGCAGAGTAGACCAATCCAAACAGACTGGACATCTGACCAATCAGAGTAGAGTAGACCAATCACAATAGACTGGGCCATGGGACCAATCAGAGCAGAGTAGACCAATCACAAAAGACTTGGCCGTTTGGCCAATCAGAGTAAAATAGACTAATCACAACAGACTGTGTCATCTGACCAATCAGAACAGAGTAGACCAATCACAACAGACTGGGTCATTTGACCAATCAGAGCAGAGTAGACCAATCACAACAGACTGGGCCATCTGACCAATCAGAGCAGAGTAGACCAATCACAACAGACTGGGCCATCTGTCCAATCAGAGCAGAGTAGACGTTTCTCTGTTTGCAGCTCCTCCCCGCCTGCACGCGGCTATCTCTCGCCGATCGGTTGCATCCAGCCGCAGGCGATGTCTGAACACACCTTGGGTCTTCTGACCAATCAGAGCAGAGTAGACCAATCCAAACAGACTGGGTGCTCTGACCAATCAAAGCAGAGTAGACCAATCCAAACAGACTGGGTCATCTGACCAATCAGAGCAGAGTAGACCAATCCAAACAGACTGGGTGTCTGACCAATCAGAGCAGAGTAGACCAATCACAACAGACTGGGGTGTCTGACCAATCAAAGCAGAGTAGACCAATCCAAACAGACTGGGTCATCTGACCAATCAGAGCAGAGTAGACCAATCCAAACAGACTGGGGTGTCTGACCAATCAAAGCAGAGTGAGACCAATCCAAACAGACTGGGTCATCTGACCAATCAGAGCAGAATAGACCAATCCAAACAGACTGGGTCATCTGACCAATCAAAGCAGAGTAGACCAATCCAAACAGACTGGGTCATCTGACCAATCAGAGCAGAGTAGACCAATCCAAACAGACTGGGTCATCTGACCAATCAGAGCAGAGTAGACCAATCCAAACAGACTGGGGTGTCTGACAAATCAGAGCAGAGCAGACCAAATGAGGTGATGCTTTTGTGTAATCTCACAGGTCAGTTCCTGTATCACCCACCAGCCTGTCCGATGTCTGACCCCAGTCGCTGATCACACACACAGCTGTGCTACGTAAACTAATCCCTCGACAACACTTTTATCTCTGTAATGACAGCTACATCAAATCTACACTCAGTTCAACAGGACAAATTAGCATATGAAGGGGAAAGTCCACAAATCAATGGCAACATCTGAGCTTGTGCTATCTAGCCGCTGAGTTTTAAATCTCACTTGGTCTGGGTTAAAAGCAACTAAAGCACTCTCTGTGGCATGTTACATTACATTATTTAATATTTTACAGATAAACATTAAATATATACAGTTTCAAACATATAGCCAACACTTAAACATTATATTCTCAAGTAATAGCTTTTACAGCTCAAATAATAATCAATTCAGCTGAGAATAATTCAAGTCCAAAAACATGAACTGTGCATTTGTTATGCATTACTACATAGGATAGTCTGATCCTGCTTCTGGAGAGCCATAATTTAGAGTTTAGATTCAACACACCTGCCTGGAAGTTTCTAATGATCCTGATTAGCTGGTTCAGATGTGATAAATTAGTGTTGGAGCTAGACTCTGCCGAAGGGTGGTTTTTTAAGAGCAGGATTGAACGACACTGCAATTACATGGTCAGGCATTGCTCTCAGGAGATGGACATCAGCAGAACAATGCCATCTCAGCATGAACTGAGCCATCTAAAACCTCAGACCATTCACCAATGGCTACAAACACAGCATACGGCAGAACATGGAACAACATGAGGGCGAATAAATGGTAACAAATTAATATTTTGCCTCAGAAATGGACATTCTAAAATAAAATCTATATCAACACTAAATCAAACTCAACTCTATTCTATACTATACTTCACTGGCCTCAAAATAGTTACAGTGGTGCCGTGACCCGGATGGGAGTGAGGTTACATACCTATTAATAACCCTCTATCATCAACAACAGCTAGTGATTTCATTTCTGTCTTTGATACCTATAGGCTCATGCCTGAAATACCGTGTTCGGAAATGAAAGGCTGCATTCTACGGTGCCCCTAAAGGGACATGGGAATGGAAAAAAATGAGATGGGAGCAAAAAACATATTTCAATGCTTTTGAGTTCTCTGGCAATTATAAAGTTGGGTAATTGTATTGTATATCATTTGCGGGAATCAGTGAGCTACTATCAATATGTAGAGTATTGAAATCGCTTTTGAATGCATGCTTACTTTTTACTTTCACTTTAGCGGCTCATGCGTACTTTGTGTATTAGGAGTGGCGGTACTGATTTGAAGGATTAGTTCATTATTAAAAAAAAAAAAAACTTTTGCTGATAATTTACTCACCCCATGTCATCCAAGATGTCCATGTCTTTCTATCTTCAGTTGAAAAGAAATTAAGGTTTTTGATTAAAACATTCCAGGATTTCCTCCATATAATGGGCTTCATTGGGAACCAAATGGTTCAAGGTCCAAATGAGAGTTTTCAGTGCCCCTTCAAATGGTTTTAAATGACATCTTTATATCATGCAATTCAGACTTTATATCTCCAGTTGCGTGTTAAATGGTCAGAATTGTGAGATATAAACATGCAATTCTGAGAAAAAAAAGGTTATATTTTATAACTCACAATTGTCATTTATTTCGCAATTCTTACTTTATAACTTGCAATTGCGAATTCCGACTATGTCACGCAATTATGAGATGAAAGGTCAAACTTGTGAGATTAAAAGTCACAGTTACCTTATTTTATAATTTTTTTTATTCTGTGGTGGAAACAAGCTTCCATACATCCATAGTGACATCATTGGGGGTAGTTTACAACACACCTGCCAAGATACTAACCTGGCCCTAGCCAGATGAATATCGCTCCGCCTAGCTCCACTCACATCCATCTGGAACCTCTCCCATTGAGAGTGATTTCTCCAAGCAATTTTATGGCCTAGCCAATCAGGACGCAGGGCGGGAGTATCACAGATGTGACGTAGTGGAGAAGCGACCGTGCGTCAGTGCGTGAGACTGTTTTGATTCAGACAACAATGGCGGCTCGCATCGAGGAAGCAAGCGTTAACATTGATGCTGCTATTTCATCCGTGTTGTCCAATTTACATAACATTGTTTCATTAAAAGAACACCAGAGAACGGCATCTTCGAGTCTGCCGATAAAGCGAAAGCACTCAACTGCATATCCAACATGATCTTACCTGAACTTGTAACAATGTTAAACCGAGTTCTGTAAGTCGTTCGTGTATACTTTTTTGGTTGGCTTCTTTGTTAAAAATAAGTTTGCTGTGCATAATGTTGCCTTTTATCCGCACATTTTCATGGCACAGACGGCATCTGATCGTTTACCGACATTGCGCTGATTGGTGGCTATTGTTGCTGTTTTGTTTTTTCCTGCGTCGCTCCCATCAGCGTCACGGGTTGGCTTCGGTGTGAGTGGTTGAAATAACACGTCGATCAAGATGATAGACACGTGGCTTATCCAATCGTATGCAAGAATTTTTGATAAGGCCCAGCCTTCTGAAACGCCATTTCAATGGATCGGTTCCAGATGGATGAGTGGAGCTAGGCGGAGCGATATTCATCTGGCTAGGGCCAGGTTACCAAGATACAGAAACTAACGAACATCATCATCGTACAGATATGAAAAAAAAAACCAAAAAATTGACTGATGTCTAGTGTTTATGAAATGTGTCATGAATGACAGCTGCCAGTCTCCCATTACACTTGCTGTCACTATTCAACCATCAATGTGTCCACAAACATCTCCATCCTCATCCTCGCTTACATATGTCACTGCTGTCACCTTCAGACTATTTCTAATTCCTGAACTAGGAAATGAGACCAAATTGGGTCTTTTCAGCAAGGATATAAATATAAATGCTGTGAAATAAAAACGTCAAGAAGACACATCAGGGACTATTCTGCAATGACGTTCAGCTGAGCTGACTGTTCAATATCCTTTACTTCGATGACCATGATTCAGCTTCTTTGTTCCTCCCCTCATTCAGAAGATATCAGTGCTGCACTCTTGGCAGGTGCAGGTTTTAGCAGTGCTGTAGTACAGTGTGTGAGCATCTCTGGGTCACTGATGGTGCAGTCAGCACTGGAGAAGAATTGGAATGAGGGATTATGAAGAACTGTTAGTGCTCCTCCATCCATTCACCCTCTCGGGATCCGCACATTAGAAAGACCTAAGCAAATCAAACAGCCCCAATCTCGGGCTTCTCATAAGCCTGAATCCCAGTGGTCTTTTAAAGGAGGACGATGTTCGGATGAAGAAGACAGCGAGATGAGGAAGTCAATACCGAGAGAATCAGAAGGGAAAGTTTTACACAACCAGGATTGAAGTGATACCTGCAGTTTACAGCTCATTCTGGGATTGAAGGGTCAGCATTCTGGAGACCAGGGTCGGGCAAAATACAGACTTCAATAAATGACTCTTTTCAGTTCATGTTCAAGTTCATGAAGGTGACTTTGAACTGAATTGGCCAAACAAGACATTCAACTGAAATTTTCAGCCCAGGCTGATTCGAAAAACGTAACTGTGGCCACATTTTTGCAAAACGCAAAATACGTTGCGTTGTGTGCGTTGCACGACAGTTTCAAAGTGAAAAGTCCAGTGAAAAACATGTTTCGTTTTTTCTTGAACATTTGACCATGAATATGGCAACGTTTTATTACGTCACATTTTAGTGACACTTAAAGATTAAATTAATGCTCATCACGTTTAAAAATAGCGTACATCTACATCTGATAGTGTTAGCAAAAGCCAATTTTAAAAAGCAGCTGAAGACACTTATTTAGACAAGCGCTTTAAAGGAGTAGTTCACTTTAAAAAAAAAACTTTTGCTGATAATTTACTCACCCCCATGTCATCCAAGATATCCATGTCTTTCTTTCTTCAGTCAAAAAAATATTGAGGTTTTTGATGAAAACATCCAGGATTTTTCTCCATATAATGCACTTTACTGATAACCAAACGGAGAGTCTGTGACTCTCCTGTTAGAACTCGTTCATCAAAATGAACAAATCTTGTTCCGAGTCAATTTGTTCAATTCGTTCTTTGAATGAACGAAATGATTCGGAAAAAGATTTGTTCATTTTGGTTAACAAATTCGAACAGGAGAGTCACGAACACTTATCAAATAACAGAGCAAGGAGACCATTTGAGCTTATAAAACTTAAACTTTATTTTTTTTTTAAATGAGCGATCGTTTTGCTTGATAAGACCCTTATTCATTGTCTGGAATCGTTTAAAGCCTTTTGAACAGTTTGTAGTTTGCACTAAAACTCTTATTTGGACCTTGAACCGTTTGGTTCCCACTTGGAGTGCATTATATGGAGAAAAATCCTGAAGGTTTTCATCAAAAACCTTAATTTCTTTTTGACTGAAGAAAGAATGACATGAACATCTTGGATGACATGGGATAAGTAAATTATCAGCAAAAGTTTTTGAAAGTGAACTACTTCTTTAATAACCTTTACGGCAGATTACAGCAGACGTCAATAACATCAAACATCATTGCTTCTTGAGTAGCTTCTAACAAAACATTGACTTTCAAATTAAAGTTTTATAAGAATGAGCCCGTTCTCATCCCAAGGCGTCATCTAATTGACCATGCATCAACATCTGACGCACATGGCACCATTAGCGTCAATATGAGACACAGATATATATGGGCCAGAAGGCGCCTCCTAGTGGCCTAACCCTAACCCTACCCCAGACCTAAACCTACCCATAACGGAAGCGTCATCTAACTGACGCTAAAGGGTGCCATGTGGGTCAGATTTAGATGCATTGTCAAAAGCATAAGTTAGATGACGCCCCAGAATGAGAATGCATTGATTTATACATACATCCTTGCACACCCTTTAAACAAACAAACAAACAAAAATATACCCTTAATTCTCTGCACATTCAGATAAACATCGGCCCAGGCACCTGTGTGACGCTGACACCAATGATATACAGGGGAAAAAGGTTGTGCAGAGAGGGAACCTTGCTTCATTCCTCCCAAAAAGAGCTGTGCATGCTGACAGAAAAGAAATCACTCCCTGGAGCTCAGCTCTCCTGTTTTCTCAAAATAGTTTTAAAAAATTCAGTCTGCCAGCCTCAGAGGAAATTGCACAATGTCAGGCAGGTGTGAGAGGTGGTAGTCGTGGTTTACCTCGCAGTACACACTGTGTGCATCTCAAACAAGACCTCTCGTGAGATACACTTTTCCTTTTTTTTTGTAATGTATTCCTTACAAAAAGTACAGAGGCAGTGATGGTACTGTAATGGTAATGCACTGAAATAAATGTTGAACCAACTTAATAAATAAGGCAACCTATCACACTCAACTTTTTTTAAGTAAACTCAACTAATTCCCTCCATCTATGTCCAACAAGCTACGCCGCTCTCACCGTTCTCATGCAGTGAAAAATACATTCGCGGAACAGTGAGGAGACTGAAAACACGCTAAAAGACAGGACAGACCAGGTTACTTTTGATATTAAACATATTAAAGTCTCACCTTTCCAATTTCGTCATTTTTAAAAAGAAATTTAAACAAATAACGTTTTGTGGCTCTTTAATGTGTTGTGACAGATCGCTGTAGAGCATCAGTTAAAGCTTCTCGTGATCCGATACATCTCTTCCTTCTAGTTAATTAGCATCAAATAAACATGAATGAACATAAGAACAAATGTTGTTTTAACTGCGGAAAGGCGTCAATACACTCAGTTTTTCAAGTTCAAATCCTCCCATGTCAATCGTCTATCTCTCCTGACTGCTTTGACGGACAAAATGGCAGATGGCGAAGTATGATTGGTCAGATTACCTGTCAATCAAGCTCCAGCGAAGGGTCAAAAACACCATTTTCTAAACTTTTTTTTGCTTTAAATGTTGCTTTTTATGGAACTTACCCACATTCAAGTGTTGATAAAATAGGTTTGGCTCTGTTCTTCTTTGATATATTACATGGTGGGGAAAGAGATAATAATTGTTACCACATGGACACGTTTTGGACAAATTCTTGAGAATCTACATAAGGCCAACAAAACAACTTTTTTTAAAAACATGTTTGAGTATTCTTGTTTAGTTTATCCAAGATAATAAACTGACTCATCATACCCAATAATTATTGTTCAATTTGTTTTATTTAGAAGAACATACTGATACTTGTAAAAATGTTCTAACAAATGTCAGAACAAGTACTGTAGTTTGAAAATAAATTGACAAGAATTATTAAGATCAAAACACTACCTATTATTTATGACTGCAATTGGAGTGAATAAGTTGAGTTAACTTAGCAAGTATGATATGTTGCCTTATTTAGCTCAACTTGTCTTTCTTTTGTAGGCCCCACTGTTGATATTTGACATAATATGTGAAAACAATATCTAAAAAGAATATAATATATCTAAAAAGCGTGGTTATAGCATTTAGACAATTATTTATAGATTAGCTACTAACAGTGTTCGCTAAGTTACTCTAAATAGATAAAACTCACAGATGTTTAAAAGCTGATGCTCTGTTCTTTCTTTTGATATATTGCATGGCGGGAAAAAGAGAGAATAAGTTAACTACGGATAGTTAACATTAACTAACAGTAAACACAACTTCTAAAGCAATTATTAATCTTAGTAAATTATCATTTCAACCTTTACAAAATACATTATTAAGATCAAAAATGTTATCTGTTAACATTAGCATGCACTATGAACTAACATGAGGTGCGTTTGCCGAAAGCATCATTAGCCAACTATGGTCGCAGGTTGGTCGCAATTTCCATTGAACTCTATTGGGAAACGACGTAACTTGCGACCATAGTTGGCTAACGATACTTCGGAAGCGCACCCATGTACATTTTATTACTTTAACAAAGGGTAAGAAAAGCTGCGAGGATACATTTTTCATTGCTAGTTATAGTTGTTGCATTAACTAATGTTAAAAAACGAGACCTTGTTGTAAAGTGTTACCAACCCACTATAGTTTGTATTGTATATCAGTATTTTATGCAGTTTCATCAGAAGTAACTGTAATACAATTAAATTAAGAGTAATCCCTTACTTTACTTTTTCAAGTGGAAAGTAATTAAATTACTGTAATTAATTATTTAGAAATACATTACACCTGACACTGGCAACTGATTATACTACTTTACGTGATTTGATTAGCTCATATTGTTTTTATTGGACCATATAGTGATACGAGAAAAACGTGAAAACACACCTAAGTAGGAAACAGTGTTACACTACAAAAAATGAACTAGGAAGGTTGACTTTATTTTTTTCTATTAAGGTCTATGTAATTATGTCTCAACTTAACAGTACAAAATCCTAACGCCTTCGTCTCAACACAAACCATTTATGTTAAGTATAAATTCTTACATCCAGAGGGTTGCAGTATAGTGCGAGCCAACTGCCATTTTGCCCAAACTTAATTTGATTGTGTTCAATCTGCTTAAATATATGTACAATTTAAGTTTACTTAATCTCCAAGTTTGTGTTGGATTACATGATTGATTTGTGTTGCATTAACTGAAACTGGGCGAGTGCTTGTTAGTTCCCAGCATGCTTTGCCTATGTGTGTTCACGTGAGAAATCCAGGGTTAAATCCAGCCAAACCCCTCTTTCCAATTATTCTTGCCTCAGCTGTTCTGTTTAAAAATGCCAAAAAAGATTTTCAAAGCGATGCTCATTTCACAGCCCTGCTGGAGTGCTACTTTGAATGAAACAGCATTAACTTTTGATTGGTAATGCATTGTTCTCCTGCAGGCCTTGATCTACTGCTCATTTTGTCCTCCTACTCACCAAATGCTGCCGAATTTAAACTCAACAAAAACTTCCAATAAAGGCAGCAGACTCTTGAATAGGATTCAGAGGAGTCTATTATTTACACAAAACTGGACACGTTCTGAACACCTCAAAGCAACATAAGACCTGGAACTGTGAAAGGTTTATGCTTAATGTATAAGCAGGTCTTTAGGGATCCTCATATCTCTGCACAACTGAATCTGAACTCAGTCAGTGAAGCTTTTATTTCACGAGTTCACTCTTACAAATAATCAGAGTGAAGTTAATGTGCATTTGGCTTGCTGTCCGAGGGGACGGCTCTGAGCCCCATATCCCTGGCTGGGATAGGAACCACTCGAAAGTGAGGAGTCGGGATGGAGACAAACTGTCGAGAATCATAGGTGAGTCGACATATTTATATATATAATTCGATGCTTCACTACAATAATACGATGCATTGTTAAAGAAATCAACTAGCTAGTCACGACTGTTTCCCGAAACCCATTGTCGCAAAGTATCGTTCAACCATGTTGGTTTCGCATTTGATGGAGTAACAACTACTTTTAACTAAACTGTTTGAGATCTAATTAACGCTAGATTTTTTTTATTTATAAATTATGGACATGTCATCTGAGGACTATTTCTAATTGTTCTCAATAATTTAGCTTTATTACCAGACTCAATATTTGGCTCGTTCTTACATAGAAGAGCATGTTCGCACATGCGCACTCTTCAAACATCGTACTTTAAATCTTTTGACAAACTAAAATACGTAAATTACATTTGAATGTATTCTAAATAAAAGGCACCGGTCAAGAGCTGTTGTTCAAACCACACAACTTTTGCGATGCTGTTTGCGAATTTTCATTGGAACGATGACTCGTTGAACTATGATGATAACAACAGACCTTGCGACCATAGTTGGCTAACGATGCTTTCGGGAAATGCACCTTATTCAGAAACGAACCGATCTCGTATGAATTTTACGAGGTAGCTGAATTGATACGAATTCATACAGCCTCACTTGTACAAGTTTGTACGATTTTTGCTAATTTGTACATATTTTACGAGTTAACCAAATACGTATGAATTCGTCCGAATGACCTACCCCTGACCACATCCCCTAAATATACCCATCAGCATAGTTTAGACAAATAATACAAATTTGAGTGAGGTCATACGAATTTGTACAAATAGCCACCTTTTAATCACATGTAAGAATTGGTTGTGAGATAGCATTGGTTCCACCCAAACCAACACTATCTCAAGATTGAGATAACGTCTCACGTTTAGACGTTTGGAGGAACAATCAAACTAAATTGAGTGGTCTCCACCAAGGTATAACACTTTTTCCCCAACCCCAGCCGCTTCGAATGCCACTGTAAAAGTTCACCTTCATTTGTAAAAGCAATTAGTTGACAGTGTTGTGGCTTTAGAAAGTTATGCTTAATACACATCACATTTAGGACTCGCATTTGTAGTCTGAGCAATGGGATCGTGCTCAGACCACGTTTTAAAACATTTATGAGCCATTGGTTTAAAGCATGGATCGAATGTAAAGCTAATTTGAGTGCTTTAGTTTATTTTTAATCCAGGGATGGTGGCCATCGTGCATCAGTCTGACATCTGCTATTGTAGTGATTCATGCTAAATTTAGAAGGCTGTTTAATGAATCATCCGTTTGAAAATTCCAAATGTCAAGCTTTGGCATCCCTTACTATTAATAGAGACCCAAACCCACCCCCGTTTTATTCCTCCTTGTGGTTGTTTTTTGCTTGTTCATGATTGGAATTCAAAAGAGAAGTATTTTAAAATAGCTCTGTGCTTTAAACAAATCGTGCTCTCCTTGGAATGGATTTCAATACAGTTTAGAGTATTAAACTAAAAATAAAATACTCTAATACGCAGCACACACAAATATTGTCCCTTTTGAATTAGATTTAAAGTCAGATTTAATTATCTTTATTAGTATCTTTATTTCGATAGTCCACTTTAGACAATAGACTTTGCTACTACACGTCAACTAACTCTCATTAAAGTATCTGTTAGGTTTAGATATAAAAACTGGTATAACAAATCATGCTCTATGGTAAAAGTCAATTGAGGTCATGAGCATTTAAATAGCCATGGGAAAACAAGGCTTTATTAATCAATGATCTGCCCTGTAATCATAGTTTGTGTGAAAAGGGATCAAACTTGTTGGTGTTTTACTGCAGTGAATTGTACTGTGTGTATAGGTATGAAACTGTGTTGCCCAAAACAGTCCCTTGTGAGACTGTATTTGAGTTGGATGCTGCTTTAGAAGCACAGCTGTCTATGCGGGCAAGTGACTTGTCAAGGATTGATTCACTGTGCATGTTGTGGCAGAATCGTGTGCTGCCATCATCATCACCATCTTTGCCAGCTCAGCATCATGACTCTCATAACCTTCAGTGAGGTGAGGGCTGCTCACTTTGACTTTGCAGAAATGTGCAATATTCCATGCGTTTGAAACCCGGGCAGCAGTTTGTTTGATCGATGGTGGTCACAGGCAGTAGAGGAAGAGCTGGCATTTGGATTTACATACCTGAAGTCAGAATTGGAGCGAGGCGCTTATGAGCCTCTGGATCTGTAAAACAACAAAAGCTAGAAAAAACAAAGCCTTATATGATCCGATTTTATTGGATATGCCCTGCCCAACATTTCAGCACGTCTCCAAAGGATAACTCGAGCTAATCATTTCAGATAGAGTTTGAGAATTGAAATATAATCTAATGATAGAAAGCAAGGCGATGGAGAACTCTATTAAAAAATAAACTAAGCTACAAAATAATACAATCACAAACAATTCCACAGAGTAATGGAAATTTGTAAGAACAAAAAAGAACAAAAACACAACTTGACCTCCTGATATAAAAAAATTACTTATTCCAGCACTAAACCATATTTGATATACCTGATATATTATTACATATGGATTTTTTCACACACATGTTATAAATGTGTGTGTAAGTTTTGCTGTATGGAGTAAATACATAAGAGTTTGAAAGTGTATCGTCATAATGTTTGGTATATACAGGGCTCATTTAAAGTGTTACTGAGATTCCTTCTGAATTTGACACTTTTGAAGTGAGAATTTTCTCAAGAGCACAAAAAATGACAGAAGTGATTCAAGTGTGATCATTATACAAAGCACAGTTTGCTAGATTGGTGGATCATTAACTTGAACTCTTCTCCATGACACTTCCCACCCTGGAAGTCAATGCCCAGTGATCAGTCCTTGTGTTTGCTCATTAAATCTATAACATGTCTGGCTGAAATTGATGTTTGCCCTCTTTTAGCACCAAGGTCAGTGTTCTTCAGCTGTCTCTGTCTCTCCATCTGTGGGCAGTTGGGTAACAGAGCATTGGTCCACATTCTCTTAAAGTTCAACAATACTGAATAGTGGGGAATTAATTTGAATGTTTAGGTGTTCTCCTTTCTAAAGGTCTCTGTAAATGTCTGCCCTTCTGGGACACAAATGCAGAAATTATATTTTGTCTTGGAAGAAACTTATTTTTGTTATTGAAACTTAAATGTATAAATTATATATCTTATAAAAAGTTTGACTAACAAAACTGACATGGTAATGCCATCAGTTTTCAATTGGCATGACACTTGGCCACTTTTCTGAGATGGACAGTGACAGTGCTGGGCAATAATGATTTGAGGGCCACATGCTTTATCATACTGTCGAACTACAGAGACTGAGAACAGAAATAAGCTTGAACATTTCGTTTTAAACTGAAGGAATGAGGTAAGCTGTGTTTAAGGAGTATTTGACGCAAATCTGAAAATACTCAAAAGCATTCTCCCTCTACCAAAGAAATATCATTCACAATTTTATTCTATTTGTAGCCTGCTCCTCATGCTTTCAGAATTGTCAATTTGAGAATTGAAGTCATAAGTCACAGTTACAAGAAACATTCTCATAAAAATGAAAAATTGTTATTTGTGTGAGGAAATGTTTCTAATGTGATGCTATGACATAATTATGGAAAAAAAATCTCAATAACTATAGATAAGTGAGATATTTAGTCATGACTACACAAAAAAAAAAACTATTTTTCCCCTTAATATTATGTAGAGGATCTCAATTGCAGCAGTTTTAGGGGCAAAAAAAGATTCCTTCATTTGAGGTAGGAAGAGTACTTGGTGCAATGGGGAGAAGTGTCCATGGGGTAGGAGGGATTGGGTTTGTGGGGAGTACGATAGAGGGAAGGACCAAGGAGAAGATGCTGGAGGGAATAGCCAGGGAGTAGAAGATAGAGGGAAGGACCAAGGAGGAGATGCTGGAGGGAGGAACCAGGGAGTAGATGATAGAGCAAAACCATTTGGATAAAGGTCAACAGTAGAACCGTTTGAGGGAGTAGACAGAGCAAAACCATTGGGATAAAGGCCAACAGTAGAACCATTGAAGGGAGGAGCCAGGAGTAGAGACCTGCGCGGGACTGTTTTCTTCATCCCGCTCCCGCCCGCACCCGCCGTATTTCTGACCAATCCCGCCCGCTCCCGCAACGTATGCATTACACTCCCGCCCGCTCCCGCAATATGTATGTCCACTCCCGCCCGCACCTGCAAAACTCGGAGAATTTAATCCCACACAATACTAGAAATGCATTGATTTTGTGTGTTCTCCCGTCCCGCAGGAAAAAAAAAACACGTATTTGTGTTGCTATTAAGAGGTTCATGGGGTTGTTTGTTACGTTTTCCTGGCCTGCATGTATTCTGATGCACTGATCAGGAAGATGAATAGTAGCCTGGCTATCGGGGACATCTATAGGCTACCGTGCATTTCTTTAGACTTCAAGTATTTTAATTTTAGCTATAGAAGTATTCCATCATATTATGGTCCTGGAGTAAATGTGCAGAAAGCATGTCTGAAAGCAGCTAGCCTCGGAGAACGTTTTTTCTCAAAAAACGACAGTGCGCCTAGCCTATATGGATCAATTAGTTAACAACGTTCCGCGTTATTAAATTCACCCGCGAATTTGTGCTCGTGTCCATCTTATGCCCGCTTTGTCACACGGCCAGTTCAACCTCGTATAATCAGGTTATGTGCGTCTCCCGCTCACGAGCGCTCACTCTTAACAGACACACGAACAGACACACACACACACACATGCGCGGGGACAGTGTGTGTGTGTCTGTTCGTGTGTCTGTTAAGAGTGAGCGCTCGTGAGCGGTCACAGAATGTTCATAAAGCGCTACCCATTCACAGTAACCGGGTCGTCTATTCAAAACAGCCAGCTGTTTGCTGTCAGCGAGCTGCTTAGGTTTTGTGCTATAAATACCTCGTTTGAGGTTCTTTTCCCACATCATTTATTGACATCTCCATCATGTCGCTGGGCTTCCTCACAATCCCGCAGGGTTTTTTTTTGGCCGCCCATTCCCGCCCGCAGCAAAGTTCAAACCGCCCGCTCCCGCGAGATTTGCGTTGGGTCCCGCGGAACCCGGCGGGACTCAATCCCAATGCAGCTCTCTAAGCCAGAGCAAAGCCATTGGGATAAAGGCCAACAGTAGAACCATTGGGGGAAGTAGACAGAGCAAAACCATTGGGATAAAGGCCAACAGTAGAACCATTGGGGGGAGTAGACAGAGCAAAACTATTGGGATAAAGGCCAACAGTAGAACCATTGGGGGGAGTAGACAGGGCAAAGCCATTGGAATAAAGTCCAACAGTAGAACCGTTGAAGGGAGTAGCCAGAACAAAACCATAGGGATAAAGGCCAACAATAGAACCGTTGAAGGGAGGAGCCAGGGCAAAGCCATTGGGATAAAGGCCAACAGTATAACCATTGAAGGGAGTAGACAGAGCAAAGCCATTGGGATAAAGGCCAACAGTATAACCATTGAAGGGAGGAGCCAGAGCAAAACCATTGGGATAAAGGTCAACAGTAGAACCATTGAAGGGAGGAGCCAGAGCAAAGCCATTGGGATAAAGGCCAACAGTAGAACCGTTGGGAGGAGTAGACAGAGCAAAGCCATTGTGATAAAGGCCAACAGTAGAACAATTGAAGGGAGTAGCCAGAGCAAAACCATTGGGATAAAGGTCAACAGTAGAACCATTGAAGGGAGGAGCCAGAGCAAAGCCATTGGGATAAAGGCCAACAGTAGAACCGTTGGGAGGAGTAGACAGAGCAAAGCCATTGTGATAAAGGCCAACAGTAGAACCGTTGACGGGAGTAGACAGAGCAAAGCCATTGGGATAAAAGCCAACAGTAGAACTGTTGAAGGGAGTAGCCAGAGCAAAACCATTGGGATAAGGCCAACAGTAGAACCGTTGGGAGGAGTAGACAGAGCAAAGCCATTGGGATAAAGGCCAACAGTAGAACCATTGAAGGGAGTAGCCAGAGCAAAGCCATTGGGATAAAATCCAACAGTAGAACCGTTGAAGGGAGGAGCCAGGGCAAAGCCATTGGGATAAAGGCCAACAGTAGAACCATTGAAGGGAGTAGCCAGAACAAAACCATTGGGATAAAGGCCAACAGTAGAACCGTTGAAGGGAGTAGCCAGAACAAAACCATTGGGATAAAGGCCAACAGTAGAACCGTTGAAGGGAGGAGCCAGAGCAAAGCCATTGGGATAAAAGCCAACAGTAGAACCGTTGAAGGGAGTAGCTAGAGAAAAGCCATCGGATAAAGGCCAACAGTAGAACCGTTGAAGGGAGGAGTCAGGACAAAGCCATTGGGATAAAGGCCAACAGTAGAACCGTTGAAAGGAGGAGCCAGAGCAAAGCCATTGGGATAAAAGCCAACAGTAGAACCGTTGAAGGGAGTAGCCAGAACAAAACCATTGGGATAAAGGCCAACAGTAGAACCGTTGAAGGGAGGAGCCAGAGCAAAGCCATAGGGATAAAAGCCAACAGTAGAACCGTTGAAAGGGAGAAGCCAGAACAAAACCATTGGGATAAAGGCCAACAGTAGAACCGTTGAAGGGAGGAGCCAGAGCAAAGCCATTGGGATAAAAGCCAACAGTAGAACCGTTGAAGGGAGGAGTCAGGACAAAGCCATTGGGATAAAGGCCAACAGTAGAACCGTTGAAAGGAGGAGCCAGAGCAAAG
The DNA here is from genome assembly GCA_030378365.1 of Hybognathus amarus. NCBI lineage: Eukaryota > Metazoa > Chordata > Actinopteri > Cypriniformes > Leuciscidae > Hybognathus > Hybognathus amarus. Next base: position 345,514 of record JAQIUQ010002048.1, read on the forward strand.
CCATTGGGATAAAAGCCAACAGTAGAACCGTTGAAGGGAGTAGCCAGAACAAAACCATTGGGATAAAGGCCAACAGTAGAACCGTTGAAGGGAGGAGCCAGAGCAAAGCCATAGGGATAAAAGCCAACAGTAGAACCGTTGAAGGGAGTAGCCAGAACAAAACCATTGGGATAAAGGCCAACAGTAGAACCGTTGAAGGGAGGAGCCAGAGCAAAGCCATTGGGATAAAAGCCAACAGTAGAACCGTTGAAGGGAGTAGCCAGGGCAAAGCCATTACACTAAACCAAGAATAAACAGACATAAATTACCTCATACACAGTAAAATAAGCCAACAAAATTTAAATTCTGAACATTTTTCACTTTAAAAGTATTTATGGTCGCATAAACTTAACAAATAACATTCACACTTTTCCCATTGCAAAAGAAGCGCAAAAAATGTTTTAACTGTGGTTGGGGAGATGTCTGAAATGTATTATATCATATTTTGTCTTATATGAGAATGTATTAGATGAAGGGAGAAGAGCTAACCTGGCCCTAGCCAGATGAATATCGCTCCGCCTAGCTCCACTCATCCATCTGGAACCGAATCCATTGAAATGGCGTTTCAGAAGGCTGGGCCTTATCAAAAATTCTTGCATACGATTGGATAAGCCACGTGTCTGTCATCTTGATCGACGTGCTATTTCAACCACTCACACCGAAGCCAACCCGTGACGCTGATGGAAGCGACGCAGGAAAAAACAAAACAGAATAGCCATCAATCAGCGCAATGTCGGTAAACGATCAATGCCGTCTGTGCCATGAAAATGTGCAGATAAAAGGCAACATTATGCACAGCAAACTTATTTTTAACAAAGAAGCCAACCAAAAAAGTATACACGAACGACTTACAGAACTCGGTTTAACATTGTTACACGTTCAGGGTAAGATCATGTTGGATATGCAGTCGGTGCTTTCGCTTTATCGGCAGACTCGAAGATGCCGTTCTCTGGTGTTCTTTTAATGAAACAATGTTATGTAAATTGGACAACACGGATGAAATAGCAGCATCAATGTTAACGCTTGCTTCCTCGATGCGAGCCGCCATTGTTGTCTGAATCAAAACAGTCTCACGCACTGACGCACGGTCGCTTCTCCACTACGTCACATCTGTGATACTCCCGCCCTGCGTCCTGATTGGCTAGGCCATAAAATTGCTTGGAGAAATCACTCTCAATGGGAGAGGTTCCAGATGGATGTGAGTGGAGCTAGGCGGAGCGATATTCATCTGGCTAGGGCCAGGTTAGAGAAGAGCCTCAGGAGAACAGGAATAGGCATACTGTTTCATAATAAGTGTAAAGGATGCGAGGGCGGTACTATGGTAATTGCAGAGTCTTCCAGCTCAGCTCACCCGCATGTTGGCCACAATGACGTTACATAAAGATAAAAGCATGTGCACCCATTTAGGTGGATTATCTGTGTATCTGTGTGCAAAAGCAATCGTGAGAGAGGTTCAGAAAGGACACAAAGAGTATTACCACATACAACATCCCTAAATGGCCCAGGAATAAAAGAGTGTGAACTAGATGCCTGATATGGCGGCAGATAATGGTCTTTGTGATGCAAAGCGTGTCCCAACACCCCGTTCCTTTTACTGGTGAATAATTAGAGGCCATTTCCCTATGCTATAGATGAATTATCTTATTTACTAAAGGCCAAATTAAATGTGGCAAAAAGAGAGAAACCTAATGAAATATCTTTTGTAGTTCTTTTTAGGAGCCATTAGTGCCGTCCATTTGTTATATCACCTCCATAAACGGTGTTTTGTCCCATGATGACTCAAGGAAAGGAACGAACCGCATTTGTCTCAGAAGTGCATTGTCATTGAATTTCAGTGATGCATATATGGTGCATAATACATCACCTGGAACGAATGGTCGCATAACAGTGAGTCTTGGGTAAACAACATGAATGCAACAATATTTAGGACAACTACATGCTATGTTGCAATTCCAACGGTAAAAAAAACTTGATCAGGTCACATTTCACTCATCAATTGTTTTAGAAGTCGAATTGTGAATAAATTATGGAATCCCTGAACCACAACATTAAAAAAGAGCATTTCGAGATTAAAGTCATATTTTTTTGAGAATCAATTCAAAATTACAAGAATACAGTCTTCTAGAGTTGGGTCCAAGTCCACCTTTGTTCGAGTCCAAGTCCTTAACAATCCGAGAGTCGAGTCCCGACCGAGTCCACAAAGATTAAAATGATTTGAAATCGACCTTTCACATAGACCCGCCTCTCTTAGTTACTGTTGCTACGTCCGACAAGCCATTCCCGGTCTCACTCCATGTTCTCACACAGTGAAAAATATATTGAGGAGCAAAGAGAAAAAGGTATTTGCAAGGTAATGCTCAAGAATGCAACACGATGCATTAAGAGCCAGGGGTAAACTTTTGAGCAAGATGATGGTGATGTTTAAATTTTTATTATTTTGTTTTCCATGCTAATATCTTTTTTAGCCTCTGAAGGGCAGGACTAAATTAATTTATTATTCTTTTAACAATTTACACCAATTAACATCCAGTTCCATCCTTAATGGATGCTTCCTTCTTGAACATCACTAAATATTTGCAGGGTTTGTAATGATTGTGTATGAGTCCCTCAATTGTCACCAGTGCGAAAGATGGATCTCACTGTCACTGCTAGTAAGGAGTCAAATATGCAGAAGATGCTGGAAAAGCAAAAGAGATGTGCTGGAACTGGAGCATTTTCCTCATGAACAACCATTACAAAAAAAAAAATAGTTGTGGATCATTCAGGTAATGACACACACTTTTAAAAGTCAGTAATTAGGGCCCAAGCCCTGAAAGGGCGCAGAGCCCTATTGTTTCTTCCGATTATTTTTTTTTTATTTATTTTTTTTCTATCTGACTATTCAGGCACTTTTGGGCCGTTGACATGCTCGAAAACTCTTGAAACTTTGCACACGGGTACAAACGGTTCTATATGAGATATCTGGAACGGTTTAGCCGTGGCGGGAAACGAAACTATGGCGAGAAACGTGAAACAGGAAGTGTGTCATAACTAGGATGGGAATCGAAAACCGGTTCTTCTTCAGAACCGGTGCCTAGTGAATCGATTCCTTGGAACCGTTAGCTTGCCTGCTTAACGATTCCGCTTATTGGTTCCGCTCGTTGTAAATGCGTCATGGCATCATACACACACGCTATGTTGTTTTGATTCAGAACGCGGCATTTTCCTGCCGACCAACATTTCGTTATTCAAATGTAGGCGCGCGCGCGTGGCAAGCGCGTTCATAGTGTGGCGTGACCACAACATTGCCCTACATCAATGGCAAATTTAACGTAAACGGAACGAAACTGAGCTACTCGTTATTGTGTGGTTGTTTGGATGACGGACCGTTCATCAGTTTGGACCAAAGCAGCGCAAGCCGATCTTCATCATCAGCACTGTTACTACACAGCCAAATCCAGTAAAGAAAACATTTGAATTCGCCACTGAAGTAATAACATCGCTGCGAGATCTAGTGAGAAACATTCACATTTCTCCGTTATTAACGGATTAAACAGCGCTGACGTGGAAACCAGGAAGAAACATTGTGCCATGAATGAACTATCCAGTGTCCACAGATCAGCAACATCACCAAGATTTACTGTATAACACTACTATCTGTAAGTTTGGCAGGAATAGTAGGCTATAATGCTTTCAAGTAACATCACGTCGGTTGTATTTTGACATTATACAATTGCTGCCCTCAAATGTTAATCTAAAGTAAAATAAACCTTTGTTTATAACTACTACAATATTACATTTCATTTTGTCCAAGGAGCTGTTTTGTTTTATATGCTCCCAAGAAAAGTCAAGTATAGTTCCATCATTGCTCAAAGTTAAAAAATATCATACTTTATGATGTTAGTTTTGCATAATTTGTGTATACTCTGTGCTTCTGATCAGATATTAAAGCAAGTTCAAACAAACAAACAAATTTGTACTTATTCTCTCACTCAATGAGAATTCAATAAGAGAATTAATAAGAATTCGATCGATAAGCAATATCTGAATAATGGAATCGGAATTCGTTAAATTCTTATCAATTCCCATCCCTGAGTCATAACTTCAGCATACATTAACTGATCTGGATGAAACTTCAGCAGTGCGTTCGCTGTAAGAGGACCATCACATGGATGTGACTATTGTGAGTCAAAGTTATAGCGCCACCAACTGGCAGCAGGAAGTGTGTCACTTTCAAAATGCTTTGAAATCACCCTCTTATTTTTACCCGATTTGCTTCAAACTTCATCTGTATAATGTAAATACACGGCAGATGAAGACCTATGAATGGATTCTTGATATCTTTGAAAGTGTTGCCGTGGCAACGCATCAAACTTTACCATTCTTTTAGGATGCATTCTTTTAGGGATTCGAACATTTGTCCATAAATCAAACACACGTGCATGGATTAATATGAAACTCGGTACACTCATAGATCACATCAGGCCAAACAACTTTCGTGCTTTAAGTTTTACGACAGTTCAAACGGAAGTCGGGAATTATGTTTTTTTTTTTTAAATAAATGTCCTAGAAAACATCAAATTACAACCCATGCTGTTACCAATCACCACCAAACTCTGGTGTGCATGAAGTTAAGACATTGAGGATGCTAAATTCGGACGGATTTGTGATATCTCGAACGGTTTGGCCGTGGCGGCGAGGAAATGAATTTTATGTCTAAAAAAGGACACATAAAGTGTGTTATAACTTGGTTAGTTTTACTGACAGTTACAAAACTTGCCGTGTATATTGTTCTGATTCAAGCCAAACAACTTTCTAATTAACAATAATAAGCTCAAACCCACAGAAAGTCAGATATTGTAGTTTGAATATGATCATGCTCTCTCTGAGCCTAGGTCTCTATCTGTTGCCTGTCTGTGTGTGTGTGTGTGTCTGTGTGTGTGTGTGTGTGTGTGTGTAGGGGGAGGGAGCTTAACCATTTCACTGTTTGTCTGGCTGGCTAAAGTAAATACATTTCTTAAGCCTGGTATTTTTTAAATAAGTTTTTATTTTTATTTTTTTATAAGTAAAGGCATATAACCCGTTTAATTGTAGTGCATTGACAATAGTTTTATATAATTAGTGTATTAATTAAATTAACTTGGTCCATAAATCAAAAAAGTAAGTAAATAAATCAAAAAGGAAGTGTGTTAAAACTTCTGCATACATTAACTGATCTTGATGAAACTTCAGCAGTGTGTTCGTTGTAAGAGGCCGATCACATGGATGTGACTATTGTGAGTCAAATATATAGCGCCACCAACTGGCAGCAGAAAGTGTTTCACTTTCAAAATGCTTTGAAATCGCACTCTTACTTTTACCCGATTTGCTTCAAACTTCATCTGTATAATGTAAACACACGCCAGATGAAGAGCTGTGAAAGCATTATTCAATATCTAAGATAATGTTGCCATAGCAACGCATCAAACTTTAACATTCCTTTTTTGATGATTTTGAGTCTCTTAGCGGCTTTTGGGGCCCTTAATGGGTTTGAAAACTCTTGAAACTTTGCACACAGGTCAGATCCCACAGCCATCAGAGCCGGGCTGAAGATGGTACCCGGGTGTGGCAAGGGGGCTGAGACAGCGCCCCCTGGAACGGGGTCCAAAACTTGGTCCATAAATCAAACACGCTTGCATGTAATAATATGAAACTCAGTACACATGTTGATCTCATCGTTTCATATATTCATATATTCTCCTCAAGCCGGACAACTTTCTAATTTACACTCATGAGCTAGGACCCACAGAAAGTCAGATATTTTGGTTTGAAAATGTTGAGTGTCTCTCTGAGCCTACACTTCTGTATGGCAAGCCCTTTTAACATTTAAAAGCTAAGTTTGACTATTCGTAATTAACATTGTAGATATCAACAACGTCTTTCTAGTCGTAATTACATTTGGATAGTTTGTATTATCATTTAAGATATCTGTAACGTAATTGTGACTAGTTGAAAGCGACAGATAGAGTATGGCAAGCCGTCAGTTCTGAGCTGAGTTCTGACTAGTCTGTTAGTATGTATTCCAATTGTGGAATACATACTAGTATGTATTCCGAAGCAGGGGTTACGCTTTTGCACGTTCTGTAGGAATAACCCTGAAGGCACCAAGGTGGCGGTGCCACCGGCTTTATATATATATATATATATATATATATATATATATATATATATAGCTGCGAGCAGCGATGGAGGGCCGAAGCCGGTGGTACCGCCATCCCGGTGCCTTTAGGTAACTAAAGGCACCGGGGTTGCGGTGCCACCGGCTTGGGCCCGCAATCGCTGCTCGCAGCTATATTTTGTCTTGTGGACTAGGCCATTAAACATCTGTAATGTGAAAAAGCTTTTGCAGTGCAGTACTCGAATAGAAACAATGTTTTTATGATCCTTCCTATTAATAAAAAAGAAAAAAAAAATACATTTTGGAGATTCTGAAAGGTGTGTGTAAATCAGTATAACTAAAGTGTAAATGTAACAAAAATCATAATTAGTTCGCCAAAATGTTGCTATGTTTATCACGTTCTCATGTTGCTATGGTTAGTGTCAATCATCGCAATTTCATGACTCACAGGACTAAAATTTAGCGGATTCACTCCCACATTTAAATGCATTTATGATGACTGTTTTTGATTTACATTGTGAACGTAACCACTGGTGCTCTAAAAGCACAAAAAACAAAATCATTATTTAGATCGTCAATAGCGCTCCCTTTAAGCCATCACTTAACGCGTTCTGCACTCTCCCTAAAACTCTCGTCAAAAACACTGAAGTTATCCGCACTTCACAGTGAATCTCTCAATTATATCGCGTCTCAGACTTTTTTTTAATTACATAAATCTTTAACGAATTCTCTGCATGTTGACTCTAAAATGCCTCTGATTTGCTCACAGCGTTCATGCGCTTATTATGTCTGTGATTGGCTACAATGCCTCTGATTTGCTCACAGCGTTCATGCGCTTATTATGTCTGTGATTGGCTACAATGCTCAGCGCAGACACAACACAGAGTATTTTCGTTTCGCTTTTGAATAATGTGTCCTCCAGTGCCCGGACTTTATTGGACTGGGACATTTTTCAGAGTATAAAATGTCCGAGTCCGTGTCAAGTCCGAAGTACAAATTCATCCGAGTGCAGTGACAAGTCCGAGTTCATACAAAATTGGACTCGAAGTTCGAGTTTAAAGTACCCCAACTCTACAGTCTTCCGTAGATGTTCTTTGTTTGTGTGAGTGTGTGATATGTTGTATGTCTAAAGAAATTCCTCAGATGTAAAGCTGCGCTACCTCCATTCAGTCTGAAAAGTGTTTTCATCTGTAAAGTTTATTCTGGCGCAGTGTATTTCGACTTTAATCTCAAAATGCTAGATTTGTATTTATTTATTATTTGCTGCTTCCATAATAAATAGTCGTAATCAACTTTTTTTAATTTAATTATTATTATTTTTTTTTTATTTTTATTTTTTTCATGGCAGAAACAAGCTTCCAAATATGATGTTTTCATGATCTGGACAGATTGTGTGCGATTCAGCCCCAGTTGCTCCATTGGGCCAATGCAATCAGGGTTCTCTCAAGGAGAGGTGAGAAAGACATGACAGACTGTAACTTGTAATTTGGCAACTCAGTAAGACTCCTTGAGAGAAGTGGAGAGGAAAGAGACAAAGACTGAGAGATGAGAATGAAATATTTATCTGAAAAAGAAGTCTATTTATAGATTGGAGTTGGTAGAGAGGAGGGAGGGAGGGATGGGGGGTCTTCAGTTAAATTATTGATGTAAGAGTGTGAGGAGGGCTTTTACTCAGGGACTGAGGGAAGGCAAGGCCATGCAGCGAGAGAGAAAGCGGGAGGGAGGAATCACTGTAATGCAGTGGGATACTCCTCCCGGAAAGTATGTGGAGAGACAGAAGGAGAAATAAAGAAAATATGCATGAAGCATTATTTTTATGGTCCCACAAATATTATATGTCAATAATACTATCAGTACTGTTACTATACAGATTTAAGAATTAAAATTTGAAAGTGCCCTATTTTAATTTTCATGTCAGTGTGTACTAACAGCCTGTTCTCATCCCAAGGCGTCATATACTGATGCTTTTGCCAATGCGTCATACATCCAACGCACTTTTAGCATCAATATGAGACACAGATATGGGCCAGAAGGCGCCTCCTAGTGGTCTAAGCCTAACCCTACCCAGAACTAAACCTACCCATACTCTGTGCGTGTTATATTGACACTAACAAATTCCTAACTAGACATATGCCAATATTACTGTTTGCATCACTGTGTGTCAAATGCTGAGGATGCCTCTGGAGCTGAAATTCAGATTTGGTAATAGGCGTTTCATTTCCAACATTTATGTCACAAATCACAACAGACTGGACCATCTGACTAATCAGAGCAGAGTAGACCAATCACAACAGACTGACTAATCAGAGCACAGTAGACCAATCACAACAGACTGGACATCTGACCAGATCAGAGTAGAGTAGACTAATCACAACAGACTGGGTAATCTGACCAATCAGAGCAGAGTAGAGCAATCACAACAGACTGGGTCATCTGACCAATCAGAGCAGAGTAGACCATCACAACAGAATGGGGTGTCTGACCAATCATAGCAGATTAGACCATCACAACAGACTGGGCCATCTGACCAATCAGAGCAGAGTAGACCAATCACAACAGACTGGACATCTGACCAATCAGAGCAGAGTAGATCAATCACAACAGACTGAGCCATCTGACCAAACAGAGCAGACCAATCACAACAGACTGGACATCTGACCAATCAGAGCAGAGTAGACCAATCACAACAGACTGGGCCATCTGACCAATCAGAGCAGAGTAGACCAATCACAACAGACTGAGCCATCTGATCAATCAGAGCAGAGTAGACCAATCACAACAGACTGGGCCATCTGACCAATCAGAGCAGTGTAGACCAATCACAACAGACTGGGTCATCTGACCAATCAGAGCAGAGTAGACCAATCACAACAGACTGGGCCATCTGACCAATCAGAGCAGTGTAGACCAATCACAACAGACTGGGTAATCTGACCAATCAGAGCAGAGTAGAACAATCACAACAGACTGGGCCATCAGACCAATCAGGGTAGACCAATCACAACAGACTGGGCCATCTGACCAATCAGCAGAGCAGACCAATCACAACAGACTGGCCATCTGACCAATCAGAGCAGAGTAGATCAATCACAACAGACTGGGCCATCTGACCAAACAGAGCAGACCAATCACAACAGACTGGCCATCTGACCAATCAGAGCAGACCAATCACAACAGACTGGGCCATCTGACCAAACAGAGCAGACCAATCAAAACAGACTGGGCCATCTGACCAAACAGAGCAGACCAATCACAACAGACTGGGCCATCTGACCAAACAGAGCAGACCAATCACAACAGACTGGGCCATCTGACCAATCAGAGCAGACCAATTACAACAGACTGGGCCATCTGACCAAACAGAGCAGACCAATCACAACAGACTGGGCCATCTGACCAACAGACAGAGCAGACCTATCACAACAGACTGGCCATCTGACCAATCAGAGCAGAGTAGATCAAACACAACAGACTGGGGCCATCTGACCAATACAGAGCAGACCAATCACAACAGACTGGCCATCTGACCAATCAGAGCAGAGTAGACCTATCACAACAGACTGGGCCATCTGACCAATCAGAATAGACCAATCACAACAGACTGGCCATCTGACAAATCAGAGCATCACAACAGACTGGGCCATCAGACCAATCAGAGTAGACCAATCACAACAGACTGGCCATCTGACCAATCAGAGTAGACCAATCACAACAGACTGGCCATCTGACCAATCAGAGCAGAGTAGACCAATCACAACAGACTGGGCCATCTGACCAAACAGAGCAGAGTAGACCAATCACAACAGACTGGCCATCTGACCAATCAGAGCAGAGTAGACCAATCGCAACAGACTGGCCATCTGACCAATCAGAGCAGAGTAGATCTATCACAACAGACTGGGCCATCTGACCAATCAGAGTAGACCAATCACAACAGACTGGCCATCTGACCAATCAGAGCAGAGTAGACCAATCACAACAGACTGGGCCATCTGACCAATCAGAGCAGAGTAGACCAATCACAACAGACTGGCCATCTGACCAATCAGAGCAGAGTAGATCAATAGCCGCGTTTCCACTGCCGGGCTAGGGCTGGGCCAGAGCTAACAGCGAGCCGAGCCGAGCTAGTGGCCTCGGGCCTCAAGCACCGGGCTTGCGTTTCCACTGCCTTATTTTTATGTGTTATTATGTTATTATGTGACTTTCGCGATAAGTCATTCCAAAAATAATGGCAACGAACGTTGGTCTATCACAGCCACCGCACTGGACATTATTATTATGGAAGGAGACGTGCGTGTTATCCAAGCATTAATGGCAGGGAAAGAGACAGAGCCCTCATTTCTGCTCCAAGGTCTTGATTGTGACATTTCTTTGAGGTTTTGTCTAGTAGGCTAATCATTGTATCTTTTATTAATTTTATGAATTTTAAAAAAGAACTCTGCCTCAAATTATGTCCAAACGGTCTAATTTTGTGTTCATTCGTTTCCCCTTATGTAATTTAATCCGTTGGCCTAATTGCAAAATGAAAAATGAACGGGTGTTGTATTTTGTAAAACGCAAAGTTGAACACCAAAATGTTCATTTGAACTGTAGGCCGACGCCAAATGCTGCGCAAAAATATATAGGCTACATATCGACGAATTTTCAGATATTTTTTGATTTTTTTGCCCCTTTAAACATTTAAAATATTTCACAAATTAATAAAAAATTAAAAAAAAAGATTTTACTGCTTTTCTGAGGCCAAAGTAGAACCTGGAAATGATATTTTCCCCGCATTGCAGAATGAGAAGAGCCGTCACAGCCTACAGAATAGGGATTTAGGTGATTTATAGGCTATAATAAATGTGTCTGATAATAAAATAATATAAAATAACGAAGCATTAATTGTCTATTAATAAACTATTGTTTTCTAAATCATTTTCGGCTAAAAACATATCTCCATCTCCGGATGCACATTTAGAGAGAAATTAATTAGCTACATAATTACATAGCCTAGTCAGAAGATTGGCTTTCGAATTCGAATTTGTTCGTTTTAAATTGGACATTTAAAGCTTTAGTCTACAAAAGATATAACCCCTGTAGAAAGCTTTAAATGTCCAATTTAAAACGAGCAAATTCGAATGCGGTGGCTGTTTCAGTTATCCCGCTTCAGTTCACGGAGATCATGCGCGCCTGATTGTTAAAGCACAACGTTTTCTTGTTATGTGTGAGTTTACACAAATAAATGTATTTGCGAATAATGTATTATTATTTTCTGTATGACCAGAAATAAAAGAGTATTTTAAGTTGTTTCCACTGAAAGAACTCCAATGAAACTGTATCTTCGAATCGACTCACCAGGCGATTCTCCATTTCGAGCAGCGATTTTTTTTTTGCGCAATATAAAAAAGTGAAATGTGCATCTTGCTTCAGATCATAACGTTCCATAACACGGATAAACTCCACCTTTTACCTTGAGCACGCCTCTAGCCCGAGCTGGCCCCCTCTGGCCCAAGGTATTCGACGGGCCAGAAATCCTGGCCGTTGGCCCCGAGTAAGCACCGATCAAGCCCCGGAAGTGACAGTGGAAACGCGACTGGCCCTGGCACGCACTAGCACAGCTCGGCCCTGGCCCGGCAGTGGAAACGCGGCTAATCACAACAGACTGGGCCATCTGACCAAACAGAGCAGACCAATCACAACAGACTGGCCATCTGACCAATCAGAGCACAGTAGACCAATCACAACAGACTGGCCATCTGACCAATCAGAGCAGAGTAGACCAATCACAACAGACTGGGCCGTCTGTTTGCAATACAGATGTGTTATATACAGCATGATAATGTGTAGCCGCTGAGCTGCTCTACTGTGTCTTCTGAGGCTGCGGCAGAAACTGTCATGTGCTGTCATCTCCGCGGTTTCAAAACGTGTCTCCGTTACATATTCAAAACATATCGCAATTTTCTTCACGTTCAACGTGGCGTGAGAAAGTCACATAAACCACACGAAATCCGATCAGAGCGGTCAGACTGAAACTTACAGAAATGTGATTTGAATAGGATTTGAATAGATTTGTTTCCCGTTCACACTTGCTAAATGGACCGACAGTCTGAACGTATAGCCTGTGAGAAATGAGCTGATGCTGAAATGTGTATTATACATTTTCCATCATCCCTCCAGGAAAGAAAAATTAGACAGAGTTGCAAGTCTTGTACACGTTTCAGACTGACATTGAAAACGTGTTTAAAACTCTAGATAAGGTCAATAACGTGTCTTTGCAGTGTGTGCCGAGCGTGAGAGTGAGCCAGTGGGAGTGTGTGACTCAGATTTTCACATTTCGACAGAAGAATGGTGAGTGTTGTGAAGAAGCTCACGCTACATCCAAGGCCAGATTGTATTCTGTGGAGAAAAGCCTTGCTTTATATTGAGAAGAAATGAACGAATACAATGCAGGGCGAGAGTGGGTCTGGTCTCATGTTCAACAACTTATTCACCATGAATATCACTTAAACTCAATAAACGGACTGATGGTCAAGCCTCTTGACTGACCAAATCACGGCAACATGTATCCTTTGGTGAAAAGAAAAGTAAATCCTGACTCCACTTGATTATTATGAACTGAATTAAATAAGAATAAATGTCTCAAGTAGGGCTCTTACACCCAGCAATACAAATATTTTTACACTTCCATTATCCAACACAATCTTATGGCAATTTGTAAGTAAATTGGTGATTTGTATCAATTTCATATACAATACATGGTACTGTACAATCATGGTGATGGTTATGTTTAGGGTGGACCTACTTTTTCAAAATTTATGAGATTGCTACTGCGGAATTTTTCTATAAATCTAGAAACTACTTATCAAACCGATTTCCTGTGACTAAATGCATGTGAGTAATCCAGCATTTATTTGTAATTGTTAATGTTTTGCAGGTGTTTTGATACACCAAAACCAGGGCCTATATAAGAGCTCTATTATAAGATGGAAAAGTTTTAGGTAATTATGTAATCATCGCCGCTCAACACCTGTCAGTGTGAATAATTGAAAAGTGAGGAAGTTCCTCAAGTCAAGCAACCGGACGACTAATCTTGAAGAGCCACGTGACAGGATGAGGAACGGAACAGAATGGACTGAGAAATGCATTTTTGATGTGCCTTTGGGTTATTGAAAGCTTCCCTGGCTACAGAGACACCTGAATGTCTTTTCCTGATTCATGTTTGTGACTATATAGAGGGTATATTACAAGAACCATGATGTTCAGGCTCATTCATTATGGATAGCAAACCAATCCCATACCTATTCCAAATCCATTAGACATTATGAAAAAATCACTGACGTTGCGTAATGTGTAGATAATACTGTTAACTACGGCTCTTGTATGATTACTTTTTTTGCTACATATATCAGCCAATGTATTTAATACAATGCTTTACAATTATACAATACTTGCCTTGCATGCTGAGTGAAACTGTTTAATTGATTTCAATTGATCTGTACATCCGATATTGCTCAAAGCTGATTGTACCTCCCATTGAAACGTTGCCTAATTTTGAAGTTTTATTGAGCTACATTATATTCCACTTAAACCTGAAAACAGAAAAACTGCCTGGGGATGCTTTGATTTGTAAACTTTGAGCAAGAATATACCATAGAGGAGTCTTCTGTTAGCTTAAAGGGTTAGTTCACCCAAAAATTAAAATTAAGTCATTAATTACTCACCCCATTCTGTACCAACCCTGTAAGACCTTCGTTCATCTTCAGAACACAAATGAAGATATTTTTGATTAAATTTGAGAGCTGGATCACTCCTACATAGGCTGCCTAAGGGACTGGCACTTGACGGCCCATAAAGTCATTAAAGTAAATGTTTAAATATTCCATGTGCCTACAGTGGCTCAATTATAAGTTTATCAAGCGACGAGACTACTTTTGTACGAAAAAAACCCAACTTAAATAACGACTTTATTCGACTATTCCATTACTTCCTTATGGGCGCATGCGGAGAACTGAGATGAGGACGTTCTTCTTCGACTACTTCTTGTTACCGGCTGCTCACCGCTTAGGAGTACTACCGCCCCTACCGTATAAGATGATGTGCTGATATAGCTGGAAGCGCAAAACTTTCTGTTTACAAGCAGAGAAAGATGCACGCTGTACATACGCTTTTCAATTACTGTATTTTCTGCACTATAAGGTGCACTTAAAAGCCTTTAATCTTCTCAAAAAACGACAATGCGCCTTATAATCCGGAGCGCCTTATATATGGATCATCATCTTATACAGTAGGTGGCGGAAATACTCCTAAGCGGTGAGCAGCTGGTAACAAGAAGTAGTCGAAGAAGAACGTCCTCATCTGAGTTCTCGCGCATGCGTTCTGGAAATCTCTTCAGCTCTCGTCTCAAGGCCCATAAGGAAGAAAAGGAATAGTCGAATAAAGTCGTTATTTATGTTGTTGTTTTTCGCACAAAAAGTAGTCTCGCCGCTCGATAAACTTATAATTGAGCCACTGTAGGCACATGGAATATTTAATCATTTTCTTTAATGACTTTATGGCCGTCAGGTGCCAGTCCCTTAGGCAGTCTATGGAGGAGTGATCCAGCTCTCAGATTAAATAAAAAATATCTTCATTTGTGTTCCGAAAATGAACGAAGGTCTTACGGGGTTGGTACAGCATGGGGGTGAGTAATTAATGACTTAATTTAAATTTTTGGGTGAACTAACCCTTTAAGAATAAAAAAAAATGTCTTAGAAAATATGTTTAGATTATTTACATTTTTCATCCACCTCAATGGGCTATATGCACACATAAGTTCCGCATTTGACGCAGAGATGCTTGTCAGTTTCCGGTTGGGGAGATTAAAGCGGAGGAAAACGGGATTATGTCAGAGTCTTCAAAATTTACTGTCCTCCCGTCTTTGAAACGAAACTTTCATACGTTTAGATGTCATTTTATAAATAGTTATGTTTATTTAATATAATTTTAAAACGAAGCATAAACACAACAAGGGGTGTCTGTTTTGTCTGTTTTTGTGACCAACGTTTCTTTAGTATAACCATGGAGTATAAAATTCAATATAAATTCTCTGTATTGCATTGGACTCCATGATCGGCGGAGGTTATCGAGCATCCTTACACCTTCAACGGAAATACCACCGTGCATAGAGCCCATTGCCGCTACATTCAGGGTCTAGTAGTATTATATGGTGAAATAGCCTTGCTTTATGGTTCGATATGGAAACATTTTGTCCCCATACCATAGGGTTTACCAGGACCACACACTGTGAAAAATATTGTTGGTTTAACTTAAAAAAAGTAACCTGGTTGGCTTCAAATTTTAAGTTCATTGAAATGGAAAAATTGAGTTAATACAATAAAGGAGATTAATTTAATCATCAGAAACTCAAAATATTATGTTATCTGAACTACATCAATTATTTAAGTTGATTTGACAAAAGAAAAAATGTTGTGATTACAAATCATGAAAATATTTTTTTACAGTGACACACACACACAGAGAGAGAGAGAGAGAGAGAGAGAGAGAGAGAGAGAGAGAGAGAGAGAGAGAGAGAGACCCAGTAAAAGCTTAGCAAAAGTAAAGGAAGTACATAAGCAAAGTTCGTCAAGACAGACCTTCAATGTTTGGCTTGATAAAACACTGTCTGGAAGTATAGAAGAATTTGAAGGTTAGTTTGAAATTTTAAGGTTATCTTGTGTAGTGTGAATACTTTCACTCTTTGAATGGAGATTTGAAGCGATATCAGCCTTGCTGGGCAGTTGCTAAGGCGTTTGGTGTGGTTGCCAGGAGGCTGTTTTGTACTTCGACAGAATGACAATATTGAATCATATCTTAACACTTCCAAAGACGAAAAAATATTCATCAGGTTGACTCGAATGTAAACCGACATCTGACTTGTGTGCATTTGTTCAATGCTAATTTTTAGAATATGATGTTTGTATTGTATGTATATATCAAATAAATGTTGGTTTGCTTGATGTGAACTGTCAAGTGTGGGATGAAGACATGCATCAGAGTCATTATTTAATATCATATTGTCTGTGGCTTTTGAAGAACACATTCCGGAGCTGTAATATTGTGAATATTAAACTTTTAACAGATGTCATCATTCAAGCGCTCGGGCTCATACCGTATGTAAATACTATTACCGTCTAATGCAGTCATTGCTAGCAAACATCATTACCAGAGATGAATTTCCATTTCTTTCAAGTTAGTCTCCATCTGAAATTACAAGAGTATTGAGCATTGCATGCAGCCAAGACAGGAATGATCTTACTATTTGATCATTTATTAGCAGGACTGTCGAAACAATCTAACCACATTAAAAGGAAAACAGACAGGAAAAGATACAACCACACCTGGCTACAGATAACCATCCTTCTGAGTACACAACAACTAGAGATATGATTGTTACTCTAGTGACAAACTTTGTTTATCCCTGTCGAGTTCAACAACTATTACTGTTATTCACATAAGCTCAATAATATATACACATACGCTCTCTTGCTGAATACATGCGTACCGTCAACGGGTAGGGTTAAAGACCGTACACACCGGACGAATATCAGCGCGTGTTATTCGTCAGTGTTTTTCCAATGCGTTTTTGTCACACCCAAGCGATTTTCGCTGACAATAGGCAGAGTCAGACAATTTGCTCTGCAATACCACTTCATATCAGTTTTCTTTTATTAAGATGTTTGTAGTCGCTGTAGTGTTTGTCATATAGTTATTTATGTTCTAGCACCAACGAGAACAGCAGCTTTACAATTATCTTGCCTCGCATCTTTCTCATCCTATTTCTTCCTGGCTGTGTAGACGGCGACGCTACATGGGGTAGATCTTCTTTGCCGTTGCATATGTGTGCTCAGCAAGACCGTTTTGTGTTTGAGCGCCCCCAAGTTGTGTTTTACTGTAACTTCAGAAGCTCCAAACGCGTGAACAAAAGCGCCAATCTCTTTGGTCGGAAAGTTTTTGACGCAGCGCGTCGAAACTAAAAAAAAAACAAACCTGAGGCGCTGTTTTTAAAATTGCGCTTTGACGCGTCGGTGTGCACACTCCCATTGGCGCCCTTTGTTTAGTCACGAGGCGTTAAACGCAGGATGCGAACTACGGGGGAGTTCAGCTCCCCTTACTATGGCATGGGCTCCCCTGAAAACGTGATTCGTGAATTTTTGGGGGTCTCAAAAAATATTGACAATGTTTTATTTTGACGTGCAATTTCAGTTTTGTCTAATATGATCATCGTAGAGTATTATGTGTAAAATATCAAAAATATTTTTAGTTCATGCATGACGGCGATTTAAACCTAATTCACTTCAATAAAGATAACTATACATACTATTCTTGTCATGAGCATCAAGGTATGGTGGCGCTGCAGTGCAAATTACAATCATGTTTAATACATGTTAACTCAAAGATTCGTAGAAAAAATATAAACGTTGGAGGCTATTGATCTGCGCATAGTCCTTGATATCCATTCTGTGTTAAGGTAAGGCATGTTATTCCCAATTACTGTATGTGTTGTGGCTGGGTTGTGAAAGGTCTGCTTGACTCTCGATGTCTTAGGCCTAATTGAACGGTGGAATTGTGGTATTCTTCTGTAGCCGATGAGTAATTTAACCCTTGTTCAAGTGAACTCAAAAACAGACTTAGAGTTTTTTACTCTAAGTAAAAAAAACATTTATAGACTATTTGTGGATGGCTGTTTGACTTATCAATTTGTGTCAATAAGGCGAATCCTGTATATAGTGCTTGCATAGACTTGCATACACTTGTAGCTGTTATGTATCTTTGGAAGTCCTTGAAATGAATGGGTTTCATAGCGCTACGCATTTCGCGTTCTGTATGAAAGGCGCTTAGTCCTCTGCACGCGCAAGTGCACAACCCCAGCACCCCCCTTGGGAAAAAATTGGGCTCCCACAAAGGACACGGTATAGTTCGAACACTGTCTGCGAAAACGCGCGCGAAACTCGTCCCGGTGCAAACAGGCCTTTAGGGTTAAACCACTAGGGTACATGCAGATACTGAACCTTCAATGGTTTTATATTATGAGATACTATGCAAGTCAACATCAAAATAAGTGTTCTTCTTTAACGCACAACAAAATAATCTTAATACATTATTAAAATGTACTTTGAAGCAACTGTATGTAAGTTTCAAAAGCCTTCTGATGGTACACTGACTTATAATAAGGTGATTTTTTCCCCCAGATCTTTAATGTTTGGTGTGAAATCCAGCAAATTTATACATAACCTTTAATAAAAGGACTTAAGGAAAGCTAAAAACACATTCATCTGCAAAGCAATATGAATAGAGAGTGCTCATGTGTGACCACAAAGGATGAAGATTGCTTTTAATTAGTTGATTCAAGGCTTTTTTTCATTTCACGGTATAGCTGGTTTTTGAGTCTAGTGGTGGTGACTCTATAGAGTGACCGAATCCATCCCACTCTGGGCGGTCAGGAATGAGCTTTAATTTGCATTTTCCACAGGGATGAAGTAATGAAATTCATTCCTATGACCACAGGGGATTTGTGACTCTTGTGAATTCAGGGTGTAGGTTAGTAGTTGACAAATTATATGGACATGAAGTTTCAGAACTCAACAGTCTGGTCAGGGTTTGTTTCTCCACCCAACAAATTAAACTAAACAAATGTGTGATATATTTATTGTTTATACTTTTTACGAAATGTAAAATCTCCCAATGACTTGCATAAGAAGAATCCTTATTTAAAAAGTGACTGAGGTCTTCTTTATATCACTGCTTGCACACAATTATTTTTGTAAAAAAATGGTTTATATTTTAATGGTCCCTTTTGAAAAGTCTGAAAAAACTAAATATCAGCTAGCAGTCATTAGAGTACTCTGTTTAATTTCTGCAAAGACTTTTTTTGTGTCAACTTATTATAACCCTAACCCTACCTGTCTACAAATACTCTACTAATGGTGCGTTCAAGTCATCATTGTCTTGCTTTCATCGGTATGACCATAAATGACAGAGGATTTTAAATTGATTCTGCTGTTATGAGACGAAATGACTTGGCATTGTGCCGATTTGTGTGATGAAAATCTTGCTACAGTCCAGTGATGAAATGTGTGTGTCCTGGAGACGGGAAGCCTCAGGTGCCGCTTCACTAGCTGTCTCCTCGTGGAGAGGTGAGGTAGGCTCTTTTTCTCCTTCTCGCTCATCATTTCGTGATTTCTTAAAAAAAGAGTAATACTGAACTCTGCGCATCCACCATTACCAGCGCATGTGAATGAACACTTACGCGCAAAGACAACTAATCTCTACAGTTTTATCCCTATTTATTTTGTACTTTTATTACACAAGAGATGCTTTTCAGTTTAATGACCAAATACCTATTTCACAACACTTCAGTATTAAAGGAGTCATAACCTGTCATTTTCACTTTTCCATGAGAATCAATGTATGTTATGATTGCCTAAAGATTAAACATTGTCCGGGAAGCCGATATTCAAAAGTGAAGCATTTGTTTACCACAGGGTTCGTAAACCAGCCCGCATGCACGCGCACTCAAATACGAGATTTTAATTTCTCCCCCGACTCAGACGTCAAGACGGGGCAGGATATACCATATATGGACACCGCAGTCATATGCTGCCTGCAGTGCACACGTGAGTTGCTCTGTGGTTGACTGCCAGAATCAACATTCAAATGTGTTTTCTCTACCAAAAACGGACCAGACTACCAGGGACCAGTGGATGAAATTCATTTTTAACGACGCTGTTCCAACAACCCTATCAACTGGCTCGTCTGCGCTAAACATTTTACACAGGAATCATTTACAACGTTCATTTCGAGTCGGACAATAATGCCTACAGAGTCGGAGTGCTGTATAGAGATGGAACAGATATAGTTTAGTAGTTTAATTACAGTTATTACAACGTATTTGTCATCTGCTTGTGTGTATCCATTATTTATTAATAGCCTAAGTCTGCGGTTTCGGACCAGGTCCGAATGATGATCAAACATATACTGATGAGTTTAATAAAGTTTATTGTACATCAAACAAAAGATGAATCGTCGGTTTTACTTCAGAAAATCACCGTAAGAGCTGAGTAAACACAGCTATAAGAAGTGCGTGAACGTGAAACAAGGCAAAAACAACACATGATAGCAAACGTTGATCTCTATAACCACTGTAAGCTGATAAAAAAGTAGACTAACTTACATCACCGTTAATGTAATCTACATTAAATAAAAGGTAAACTTATGTGGGAGAAAATAGCAACAAACGTTTTAGCTCGTTACTGATGTTAATGTATTTCTCGGTCAAAATGATTGTCTTTACCATTCAGAGACATGTTGACGTAGATGTCCTTCCACTGACTCTATCTTCCGTTTCCAGCTCTGGTTCAGAGTGAATTCCGTAGGTCACGGCCAGGTCTGGTTCATTCACAACTTGCGCCATATTCATGATGTCTTTTTGGAATGATATGCTGAAGTTACCGCGGTGTCAAGCCCCCTCCTTCTTGCCACCAATCAATGCGCCCCTCATTTGCATTATTAAAATGACCATCCACGACAGCCAAAATATCGCATCAGATCTCGCGAGGCAATAATGCATTCAGAAATAAGGGTCAGAGGAGCTCTGTGTTTATTTTTAGAAGGACCTGAAAGACTATAATAGAGCATGGGTATCCAAGGTAATACTAGGTTATGACTCCTTTAAGTGTGGGTCATATTTCAGAATTCTTTACCTTACCAGGTCTCTCCTGACATCTTGAACTTCGGGAGACTCCAGGTAGGTTGCCGTTGTAGAAAATGGTGGCACCGAAAAAGAAAGTGTTCCTGGTGGTTTCACACCTAATTCTTCACCTTCATTTTTTTATTTATTTTTTGCAGTTACAAGGTTGTGCATGTTGTGGCTTCACAAATGCTTTGCTGCATACCTCGGTTGTAACGAGTGGTTATTTCAGTCAAAGTTGCTCTTCTATCAGCTTGTATCAGTCGGCCCATTCTCCTCTGACCTCTAGCATCAACAAGGCATTTTCGCCCACAGGACTGCCGCATACTGGATGTTTTTCCCTTTTCACACCATCCTTTGTAAACCCTAGAAATGGTTGTGCGTGAAAATCCCAGTAACTGAGCAGATTGTGAAATACTCAGACCGGCCAGTCTGGCACCAACAACCATGCCACGCTCAAAATTGCTTAAATCACCTTTCTTTCCCATTCTGACATTCACTTTGGCAGGTACGTGCACACATAGACATCAAAGGGGGCTTGAGCATATGCCCTTTTTATTCCTGGAGAGAAAGTGCCCTTTTTTCTGGGGTGCTTTTTTAATTTTTGAAAAATAATATATATTCCTGTTTGCACACAGCTTCCATGTCAAACAAATTTATTTATTGAATAGTGTGTATCTAAATATCAGGTCTGAAGCGCCGATCAAGAGTTAACGTGTCTGCTCTAGTGAGGTCGCGCTGCGCCGCCGTTTGGACTTTGAACCGAGCAGATAAATAGTCCGTGAGACGCGCGCGGTTCAAATGAGTTTCGTTCCGCTTTTGGCACATAAACATTATCGAACATTTATCAAACTCGATATTGATATCAAGCATTGGCGATATTGACTCGAAATTGAATACAAAAATATAAATTTAAGACTTGGCTGAATGTAATTTATGACCTTGTATGGAAAATCCGGACGTTTTTATGACTTTTTATGGCCTTAAATTCTTATTAATAAAGTTAATGACTTACATACATCAATAGTCTTTCCCCCTGAAATTTAGAAATCTAAATTGGTGAATTTAGAGGAAATCTACAGATGCAAACAGATGGAGGATAGTAGGTTTAAAACAAACTCCATCTAAATGTGGATTTTGAAGGTTTTATTTGATGATGATGATGATGATGATGATGATACAGTCTTCCCTCAAATGTGAAACTAAGTCCATGTCACTATCAGGTGTATCAAATATATACTTGATTGAAACTAGTAGCTAGTAACTAGTAGCATAGAAAACATGCACATTGTGGCATGGTTTCCTTTGCTGCTCAATAAACCTGGTGAATACTAGGGAGAAGATTGGTTTCTGTGTGAACTGATTATTTTGTAGACATCTTTTGAAAATGAAACAATTGCGTGAATTTGAGGAAGATAAAATTAACTTTAACACATTTTATAAAAAGTCAGAGCTGTGTTAATATATATATCCTTTTTTGTTTAAAAAAGTAATAAGAAAAAAACAAACTATTTTTGCCCTTTTTTTCACTTGAGCCCCTGCCCCTCAAAATGTCTGTGCATGTCCCTGCACTTTGGAGTTCAGGAGATTGTCTTGACCAGGACCACACCCCTAAATGCATTGAAGCAACTGCCATGTGATTGGTTGATTAGATAATTGCATCAATTAGAAATTGAACAGTGTTCCTAATAATTCTTTTAGGTGAGTGTATATACTAGGGCTGGGTATTGACACAGATTTCACAATTCGATTCCGATTTCCGATTCCGATTCAATTTTGATTATTTTGGATGTCAGGTAATACATGGTACATTTTCTCAAGTAAAACACATCTCTTAACTAATGCTGTAAACTATGGGAGACAGTAGCCTACAGGCTTCATTAGCCGCCTACATTTAAGATAAAAATGAACTGATTTGTAGCTACAAACACTTAAATTACACATTTATTTTTATAATAAGAAAGTTATATGAAATATAAACATTTAAATGGTGGCTGTCATAAAAACTTGCCTGATTTATTCAAACATGCATTAAATATTGAAGAACATTAAAATTATAACAAATAAGTAATATAGTTCATATATTTAGCAAAATTCTCCTCTCTAGAGTTAATTTTTCTAGCTGACTAACTGACTAAGTTTATGGTCACTGAAGACTATGGTTTTTCTGAAGTTAATGTGACGTTACATCACATTAGCCATGTTTCCATCGACACGTTTTTATCCGAATTAAGTGATATCGAATGAAAAATGCCTTATGGAAAATTCGATGAAATTTCATGAAAATCGACTCAAATGAAATACAATCGGTCTCATCGGATTTTCTCTTGATTCGATATACGGCTAATGCGATAAAAGCTGATGGAAACGTTATTTGCCGAATAAATAATGAATTGCGATTAAGTTTTATGACCTTTTATGGTTGCAACACGTCAGAAGACGAGTTCATTTCCGGCCAGTCTGTTTGCGCACACATGGCGGATGTCAACAAACACAGATGGTAAGTGGACAAAGCAATACAAAATAAAAAATGCTTCAACCAAAGGGTTATGAACCACGATCTCCCAGAACTGATGGAGCGCTGTCGTTCCCACACCACAGTCACCTCCGCTGTCGTCGGGCATTTACGTGCATCGGCATCATCATAGCAATGTTTATAGCGTCGTTGTTTTCTTAGGTTAGTTTTGCTTGTTTTTACGTGGCTTGGTTGAGTTCTAATGTATAATGTGGTCTGTTATTTCTGGTTAACAGACTGCGGCGCTGCTATATAACACACCGTTGCCATGGACGCAGTTCAGAGACGGAACAGACTATTTTCTTTAGCAGAAGCAATACTCGTTTTTAAATCAATAAACTCGTTTTTAAGTCAATATTTTGTGTCAAATTATTGATGTATTTATTTATTTGGTTGATTTATATGTAATAAGCAGGATAATATATAGTGAGGCGGTTGTAATAGCGAATACAACCCCTTCAGGCTAACAACCGCCTCGCATATACATTATCCCATACATATGTCGCTATCAGCTGGCACATAACCATTATTAGGCTTCAACTTGTGAAATATTGATCATTTGTTGGTAGATGGCATGATCCGTTTTGTCTAACAAAACTTTGTTGGCAAAAGTTTGCTTGACTGTTGTTCGATTTAGTGTGAAAATGAATGGAAACACCTTAAAATGTCTCAAATCAATTCGATATACCAATTTGATCGCAAAACAGCATGTGACGTCATTACGTACAGGTTTTTATTCGCTTTAAAGCCGTTTGATGGAAACACACTTTCACCAGCTTTATTCGCATGTGTTTTTTAACCGAACTTCAGATAATTCGATTGACAAGTAGATGGAAACATGGCTACTGTTTACGAGCTGTTTAACTGACGCCTTTCCATGGATGAAACACTGATTGAGCGATTCCATGTGACGATTACGGATTTCGATACGTTGTACTCTATCTTTTAACACAATTTCAGATGCTCATTCGTGTTTATTTGGCGCTGTAACTGGTATTATTAAGGCGGAGTAACTGATATTAAGCCGGAAGAGAGATCAGCGCTGCTGCTTCTCTTGAGCTGAGCCAAAGCGATCTCACGCCACAGCGCCAAAACTCTGTTTTTGAATTTTGTAAGAAATTGGACCTAATTCGAAATTTGAGACTTAATTTTATAATAATAGTAACAAAGCACAAAGATTATTATGATTTATTGGATTGGATATGCGTTACAACGTTCCATGCATTCAACAAATGAAAACAGGATGACTAATCGATTCTTGAGGTTTAAGAATCGATATCGGTTAGTAAAAATGAGAATATATTAATATTGAGAAATCGATATTTTTTACCCAGCCCTATATATATATATATATATATATATATATATATATACATATATATATATATATATATATATATACATATATATATACATACATATATATATATATATATATATATATATACATACATACATACATACATACATACACATACATACATACACATATATACATATATATATATATATATATACATATATATATATATATATATATATATATATATATATATATATATATATATATACATATACATATACATATACATACATATATATATATATATATATATATATATACATATACATATATATATATATATATATATATATACATATATACATACATATATATACATATATACATACATATATATACATACATATATATATATATATATATATATATATATATATATATATATATATATATATATATATATATATATATATATATATATATATATATATATATATATATATATATATATATATATATATATATATATATACACACACACATATACAGTATATATATATATATATATATATATATATATATATATATATATATATATATATATATATATATATATATATATATATATATATATATATATCACATGAGGGAAGAACAAAACATTACATTTGGTTAAGGTATTTATCTGGGAAAAAATGCTTATGCATACTGGTACACATTTAATTTAACTATGCAAAAACTGCTTTGAAAAACAAAAAGCACACAGGAAGAAGCATTCACTGACTACAACATGATCAGTTATTAATATTTCATTGGTCCTCTCTGGTTTTTGCATGCGTTTCTTTCTACGACAGCTTGACCAAATTATGTCAGCACAATTTGCCATATTTCATTGCATTATCACAAATAAAACCATCGACTCCCAGCACAACTACACAATACGCTTACAAATCTTTAACAACATTTCAATAATATTAAAATAAAGGGTGAAGATGTCAATTTTACTATAGGCTTGACATCACTTGTGGACACTATGCGTGTTGTTATTGTATATACAGTATCTGAATAATCTTACCAAAATTATTTTGGATCCAATATGGAGGGTTACTAAGCAAAAAGAAATGCAACCAGCTAAAGAGCAATATCTTGGTAATATTTTACCCACTGTTTCCCTTTTAAAAGATTACAATATTTCCCCAGACATCCCAATTTAGTCCATAATTCATTGCACATTATTGTTTAGCACATTGAGGCTCTTTGATATTTGGTTGTATTAGTGCACTGCGCAAACTGGGAATGGAAAGATGACCTTATAGATTACAGTCCTAAACACAGCTCAGTGAACAAACACAACTCTACTGCGAGGAGAATAGATAGCTTAATCCACTTGCTTAATTAGCTATGCAGAAAAACAACCAGGTCCAGATGGAGTATGCACTCATTTTCTGCATTGATTTTGTGGGAAAAGTCTGCAGAATTCAGCCGAATGGATTCAAACATGGTTAAATGTGTTAAATGGAGCTGAAAGTACTCAGCCCTTATTGGTAGCCGGAAGCATAAATAATTTAGCCTAAAATATATTCAATGGCAGGAAATGAGAGGAACTATGTTTGAGGATGAATATGGATGATGGACATTTCAATTCTGCGGAAATCTGTGGAGTCCCGAATGCAAATTCCAGGAAAATATAACATGAAAAACACTCCTGAGTTGGAAATGTTACTTTGCTCCACATTTTATGATAAGATAATCCTGGAATCGACCAACACTTGTGAACAAAAAGTGCGCTTAAAGTCACCATAAATTTAAAATAGACTTTTTTTTGTAATATTACAGTATTAATTATGATTCATCCATGCACGTCATCGTAATTTTTCGTTTAATTCATGTGCCATTGCAATCTTTAAACAAACTATTTTTCCCTCCTCTTGCAGCAACATCTCTTCTCTGATGACACTTTTACTGGTGTAAGGGCGGGGCAACCTATCACTCACATGAGATCAGCCAATAGAAAACCGCAACCATCCAATCAATTTCAAAATCAAGCCCCGCCCTACATCTGCTCTTGTTTGTGAAACCGTTTCACTCAGATATATCGTCACAATAGGAAGAAAAGACTGTCGCAATTTCTGTTTCATGCTGACATTATTTGTATCGAATGTACACTTGTCATACCTCACATTTTTAAACATATATTTTTTAAAACCGTCCTTGCTGATAATATATTAATTAAATGGCTCTTCGGTCATTTCTGACTGAAAAATTTTCTGTTTGAATTTCTAAAAAT